>KV453842.1:1099610-1311176 GCA_001661475.1 Tortispora caseinolytica NRRL Y-17796
TCAGGGGCGTGAATATTCACGGTCTATGTGACCTCTTCCAACGCGCAGGTGCCCCCTGCACGATACTTGGGATTGAACCATATTAATGCTAATTCGCACCAGCAGAGCACCAGTGCCCTCCTCCGCATCTCCTCAGCAAGGTTCGAGTAATTGCTATCCTCTTCTAGGTTTCCTACCTCTTCGCTGCGAAAGCGGTGTCGGCGGGACTTTCGGTCCCGTCTATCGATTTAAGCACGTCGAGGATCCTTTTTCTTTCGCGATGCCTCATGTGCAGACTAGTGAGTTGAATAATGGGCTAAGGCGGGAGCAGATAAAATCAGCTAAAAAGCTGAAGCTACGGAACAAGCGCCAAAGTCACCTTACCTTGCAGGAAGTCGTGAGACACCTGCCTTCAGTGCTTTTAGTGTTCCGAACGCAAGAAGCGGATAACTTCTATGGCCATTGCACTAAACGCTCTGGAACCACACAATCAGAACGCTCAATCACGGATTTCACTGGTTGATTGCTAGGGTTTGGCGGGCTTTACCATGCACTGCATGAGCCGCGGCGGATGTGAAGGTGAAATCTGGGGGAGGTGGGAGATGACGCATATATTGGGGATCGTCAGACGCGCTCGTTTAATAAATAAGGTTTAAAAATCGTTTGACAGTTGAACCTTAAATACAATGGTCTTTGTAGTTCCGTTATCTCTCTATTGTTCTTCAATGTAGAGCCAAAAAAATTATGACAACTCCACTACTCCAGGTTGCATCTATTGCAGTAACACTAAGCTTTTAAGTGACTGAAGTTCATTCATCCCCGATGATTTCGATCTAGGTAGTATAGAAGATGAACACTGATACTCATATTGAACTATGAAGAGCTCTAGAAACTGAATGCCTGCTATTCGCTCAAGTGTGATTCACGAGAAACATCAAGGCCTATCGTAGTAGGTATAATGTCATAGCGAGTAAAGAGCAATAAAGAGGGGATGTTTTAATGCAGACAATTGCACGAAATGAATCGGAATGTATGAAAGTACTGAGTACGGTAAGCCGGGTAACTTTGTCATCCACCCAATAGTTTTCATCCCGCCTCTCTTCACTTTTCCCCTCCTTCATCGCTTAGTGGCACATAATGGCATCAGCTGGATCGTCAGCGTTTAGGCGTTTTCTAAATTCTGAGACTGGACCTAAAACGGTACACTTTTGGGCGCCGGTCCTGAAGTGGGCTGTAGTTATCGCCGGTATTGCCGATCTTAAACGACCGGTAGAGTCTTTGTCAGGTACACAACAAATCGCACTTTTCGCTACGGGCGCTATCTGGACTCGATGGTGTCTCATTATAAAACCACGCAATGTCATGCTGGCTTCAGTGAACTTTTTCCTTGGAGCAGTTGCTGGCGGACAACTTGTACGTATCGCTATGTATAATCATTCGATTGGACTTTCCGCGTCGGAAAGCGTCAAGGCTATATTGTCTGGCAAATCGGCCGGTGAGACAGCTACCACTGCGAAGGATGAGCCAGCCGCTGTTCCTGCAGCTACCACGGCCTAGTGCGTTTTGGTTACACATTCTATCAGATAGATGATGAAAATTGTTTGTGGCAATCGTAGTTTGTTTCGTAAATAGATGTTTTCGTAAGAGTCGTAAGTTATAATTGAGGGCTTGTCTGCGTGCTGCTTCGATCGTCGTCGTATAGCCCGCCGATGTGGGCAGTTCGCGCGAAAATCGGTTGCGGTCCCAGTTTATATCGCTCAGAGTCGTCTGTTGTACTTTTGTTCTGGTGTGACTCGTCAAACGAAGCATCTGGCGTCGATGGAGAGGCGTCTGTTGCTCCTTGTCCATGGTTCGCCGACTGGTCACTATTTTCACCAGCACTAGAAGGCGGATCACCAGTACTAGAGGGCGGATTACTCCGCAAAGGTTCCTGAGGGGCAAAAGGATCTGCAGCAATATTTAGGAGGACATCAAGGCTCTGGTCGGTACCTTTGGCAGCGATCCGGTCGTACACTTCCTTCTCTGCGCGGGTAATATATGCCGATCGCTCAAGCACTGCGTTCAATGCTTGCGAAATTAACGAGTTCATCGAACCATTATATTTCTGCCTTAGTAAATCCAATCCGTCGACTTGCGCTGTAAGGTCCACGAGCGCCTCTCTGAAACCGAACAGTTCGTCGAACGTATCCTTGCCGTGGCTGGCGCGCTCGCGTACAGGCGAAAGCTTTCTGAACGACGGCACTGATATGATAGAGGAAGAACTAGATGCAATACCTGGAGAAGGATGTGTGAGCGTACTATTCCATGGTTTGCTGTTAGTGGAATCTCTGAATTTCTTAGACTTTAGAAGCGGTTTACGTGCCTGTGCCAGTCGCGACTTCTCACTTTCGCGCAATACGCGCAATCGTTCTGTTCGTTCAGCCTCGAAGCTAGCTCTTTCAGACACTGCAGCAGAGCTCAGGTCCTCTAGGGTCGCTTGTAGCGGTTCTACGAATCCGTGTGTGAGCGTAGACGACAGCACGAGTTCATGGTTGGAAATGACATGAAGCAACCCACCGGCCGCCAGCAGTCCTTCTGTTGGGTTAACTGTTTCAGCATCAGAAGCATCAGATAGTCTTCGGGTTGGAGTGCCGATTGGGCTAGAAGTGACTTCATGGACTGTCTCCAGCGCGGCTTTAAGAGAATGTACATCAACTGCGTTGCGGACATCTGCTCTGCCTACAGCTTCTAGCGCCGTCGCAAGCTCAGACCCTGCTTCCGCGGCCCGCTGTAAGCAAAGCGCATAAGTATCGGCTGCTTTTATTGCCGTGGATATCAACTGCGCAGCGCTGTCGAATTCCTGTGGCGTTTCTGGCATTTGCATTAGTGATAATGTCAAGTGTTGTGGTGGTGAAGTAGATAGGCTCAGAAACTAGGGCTGGGTGTTTACGCCCTGCTAAAAGGGGTCCGCATTACGCTCTATGACCAGTACACGTGTATAAAACCATTAACTCATGAATTAGTCTCTAAATGAAATATATCTTACCCTCTTCGATCATCACGCGGCCTTGCGCTGACAATTTCGAAAGACCAAAATCGATTTCACCGTGTGAGAACAGGTTCTCTTGTGGTATGTCTTGGTTAACTAACCTATAGAAATCCTCGAGTGGGATGCAACCGTTCGCAGCGTACTCCGGTACACGCAATGCTGATGACAATTTCGTTTTCAACAATTCAAACCGCGTGTGCGATATCTCATTAGTTTGCTCATTACCGCGTAGTGACGGATCGATCGCCTCTGCGGACCCTAGCTGCGAATCATATTGTACATTGGCTGAGCCAACTGTGTCGTTGCCATCATAGTACGCTGAAACACCACTCTGGCTCCCTTCTTCTGGCGCAATACGCAGATTCTGCTGCAGCTGCTGTACTGTTTCTTCTAGCGACGCGTTAACAGAACTGTCTTGCTGCGTGTCGCCGTGTCGAGCACGTTTCCTTGATTCTCGCGCTGGTCTATGGACTTTAGGCACTTCCTTGAACAGCGCAAATCGGAGAATTTCAATCGCCTTCTGCGCATCATGCGCTGTAACCTGACTGCTTAGCCTTGCACGGGCGTGCGCAGTGGACAATCGAATCAGTGTTTCTAGCGTACGTGTTGTGATCGGCAGAGTACGTCGCACATCTGCATGCAGTTCTTCGTTTCTCATGTCTGTGTACGCAGCAATAATCAGGTCATTCGCTTCAATTGTTAGCTGCGGAATAATTCGTTTTGCGTACTGAATGTACTTCTTGATGAACCCAAGAGACAGAATCTCTACGTCGCCACCGTCGCTCCGCGTAGGCACACCCACATGAAGCAACGGGTTGTACACGTCAAACGGCTGCGTTACTGTTGCTTCCTCTTGCTCTCCAACTTCAAGTGTCTGTGAAACACTGTCGTGAACGGGTTCACCCTCCTCTTGTCCAGGTGCGAGGTACTGACGCATGCGAAGGATGTGCTCCGAGATCGCACGGTCCCGTTTTGGATCCACTTCGTCTGTTACCACAAACAGCAAATCAAAACGTGACAACAATGAATCCGGAAGAGCAATATTTCTATGCGGGTCTTTCTCAACATCGTATTGTCCATACAAAGGATTGGCAGCGGCAATTACCGAGCAGCGGGCGTTAAGCGATGTATGAATACCTGCCTTGGCAATAGTAACTGTTTGCTGTTCCATAACTTCGTGAATAGCGACTCTGTCGATTTCAGACATTTTATCAAACTCATCAATGCATATAATACCTCTGTCAGCAAGAACCATAGCACCAGCCTCCAGCCTGCGTTCACCTGTGTCCTTATCTTGGGTAACAGCAGCAGTAAGACCAACACCAGACGATCCTCTACCAGTAGTAGCTATTGCTAGCGGGGCTGTATTTAGCACAAAGCGTAAAAGCTGACTCTTTGCAGTAGAAGGGTCGCCAACCATGAGGATGTTTATATCTCCTCGCAAATGTGAAGACCCAATGTTCTTTTCAACGCCACCGAGCATCATTAGCAAGAGCGCCTTCTTTATGTAGTTATGGCCAAAAATTGATGGCGCTAAGGAGTAAGCCAAAAGCTCAAATATGTCTGTTCTTCGCGAGATGACATTTATGTTTCGGACATCTACATCCGTGATGTTTCGCGCAGTGATACTATTCGATTTAGAGGAAAGCAACACAACATTGTTACCGAGAATAACGGTTTTGAACCACGACTGATTGGCACCAGCACCAGTTCTATTGCCTAAAGCCTTGTATATTCCAACAAGCTGCACTCTGTCGCCTGGTTTGACAAGGTCCACGAGATCGTCGTCCAGGACGACATCTACAGAACGTGGCAGCTGTCCTGCAGGAGCTCGTTCCGGCATCTCCTGGACCGAGATCGTCTGATGATCTCTGTACGTAGAGTGACCGTACTCTGTTACGAGTGGGTTCCCGTCTGGGTCTGTAGTTGGATAAGATATCACGCCCTGGACGCCTTGCGAGTTGGTGCCGACAGTTGTCTGGTCGCGGTACTCCCGTGTGTGAAACTTATTCGTTTCTTCGCAGTAGTGCACTGACCGAACGACTTTAGGTCTAACAAGCGAGCAGCGCGTGACAATTCCTTCAATCGACACGAGTTTGCCAAGATGGCTCGACCGGATCGACCGAGGGGTGACCGCGTGATCGCCAAAAGTGCCGCGAAAAGCGACGTAAAACTGGTCCATATGACCAACAGGGTGGCGTACAGGGTCTCTGATAGCCATTACCACGTCTTTTAACGCGCGATTCACAGCATCCATGTAGTCGGTCGGCGAATCGAGTAGACCACGCCAGAACGCGCGGTCAAATGCTCTGACTGCATCGAGCGAAAGGACAAGTCGTTTCTCGTTGCGATTCAGCATGAGACGTATGTCGTCCTTACAATCTTCCAGAAACTCTTGGAACCGTCTAAGACGGTCCATTTCATCTGTTCCCTGGCTAATTGTCGTGTCAAACGTGTCGTCCATGACTGGTGTATGTACTAAAGAGAAATCGATGCAATGTGCAATCAAGGGATAGGGGGTCAAAAAACGCGATCAGAACCTTAAATCTCATTTAACGCGACTCGACTATGCTGCAACCGGGTAAGTTGCATAATTGCTGTTATGAATATATGTATAATGAATAATATCTGATTATCGATTAGTAATACCAGAGTATGTAGCAATCTGCACTGGCCGGGTGGCTTGTGGAGTCTCTGTGCGACAGGGCGGTGGTCTGAATACGCGACAGCTCTGCAGCATTCCTCGGCCCTCGCGTCTGACACAGGGCGCTATTGCGTAAAGTGGCTGTTTTCTGTGTAATACGTAGATAAACTAGGCGATAGATAAACATTACAAGTACGACCAGATCTGCTTTGCTTTATTCCACCGCGATAGATAAATCGCGAACGCGCCAGAACCTGCCGTCTCCCCCCGCCTTCTCCGCCACCTTCTCCGCCGCCTATTCAAGCACAGACCAGTTCAGATCTAAGCGCTACCCTTTATTATCCAGCTATAATCCCGGCCTGTATTCAACCGGGCGTCCTTGCCATATGGAATACAGGGACCCAGCATGAAGGCGGTTCAGGCGAATTAGCGTTTTCTGCCCCGGCTTTTATGACCAATTAGAGAACGTAGATTGCCGAATCTGGTAGTACTTTTTCTTTTAAGGTATAGTAGCAACTTGTTGAATAATAGCAGAATAGACTGGTTATCAACAGCTAAAGCCGTATATTGATCTGTGTGTTTGCGCGATTTGACACACCTCCGCCTTCGCTTTCTATTTTACGCTCTAGCCGGAGAGTGCCCCTTGCCTGTCTCTGAGGAACTAGTAACAGCTGCGTGGCGCACCGACGTGAGCGATCTATCGACTTGCTATTCTGATCTTAATCACTGCGATGTCGGACGATCAGGATAGCAGAGGACGCGAACGCACTCGGCAGAACGATGAGATTAACAGCCTTGTCGACTCTTTTGCTGAAACGAGCTTGACGTCGAGCTCGAACTCTTGCACCAACTTGAAGTTGAATAAACGCGTATCGTTCCAAGACTCGCATTCACCAAATGGTGCGCACTCCATATCTCCCTCGACATCGATAGACTCGTTCATTGGCGATTCTAATGGTTCAATCAACGATTTTGAACGTAGCGGCCGACCGCGGTTTTTGCGCACGCACACCGAACCGCAATCACGCAACAAGTACTTCTCACCATCCAGACACCACTACCGCATACCTGCTAGCCACACTCTATTAAAAGAGACTTCCAACGCTTCAAGTCGGTACGAAATATCTGACGGCAATGAGCGCGTCTACATAAACCAGTACTGGCTGCAGGACGAGATCGGTCGCGGGTCCTGTGGCACCGTTCATCTTGCGATCGACACAACTACAGGTACAAAGTACGCTATAAAAGTATATTCAAAGCAACGTCTGCGGCGGAACTCTCTTTCTTCTATTCTACGGCGTCAGAATGGCCGGCGCAGCAGAGGTGTGAGCCCTAGTCCAGCATTCTCGCAGGGTGCCAATCACACTGCCCCGAACTCGCGCGCGTCAAGTGTAATCAGCTCTCGCAGATCTGCCTCAGAGCTCCAGCGTGAACTAGAAGGGTCAAGTTCCTTGAATTTGATCCGCAAAGAGATACAGATCATGAACAGACTTAGTCACGTAAATGTGGCAAGAATGATAGAGGTCCTTGACGACCCGATGTCCGACAACTTATTCTGCGTAATGGAATACTGCTCGCGCGGCGTTATAATGAAAATGGCAATGGATTCAACTGTTAAACACTATTCTGAGGAACAATGCCGTCTCTATTTCCGAGACTTGATATTAGGAATAGAATACTTACATTCTCGCGGCATTGTCCATCGGGACATCAAACCAGAGAACCTGCTGTTGTCTGAAGACGATGTGCTCAAAATAACTGATTTTGGTGTCTCTGAAATATTTGAAAGCAGCAATACAGATGGTTTATCGTATGCTGCAGGTTCGCCTGCATTCATGGCACCTGAGATTGTTATGGGTACCAGCATCAGTATGCTCACGCGTTCTTCCCCTGGCTCCCTACAGGCGTCTATTAACAGCGAACATGGCGCGCATTTAGGTCGGACAACGAGCAACTTGCACGGGGTTAACTTGAGTTCCGAACAGCCGTCGCGATTCTTCTACGGAAAGGCAGCTGATGTATGGTCAATGGGCGTGACGTTGTATTGTCTGGCGCTCGGTCATTTGCCGTTCAGACACTTCCACTTGAACGAGCTGTACGACTCGATTAAATATGACGAGCCAGAACTTCCTTCGAACATATCTGCTGAACTAATTGATCTAATAAAAAAACTGCTCTACAAAGACCCGTTGACGCGAATAACACTGTTTAAAGTGCGCGTCCACCCATGGGTCACACTGAACGGAGAAGACGAGTTGCTCTCTTATGAGGAGAACACGTCTGATGCCGACTTCAATTCTGCCGTTCATGCTGCGTTTGTCGTCGTCAAAGTCATCAAGGCAGTCCGGATACTCCAGGCTATGGCTGAGGGTCGGATATCCTCCTCGACCAAGGACTCTATACGAATGTCCGTAGCGAAAGAGCAGATAAAGTCGAAATTCAACCGATCACGGAGCGCTGATCCGGGTTCGCGGTGGTCGCCGTTTCTTGACCCGCACGCCGAAGAGTAACGTGCTTATTTGCATTTTCCACGAATCTCCTTCCTTTAACGCCTTTATTGCGCCGCGTTCATATCTAAACGCTTCCGCTACACCAGCTAAACTTTACTAGACATACATAATGGAGTGGACGTTTCACGATCCGCCGCCGACTACCGGTATTATTAATATTAAGCCTAATATCACAAAGAACGATATAATAAAAACCGACTTGCACTATTTGCGGCGACCGCGCGTTGATATCGCGCTCAACAGCCGAGCATCGACAATGTACATAAAGCCAGTGACCACGTTCCCGTTTGCTTTCGAGCGCAGTAAAAATAACAGCAATCACGAAATCATCGAACTGACCGATCGTATAGAGGCGGAAATGAACGCTGCGCGCGCAGAACTGATAGATTTGTTGCAAACCACTGGCGCAATGGTACCTCGCGTCCAATCAAGGTTGCCGACGTGGGAACTAGACGGGACAGACACGCTTGCAGGTTTAAGAGGCTCTGCATTGGATTTGAGTCTGGTTGATGACAATAACACAGATGTCGTTGCGCAGCGGTTTGCGGTTGCGTCGTACTATGTTGCACTGGTGCGCTTACATTACCAAGAGCGAGAAGAGCTTCAATGGTTGCTTGACGTAACTAAAAGCTACAGAATACCTACGTATCACGTTGGAACGACATTTTTTCGTTTACTTGACTGCCTTATCGAATTTGTTGCTCCATCGTTTGTTGTCTCGGCGCTAATGCGGTTATTGGAAGGAGAAGCGAAGGCCGATATCGTTAATGACCAGGTGCTCAACGAGTTCACGCGCGACTTTGCTGACATTGATACACTCACTGTGTTATACCACCCTGAAGTTCTTGGACAATACAAGCACGTCATTACGAAGTACCTGCAGCATTTTATGCGAGAAATGTACCAGTCAACTACACGAGACGCGCAGACCAACCTGACTCTAGTGGAAGGGTTCGCGACCACGTGTACTGCTCATATTACTCAACCCTCGAAGTTTGCGTCTGACCTAGCTGCATGTGTTTTGTATCAGAGCGAGTTTAAGAAAAACAAAATACCAAAGACGCTTTACGAACGAAAATTCTCGGTGGTGATATCTTTGCAAAGCCTCGATTTAGAGATCAGCCGGAGTATTATCGAAGAAGGCAAACTAATCGCAATAATAAACTGCCTTAACAGGTTCTCCACACTAAGTGACGGTTTGAATTTGGTAGTATCTTTGATGATCGATCAGCACCTTGAAGGTCGGCACAGGAGCCTAACCAAGTTCGCCTTGTTGGATGAACTGGAAAATTCATTTGCACGGTTTCACATGAAACCAAACAGTCGTTTTGTAGGGTTTGGACTAAATCCAGATACTTCTGTTTCAATATTTGGACTTGTTCTCTGTCTGGAACCTCAAACTGAACAGTTTGAATATATAAGAAGCAACAATGCTAACTGGGATAGGTTGGAAAGACTATACAACCGAGTATTTGTCTACATGGTTTTGCTTACTGGAATCTCTAGGGCACTGCTAAGAATCAGTAAAAGTATGGAAACTGCCGAAGTGCGGGCATTGATATGGCAATGGAAGACATTTGTTACTGAAATTGCTCTGCGATCATGCTTTGATCAGATATATTCAATGACACATGACGATTTGCGGGGACTCAATTGCACCACAATATACCAAACAAAAGGTCTTATATCTACTTCTATTGGGGATTACCTGTTGATTAAATGTTCCGAAATTATCGAACAGACAATACAAGCTTACAATATCGACGAGCGACTGTTACGTTCGCTTTACGATGACGTCGTGCACGACGACATGATGAGCGCCACCAGGAAACTACGACATATTACGGAAGTAATAGACATCAACAACAACGACAATTATGACGGCGATCTAGCGGAATGGGTAGATTAATATGAGACAATGCAATTCTTCATGTACTTTATATGATTGCTTATAAGGTTTGGTTAATCGCTACATGTGGTAGGAACGCTAACACTTACATACAAGATAAGAAGCTTCAAATACCGCTTACAGCCGGCAATTCTGTCAACAGCAGTTGTCATAGTTAGCTAAGTCTGTTGTGAAATCAGCCATATTGCTGACAAGGCAATTGCAACTGTTAGCCAGCGACAATAAGGATAGGCATGCTGGTCATAATAGTATCGCTCAAAGCCTATTCCGCGTAAGGTTCCGGGCCTTCATTGGTATCTTTTCCTGCATCCAACGTAACGCCAGGCATTGCCCAGTCTCTGTAAGTACTAGATAATGTCAAGCAGTCGAACACTGATATTTTGAAGCAACTAAACGGCCTATTTTGGACAACCAGAGGTCATAGCACATTGGTGTTTACAGTTTAAGGTTAGGGTATCTATTTTGATTATTTTGCCAACTGGTCCCTCTGTAGGTGGGGGTTTTTTCTCCCAGTATAAACCCACTGGCACCAATACCCTTTGTCTTTTTCCCCTATTTGCACCTGCTTTTTCCTCTTTCAGCTTTATTTGCCTGCAATACCTCTGCAATCTTTGTGTTCATTTTGCCATAGAATTCGGCCTACTGTAAAATAAGTAATCGGCTTATTTTTCACCTTTCTACCCCTCTTGTTTTGTTGCTTTTCGACCTTTTCTCGGTGGAACTTTTTGGCGTTTCCAGGTACCTCCAGCAGAACAAGCCCTTTCTCGGCCAGGTAAAATCTGCTCATTTCGTACCATACTCTCTGTTTACCTTATTCGAAACAGCAAGATCTGCACTCTAGTGTATTTTGTTTAGCAAAGCAGCTTTCTCCCTTCTTCCCACTGCCCTCTCTCAGATCAGTTTTGCTTCTGACCATTGACCTCCATCTTGTGCGTCTCTTCACTTGCTCTGATTTTGACGGCAGGACCCTTAGAACTGCTACTCTGTTTCCCTGGCATCTCGGTCTCCTTTGCTGTGTTTTAACGCTTAATTTTTTGCGCATATTTCAGCGAAATCTTTGAACACCCTTAGTTTTTGCTTTGTGCTACAGTTATCCCCAAGCTATCATTGGTTCGATCGCTCTAAAGCTACTACGAACCAATCTAACATCTTCGGCTTTAGCGTTTAACCTCATCGCTAACTATCTGTCGGGTTTATCTTATATATTATCAACCCTAACGGCTGCACAAAGTCACATTCATTTGCCTGTCCTGTCCTACCTTGAGCGCAGCTTATAGCTTTTTCTTTTGCAAAGGCGTCGCGACTGTTGCTCTTTCTCTACTAACTCCTATTGAGCATTTATTTGTACGATTTGGCCTGTAAAAGGACTGGCTAATCGCTTTTCTATCTGTCTTCTATTGGCCTTGCATACTTCGATTCATTGCACAATGGCAGATCCGCAGCATTCGGCTGCAGTTACTTCTGCTAATCCGGACGACCGGCCTCGTAGGCGCTCAAATGCTACGTCGTTCCTCAAGTCGTTTAAGAAGTCTTCAGAAAAAAATACACCAACTCCTCAAGGCTCTACTCTGCACTTGGACGTTAATGAACACCCATCCGACTCTGAGTCAAGCGCATTGAACCAAACGAAATCTGTCAGTGCCTCAGGTGAAACTACACCGATCGATATCGCTGATAACCATGCGTCGGCAGTTATAGCGCCCCCTACTGGTCAAGATCTCACTCGCAGGAAATCCACTACAAGGACAAAGCTTTCTAGAATATTCAGAGACCCGCTCAAAAGCGAACTATCTGAGAAAGACAAGTTGAAACCTGTATTGTCCGAAAGTGATTATGAGACTGATGCTTCTACAAAATCAGCACGCTCTCAAGTTCCTGATAATCATGGGAACAATGGCGTTAAATCTCGTTCTCGAGCTGGTTCTCGGTCCAATAATCACCTGCAACCAAAAGTGAATATCGATACTGCCTTTGCGGGCATTACTGTCAAAGAATCTGCTGACAGCTCTAGACACACTTCTGCCTCAAATACCCCCGAACCAAACATATTAAACCCACAGCCAATGAGTGCAGTTCCTTCTATGCATCTTCCTCCAGCTGCAGCTGGTGGTTTAACCGCTCCACTCGGCCCAGCCCCCACTCCTCCTGTTCCAGGTAAAAGATTCTGGACTCACCCTGATGCCGCCAATCCTGGTTCCGAGACTCATGAACATTATTTAAGAAGCGCGAAGCGCCAAGAAAGACTAGGAAACATGATTCGTGATTTAATTGGACGCAAACGCGAGGAAGTGCCTATTGAAGGAAGCAACCTCAGTCTGATGGCTAACTTTGTTTCGGAATATGAAAAAAATCAACTGAATGGGGCACCTTCCAAGGGCCAGTCCACTACTACGTTTATGGAAAAGTACGGCAAATGTCAAGAAGTCATTGGAAAGGGTGCATTTGGAGTTGTTAGAGTTTCTCATAAGGTTGATCCTCAAAATCACCAACGTGAACAGCTTTACGCCGTTAAAGAGTTCAGGAAACATCCACAAGAAAGTGAACAAAAATATACAAAACGACTGACATCTGAATTTTGTATTTCCTCGTCTTTGAGGCACCCGAATATTATACATACGCTGGATTTGCTTCGAGACGCTAAAAAAGAGTTCTGTGAAGTGATGGAGTACTGTGCTGGTGGCGATCTTTATACGCTTGTTTTAACTGCTGGTAAGTTGGAAGCGAAAGAGGCTGATTGCTTTTTCAAGCAAATGATGCGCGGCGTAGTTTACATGCATGAGATGGGCGTCGCTCATCGTGATTTAAAGCCGGAAAATTTACTTCTAACAACGCGCGGTGCCTTGAAGATTACTGATTTTGGTAACGGAGAATGTTTCCGCATGGCATGGGAGAAAGATATTCACATGACTAACGGCATTTGCGGTTCTGGTCCATACATAGCACCTGAAGAATATACAGAACAGGAGTTTGATCCAAGAGCGGTTGATATCTGGGCTACTGGTGTGATCTATATGGCTATGCGCTCTGGACGGCATCTGTGGAAGATTGCGAACTCGGCAGAGGATGAATTCTATGAGAGGTATCTCGATGGACGCAAGGACGAAGCAGGATATGAACCCATTGAGATGCTAGAACGTTCGCGTTGCCGAAATGTAATCTACAGTATCTTGGATCCTGTTCCTTCGCGGAGAATCACTGGCAAACAAGTTTTGAATTCAGAATGGGGAAGAGAGATCTTAGTGTGTGAAGCAGGCCAACATGGCTGGTAGTACAGCATTGTATATTATAAATATATATAAATATATATATATATTGTTTCTCCAGAGCTCACTATAGTTTAGAAGTGTAGTTTCCTACAATAGTCGCTGCGCTGCATACAAAAATACATCAATTTCAAAATAACTGTCGAGTATGTGTAACTGATGTACTGCTTTAGAGTAATAATTGTACTGGCGGAGTGGCGGGAGTAGTTGGCTGTGCAAAGACCACTTTTCCACTATCCTCGATTAGCACCGCAAAATGAGTTGGACAGGGTTCAAAAAGGCGGTCAACCGCGCTGGAACATCGGTTATGATGAAAACAGGACATGTCGAAAAGACTGTCGATCGAGAATACGAGATTGAGGAGCGTCGATTCCGCACTATGGAGGCGGCTGTTGAGAAGATGCAGAAGGAGGCCAAAGGATACTTGGACAGTTTAAGAGCAATGACGATCGCGCAGATGCGCATTGCCGAGACTATTGACGCATTTTACGGTGATTCTGGAGCGAAAGACGGAGTTGGAAAGTATTATTTGACAGCAGTAGAGGAAATTGACGCTGAGACTGTCAAGAGCTTAGATGGCCCATATCGAACTACTGTTCTCGATCCAATATCCCGATTCTGTGCGTATTTCCCAGACATTAATGACGCTATTAAGAAGAGGAGCCACAAGATGATGGATTACGATGCGGCCAGGGCGAAAGTGAAGCGAGCGATTGAGAAGCCTTCCGATGACGTTACCAAAGTTCCGCGCTTGGAGAAAGAGGCCGCTCAAGCCAAAGAGCTCTACGATGCACTCAACACACAACTTACTGAAGAGTTACCACAATTAATTGCTCTACGTGTGCCATACTTAGATCCATCATTTGAGGCGCTAGTCAAGATCCAATTACGTTTCTGCCAGGAAGCCTATGTGCGCTTGGCGCATGTGCAACAGTACCTAGACGCCAACACGCGCGAAGCGTATGCCTCTGGTGAACTAGACAATCACGTCGAGCAATGCCTTCAGCAAATGAAGGAGCTAACCATCACTACGATCCCTACTTCCAGCCGTGGCTGAATCTAATAGTACTCTCGGCTACTTCGCTACAGTATCAATATTTTTTGTTGAAACACTATACTTATAACACTATATTTTACACTCATATGCACTAAATGTAGATCGCTGTAAGCACGAATGACAACAGAAAGGATATCGAAAGGCCAGGTGTAGCTGTCTGAACCCAGCTGACTATCCATTTTGGTGCAGCTGAGGCGTCGATCCGAATGAGCCCACGGCGGCCGAGCCATTGGACTGAGCTGAGCACCACTGCGGTCACGAATACTAAGATTTTGGAAAATGCACCAATCACAGCTCCTGCAAGCATTCCTATCATTGTTCCAACGGTTACTTGGCGATAGATGCGTCTACGTTGGATTTGAGAGGGAGTGAGGTCTTCGAGAGGTTCGCATTTGAAGGCGGTGTTTCTGATTCGCATGTTCCATGCAATTGTGGTGCCTGCTGTTGCTCCAATCAGCAAAAAACTACGCCAGTAACTAAAAGGTTGTCTCTTGACTGAATTTCGAAAAAGTGAGTAACAAAATGGCACGTTTCTAAGTCTAGCAGTGAACATTATGGTGGAGTCGGACTCTGAGTGGCTATGTTTGGGCGCTTTAATCCTTTTTAGGCTTTTTGGCCTCAGATGATCCAAGAATGACTCCGCTCAATCGGATTAGCAAATAAAGGAATCCAATAACAATAGTGCCGACGGTGAATACTTCAATTTGCCCTGCATGGCCGGGGTCCAATGTGGGTATGCCTATAGTGACACCTGTCCCGCGTGCAGCTAGATGGTATATGACGTGTTTCGGGAAGAACGACATATAAAATGGTTCTGGTCGCTGAAACGCGCTTGTAGCTGTATCTACAAGCGATTCCGGTTTTTCGCATGCATAGAAGACTAAAGGCTCTGGGACTTTCACCACAAACGGCTCCTTGTTTGGAGTTTCGTACCTGGAATGCAAAGGCACCACAAACGGAGAGTCGTCGACTATTTCCTGTAGCAGCACAGATCCCCAGCCTTCAATGGCATATGCAGGTAGTTCTAGGTCTGTTTCGCCGTATAATTCGACCAGCCCATGAAGATCGAACTGGTTACGGTCGATAAACACGTCTTTAGGTAGCGTCCAGAGCGAGTACAGTTTGCATTGTCCTTCTGGAGCCTTTTTTACGTTGTATTCGATCTCGAGTTTTGGATGCAGACCAACAGGATTCTGTACGTGTGTTAAGTACCACGATCGATCTTGAGCGCGAGTGCGTCCTTCGCCGAAGTCAGGCAGGTCGTCATTGAGGTATTTGATTGGTCCATGGGACCCGAGCATCAATTCACGCGGGAACGGCTGGTCTGCGACAAAGAGCGCTCCGTCGAAAAAATCTGTATAGGTGTCTGACGTCTTGTCGTCGTGCGTAAACACTGCGACTTCCAGCTGCGTGTCGGGCAGTTTGGTGAACGATGTGCTGTCGGAGTGTGTGCTTTGCGACTGAACGGCGATGTTCTCTTCGTCATAGAAAACTCTGACGCCTCCCGAGACGTCAAGTCCACAGTCTCCAGTGCCACTAAGAGATCTACAGAGCTTTTCGGGAGCTATTTGTGCGTCTGGGTCATAATAGAGGAACCCGTCTTTGAAACGTATAGGTTTTTGCGTAGAATCGATAACGCCTCCTGTGAGCACGTCCAGCGACGGCACAGCGGTGTTACTTGTCTTGACATACACATAGAGACCTTTGCCCGTATGCGCAAGGTATGGACAGTGTGGCGAATTGGCAGGGAACCACTCGATCAGTACTGACTCGAGACCGTGTTGGTGGACGATCTCGTTAGTCCAGGCTATGCCTTTGCGACAGATAATTGCATCTTCCCTGTACGCGTGACCAGTCGGTACGCGCAACGTATCGCCCTCGATTTTCACTTCGCGCCCATAGTATGCGTAGTCTTCGGCGTCTATAAAGAATGTATGTCTAAAATTCAACATTTGTTGTATTTACTCTGTGTTCAAAACGAGGGATGCTGCCAAATGCAACAGGTACGCCTGGTGCAGAAACTGGGAGTTGCCGTATAGAGCAGTTACTACATTAAAACAAAATCTTCCAGATCCTCTTTTGCATTCAGAGTAGCTATGGATTTCGAAGCTCAGTCGCACGAATTCGTCAATTGGCTAAAATCTAATGGATGTACCATCTCGTCGAAGATCGCTCTTAAAGACCTGAGGGCTGAACAGTTTGGCAGGGCCGTAATCGCAGTAGACGACATCCAGCAAGACGAAGATCTCTTCACTATACCGCGATCATGTCTGCTATCGTTCGAAAACTCGGATCTGAGCCGCGCGCTTCCGGAATTGAAAGACCAGCTTGACGACTGGCTGCTAGAAATCATTGTTATGCTCTATGAGTCCAGTAGACCCAAATTCGCGCCCTACTTCGCAGTACTGCCTGCCAGAATGGACGACTGTCCTATAATGTGGGATGCAGAAGAAACAAATTCGCTGCTAAAAGGCACAGATATCCTGGATCGCATAGGCAGAGAATCTGCAGACCAGCTATACCGCGACACAGTGCTCCCTTTGGTCCAGGCCAACTCTGATCTGTTCAGCAGTTGTGACACGTCCCTTGAAGCATTCCACAGAATGGGCTGTCTCTTGCAAGCATATTCGTTCGATTGCGAGCCCGCCGATGTTGTTGCTACAGAAGATAACGAAGACGAGGAAAGCAGCGACAACGATTCGTTGGTCAGCGACTACGAACCCCCTACTTTTAAGGCGATGGTTCCCATGGCTGATATGCTAAATGCTGATGCAGATCTTGTTAATGCGAATTTATTCTATGAATCAGACGCCCTCGTCATGCGGGCCATCAAGGATATTAAAGCAAACGAACAGGTCTACAATACCTATGGCGAACTATCCAACGCAGAACTTCTGAGAAGATACGGTTATGTGCACAACCAGATATGGCGTTACGATACCGTAGAACTGCCGCTAGACCTGATATATGAAACAGCTAAAGCAACTTTTCCTTTCGTCTCTGACAAGTCTATAGAGACAATACAGCAGATAGAAGATTTCGAAGAAATAGAATTATTCGAACTTGAGCAGGATGCTGATCTGCCCAAAGAACTGCAGCAACAGCTCGAAATGCTGCTCATCGACCCAGCTTCTGGAATCTCGCCAAAGGAAGCTTACAAGAAAGCTCGAAAATTAGCCAAATCCACAGAAAAATCTGACGATTTTCTCCGTCTGGCAAAAGAAATAATTAATGCGCGCCTGGCGCTTTATGACGACACAGCACCGGTTTCCGAGAACGATACCACCAAAAAGGAGAAAGACTCAAGGGTAGTACGTCACTCTGAAACCCGAATTTTACAAAAAGCATTATCTAAGCTCAATCACCCTGCAAAGAAAGTGCGTTTTAACCATTAGAGAGGAGCATATAGAACTTGAGTAACGTATTTTCGCGCGTACCTGTTGACTGTTGCAACAGCAAGCACGTTATGCTTGATTGATGTAGTGGCAAGATGATTTAAGATGACATGGTTCGGGATCGGCAACACTGAAGAGTCATCCTTCTCTGTAGAGTTTGTATTGAGAATAACAGTCTCAAGATGAGGTGGCAAACCAGGAGGCGTCGGGTAATCTTCTGCGATGTATTTATCAGCAGCATCGGGATCCAAAAAAATATCGGGGATTTCAGTGGTGTACACTTTAGGCGCTACTTCTTCGGTATCCTCGTATATCTCATAACCGTCGTCGTCGTACTCGCCACTGGCGCCTGGTGAATGAGGATTAGAAGACCGCCTATGCATGCCAGGCGGCAGCGATTTATGACGTACTGGAGGATTGTGTGTCGCTGAGTCAGATTTCGCCTGCTTAGTTGTAGAAGGGTCATCTTCTGTATCGCCAGGAGAGCCTGCACGAGCATCCGTTGCTCCATGGAATGAGTCGCGCTTAGAGGGAAAGTGGACAACGTAGGAAGGGTCGGCATCATAATACGCCACGTCTCGTGGAGATACTTGAATATAATTCACGAGGTTGCCCATAGAATCGGTTGCAGTAGGCAAAGCGTCTGAGCAGCGAAGTTCGTTATCAACAACGAAACGAATGCGGTGAATTCCAGGAGGCAAATTGACAATTGCGCTGAATCCGTTATCTGCGGCAGACAAGCGGATCATTCGTCTCCAGCCGGTAAATGTTCCGGTCATGTAAACTTTATGGCCTGGCTGATTCCAGTGAATCATCACAGGGATAGTCTTCTGACCGGCAGCAGGAGGTCTGCCTAAATCGAACGCATCAACCGAGGCGTTTCTGTTAGAGTCGCTATATGATTTTGGCGAATGTGGTTCAATAACTGAGCTGTTTATCTGATTTTCTCTAACATCCGCACCTAGTTGCAAGTTCTGCATCCCGAGATCTTCTTGGTCGTCATCTGCTTCGCTGGCTTCGCTGACTGCGCCGGATCTGTGCGATGCAATAACCGTCGACGAGGTCGGCGCAACCATCGCGTGAACGCGACTTTCTACAGCGGTCGCCTGCGCAGCACCTAGAGCTGTAGGTGCGCGTCCGGATGCGTCGTTTTGCATGGGCAATACAGGAAACTGCGAACTGATAACACCAGCCGTCGCACGTATTACTTGCGCTTCGGAGCTCGCAGCTTTGTCCAGCTCCGCTCGCGCTTCAGCGGTCAATCGCTGCACATTCTTCCTTTCTTCATGCGAATTCGAATTCCCCATGGCCTACTTGTAAATTATCGAAAAATGGGCGTTCGCTGCTTTGACAAGATGAGGTGATTGGTTTTCCGCTGCGTGGGTGCTAATCAGGGTTGAGGGTAGCAAGCGGTATACTTGTCTAGCAGGCTGCAAGTTCGCTAATTCAACCAGATCAACCGCATACGCCTAGTCTAAACGGGCTGGATGTATAATTATGAACTCGCCATAGCTTAGCGACTTAATTCCTTTGATTTAGTTCGCTGTGTAGGTGCTCTCAATGAACGCAACAGTAGCGATTGTTGCTTTCGCTTAATAAAGTTCGACAGCTGCAACTGTAATTCTCGATGTACGATCGAGCTTTCGCGCCGGAGACAGTACCACACCTAAATCTACAACATTGTCTGTCGAATTAGATCTTCATGATGGTGAACAAGCAGGACTTGTTGGACCTTGCGCAAAAGTGTGCAGTGTATGCATGGCATTTGGCTGCGCGCATGACCTCCAAAGCTCTGAGTTTCCTGTACGCGCTGCTGTGGTTCATTGTTTCACAGACTGTAGGTATTCTAGCTTTTGTTACCTCTCCGCTGACATTCTGGCTAAAATTTGCGTGGTCTGTAGTATGGACTACAAACTCTTATGCTTATGGTGTAATTGCCGATATTATCGGTCCTGCCTGGATTCTGCTCGCGACCGGCATCACGTGTGGTGTCATTACCGGACTATGCATTTCGCTGATTTGCGTAGTTGTCAACAACGCTGTTAGGTCTCTGAAAGCCGAAATGAAGGAAGATCTCAAAGAAGAATTCAATCAACTAGTGCCGCAATTGGCCGAGAAAAGACACGCCGATCGCGCCCTCGCAGGCATTCCACGGGTCTCACCTACCGAGTCAAAACACGCCGCTGCTTCAGACACGTTCAGTGACACAGCAGCACCACAGCACGAAATCAAATCAGAAGACATTTACGAGACTGGAATAGTTATAGTCGAATCAGGACCGAGTACTACACTGATCGCCACTTCCCCGTCTGAGAGATCACACACATCCTCTTACTCTTCAACGCTCTCTAACGAGACAAACTCTCTCTCAGAATTCCAGTTGCGCGAAAGAAGGCTGTAATATTTGCTGAACAGTATAAATCACTGTTTCATATACATACCAGCCCTGTTTAGCTGCTCATAGCAGACTGATCTGATCGATTCTGGATAACAGGGTTAGGGCCCTATACATATCCTCGCCAGTCATCCATCGACAGTAACATTCTGATTCAACATCAGACGGCTGTTTGTGTGGACACCACCTGCAGAGATGGCGCGTGCGGAGTTTGGTACGCCGAAATATGTGGCGAACAAGATGAAAGCTAAAGGCCTGCAGCGGCTGCGGTGGTACTGTCAGGCATGCGAGAAGCAATGTCGCGATGAAAACGGCTTTAAATGTCATGTGGCCAGCGAATCTCATGTCAAAAAGATGTTGGCTATTGCTGAAAGGCCTAACGAGAAAATAAACGAGTATTCGAACATGTTCAAGTCCGATTTTGTCACATTACTGCGAACTACGCACGGCGAGAAGCCTATAAAGGCAAATCAGTTTTACCAAGAGTACATCAGGAACAAAAGTCACATTCACATGAACGCCACACGGTGGAACTCTCTGACCGAATTCATAAAATATCTAGGCAGAGAAGGAATATGTCGTGTTGAGACGTCAAACGACAGTGGTCAAACGAACGCTACAGCTGCCGACGGGTTCACGATCGCGTGGATCGACACATCGCAAGGCGCACAAGAACGGAAGAAGATCCTAGCGAAGGATTCTAGTAAAGCCGACGAAGAGCGGTCGCAGAGAGAAGTCGAACGACAAATAGATTTAATGATGCAATCTAACGACGGACTAAACGAAGAGTCTGTAGACCATTCGATAAAGTCTAAGAGTGCTCCTCTTACTATACCTTTGCCGCTACTTAAGAAGAAGGCGGTGATGAAATCCAAAACTGGTACTAACGTGTTTAAGGCAAGGAAGAACTAATAATGATTTATACAGAAACTAAAAGGTAGATTAGCGTATTTAAGGCTGTTTAATCCAGAGTCTTTTCGCGGCAGTATATGCCATATTTGGACTTAAGTTCGGCCATGAGGGGCTCGTTGATCTCAGGGCTGTAGGGTCCAAGAACACCAGGTCCTTTGATGGTACCCTTGAGGACCATTTGAACGGCTACAGCGCATGGAATACCGACAGTGCGGGCCATGGCAGAGTATCCACCAGGAATGCCGTACTCGACAAGAGTAGACGAGCGTGTTTCCTCGGATCCGTCTTTGTTTTCGATCTTGAACATGTGCTGAAGGAAGACAAGATCTCTCTCGTCGCCTTCAAACTGCATCTTTTCTTCCAAAGTGGCGCACAAAGTATCGAGCAGATTGTCGCGGGGCGTGACAGCAGTCTCGGAGAACATACCAAGCCATTTCATACCGGCAAGAACGCGCTGCTTGACTTGGTTGTTTGCGAATTTCGTCTTAGAGCTGATCGCCCACTCGAGGTCCTCGGTAGAGGTAGATTTAGCGCCTAAAGCCTTAGCGAGGACCTGGTTCCAGGGGAGTCCAGGCTTAGAGCTAGAGACGTAGTCCTTGTCGGAGTCGTCGAGGAATCCCAAGTCGACGAGGGCGGCAACAAATTCAGGGAAACCATCGTATCTCAGAGTGCCTCTGACGACGGTGTCGGCCTCTGGGATATGGTACCATTCCTTGAAAGGAGTAGAGTCTCTGTTCGGGTAGCACACGAAATTGTAGCCCAAGTAGCCTGAGTGGTAGCGCTTGGCTGTACCCATGAGGTCTTTGCCATCGACTTCAACAAGTTTGCCGTTTTCGTAGTATTTGGCAGAGTTTCTCAGAGCCAAAAGGACACCGCGCGAGGACCAGGAGAACTTGTAGCCAAGAGGATTGTTAGAAGCCTCGGGCGCAGGGAGACCGCCGCAGTAGGAGAGGAAACCCTTTATCTTGCCACCAGCGGCATGGACTTCGGAGATTGTTTTAACAGCGTACAGATGATCGATACCGGGGTCCAAACCAATTTCGTTCATAACAGTGATACCAGCTTCCTTGACTTTGGGTTCGAGGGCGCGAATCGCAGGCGAAATGTAGGACGTGGTAACTACATGCTTCTTGCAGCGAATGGCAGACTCGATCACAGTGGGATGGTGAATGTATGGAATCAATGAGATTACAAGATCGTTCTTAGACACTTCAGCGTCTAAAGCTTTAGGATCTTGCGCATCGATAGCGACAGCATCGACACCTTTGAAACCGGAAGCCAGTTCTCGCGCTTTGGCAAGAGTACGACAAGCAATGGTGACATGGATGCCAGCGTCAACAAGAACTTCAACAGCGGGTTTGGCTACGAATCCAGAACCTAAAAGTAAGACATTATACCCCATATTTTGGTAATACTATGAATATGTATTTAGTACGAAGATTTTCTCTTCGAAGATGCTGAAATAAATAAGGTTACAGGCCGGGTAATTGGACAACGTAGCTAAACGAGTGTCTGCTTTCTGAAGGGATATGTAGATACATTAGCGCAATGATGATGGTCCAATTAGTGCTCTGCGTTGGGAGTAGGCTATGTTGCCTTTACAGTGCACGACTACTGTAATCTATCAATGGATTGAACTTGTGAAGTTGGTTTGTCTATCTTAGCTGCTAAACCTTATTATACATAAAGTTCATTCCAAACTGCCCGGAATCTTCGACCACCACGACACTCATAAACCATTAGCTGAGTATGGCGAACGATATTGCCGAATTCTTCTTCCAGCAACCTCCATTCACGCGGACGCTGCTTCTTTGCATGCTGCTGGTGATTGCCGCAGAGAAACTGAGGCTCATTTCGCTGCTAGATCTAGCGTTCTTCTATGAGTTCAATCTCGAAATATGGCGACCGTTCACGACATTTATAGCCCTCAGCGGGAGCACTATGAACAGACTCGCAGACCTGTATATGATATACACATACTCTAAGGGCGCAGAGACAGAGAAGTTCGCTGGCCGACCTGCACGGTATGCTACCTACCTGCTATTCGTTGCCTCGATCGTGCTGTTTCTCAACTACTTCCTGGGCGGATTCCTGCTCGCATCAGCTCTAGTGGTGGCGCTGCAGTACACTTGGGCACAAGATCACTTAAATACTCCTGTATCTTTTCTTTTTGGTATCAAATTTAAAGCCGCCTACCTTCCTTTGGTCTCGCTCGCCATGAAACTGCTCGTCGAGGGTCAGGAACCCGCAGAATGGGCTGCCACAGGTCTCATAGCCGCACACCTGTACCTCTTTCTAGATGAGATCTACCCGAAAGCGATCGGTTCTAGCTCATTTGTTGTTACACCTAAATGGCTAGAATCGCTTTTGCCTCCCACAGGCGCAGTCGGTCGCTCTACCTCTGGCTACGTGTACTCGCGGCCGGACCGCAATCCTCCCGCCCCGCCCAAACGCGGGTTCACCGGTCGGGGACATCGGCTGGGCGACTAACTTCAAACTGTATAGTATCCACAGAGCCATTTTTTGTTTATTATTTTGCCCTTGCCGTCCGTACTGAGCTTTTCTGCCGCGTACTGCGGGAGCTTGCTTTTGAACCTCCAGCTGCGAGAAATGTCCCATGCGGCTCAATCAAACCTTATAGTGCTTTTTTTTTCACTACTTTCGCTTCTGCCTGCTGACTTGAAAAAAAAACAGCAACAACCATGTCGGAATTTATCGCCCCCGAGAAAGGGAACGAGCCTGTCGACACATCAAAATGGCCTCTTCTGCTTAAAAATTACGACCAACTCGAGGTTCGCACCGGCCACTACACGCCTATCCCGCACGGCTGCTCTCCATTGAAACGCGAGCTTAAAGACTACATATCCTCTGGTATTATTAATCTCGATAAACCCTCTAATCCTTCTTCTCATGAAGTCGTAGCCTGGATTAAACGGATCTTAAGGGTCGAAAAGACGGGTCATTCCGGCACTCTCGACCCCAAAGTCACCGGCTGTCTGATTGTCTGTATCGATCGGGCTACTCGCTTGGTCAAGGCTCAGCAAGGTGCCGGTAAGGAGTACGTCTGTGTTGTCAGACTGCATGACGCTGTCGAACACGCAGATCTTGGACGTGCTATAGAAACTCTTACCGGTGCTCTTTTCCAGCGCCCGCCTTTAATTTCAGCCGTCAAGCGCCAGCTCCGTATCAGGAACGTCTACGAAAGCAACCTTCTCGAGTTCGACAAGGAACGCGGCCTCGGCGTCTTTTGGGCCTCTTGCGAAGCTGGTACGTACATGCGTACGCTTTGCGTTCATTTAGGTCTTCTACTCGGCGTCGGCGGCCACATGCAAGAACTTCGCCGTGTCAGGTCTGGTGCCATGTCCGAGAACGACAACATCGTAACCCTCCATGACGTTTTGGACGCCCAATGGCTCTACGATAATACTCGCGATGAGTCTTATCTTCGCAGGGTCATCCGTCCTCTTGAGTCCCTTCTGATCGGCTACAAGCGCGTTGTCGTCAAGGACTCCTCCGTCAACGCTATCTGCTACGGTGCGAAGCTCATGCTTCCTGGTGTCCTGCGCTACGAAAAGGGCATCGAAATTGGCGACGAACTGGTCCTTATGACCACTAAGGGCGAAGCTATTGCTCTTGGTATTGCTCAAATGACCACCGCCGACCTCGCTTCCTGCGACCACGGTGTCGTCTCAAACATCAAGCGTGTTATCATGGAAAGAGACACCTACCCACGACGCTGGGGCATGGGCCCCGTCGCCGTCGAGAAGAAAAAACTCACTGCTGATGGGAAACTAGATAAGTTCGGAAATACTACCGATGATACCCCTAAGAAATGGAAAGAATCCTATGTAGATTTCACCAACAAAGACATGGCCCCCGAACGCGAGCCCTCTGAGGCAAAGGCTCAATCAAAATCGGAACCAGCGACTAAACCAGAAGACGAATCTGTTGCCGACGTTTCGATGGCCTCGAACGAAGGAGAAACTCCGAAGAAGAAGCGCAAACATAAAGACAAAGACGAAAAGGAGAAGAAAAAGAAAAAGAAAAGCAAATCTAGCGACTAAAGGGTACAACTGGATGGGTAAGGTCCTCTATTCGCTGAAATAACTAATTAAAGATTTAACAGAGACTATATTGGCTTATAATTAATCTATTGACTGATTATGCCCGTATGAACATTCATATAGTCTTTCTTGCTTACCTTTTACCTACGGTCTTATGAGTCTGTTAGACGATGATTTTTTGGTGTCATAAAACTTGTACTCTACATTTACTCTATTTATAAGATACTTCTCAGTGTGTGAAAATGCAAATGGTGTATGTCATAATGTTAGCTGCGTGCCGTGCCGTTCTTTAGGAAGTGGTTAAATCCGCCACCTTGTTCAAAAGTTGTCTTGGATAGCTTTCTTTTGCGAATCGCTCAATGTAGTCGGGAAAGTCACTGTGTATTCAATAATAAGATCTCCAAACTTGCCCGGAGACTTAGATATCGGCATACCGCAGCCTGGGTATTTCGTAGTAGAGCCAGGAGATGTGGGACGTGAAGATGAGACGCGGATTTTCTTTCCACTGAGTAGCTCCACGGTCCTTTCAAAACCAAGCATAGCTTCCTTAAACGAAAGGTTGAGCTTGTATATGAGATCATCTCCGTCTCTACGGAAATGTGGATCTGACTTCTCATCAATTATAAATACAACGTCTTGGTACTGTCCATCCGGTTGTAAATCGCCTTCGTTCGCAAATGTGATCTTAGTGCCAGCTTTCCAGCCTGGCTTGACGTTAATAGCAAGCACCTTGTCTTCAGTACCAGCTGCTCGCCGCCTTGAGATTTTCATTTTCTTGCTAACACCCTTGTAGAGGTCAGACAGGGCTACAGGCATTTTTACCTGGAATACAGACTTCGGGCCTTCAGGCTGCTGAGAGCGTCGAGCACCGCCGCGACCACCCATGCCGCCCATTCCACCCATGCCTCCCATTCCAGGAATACCGTGCATGCCTCCTCCTCCCATAGAAGAAAAGCCACTTCCATCGTCCTCGTCGGAATCCATGCCGAACAGACCGGAGCTCTTCATGAACTGTGAAAAGATGTCATTGGGATCGCTAGCCTGGAAACCTCTGAATCCATTCGGTCCACCTCCAGTCGAGAAATGGAATGTTCTTGTTCCACCACCGGGTGCACCACCACCTCCGAAACTGAACCCTCCTCCAGGGAATCCGCCAGGGAATCCACCGGCAGCGCCGCCAGGGAACCCATTCGCTGCGTCAGGGCCGGCACCAGGTGGAACTCCACCATGGCGAACAAACTCTAAGCCATACTGGTCGTATATTTCTTTCTTTTCTTTATCTGACAGAATTTCGTACGCTTCTGAAACGTCTTTGAACTTTTCGGCAGACTTTGGGTCATTGCCAGCTTTATCGGGATGATACTTCAAGGCCATCTTTCGATAGGCTTTCTTTATATCGGCTTCCGATGCATCTGGCTTAACTCCAAGCCGGTCGTATAATACTGATTCTTTAACCATGGTTCAATTGACTAATGCGAAAAAAAGAATTGGGTCGACAATGATATATATACGGAAGTCTATCGCAAGGCAGATCAAGTGGAACCATTATAAACCTTATTTCAGTTAGGTCCAATAAGAGCTTTCGAACGTTCTAGAAACGTCTAGTCCCGGAATGTCGTTGTCGTAGCTTCCTAACTGGCAAGCGATCTCAGTTTGCAAATATTAAATGCAGGTGCTCTATGGCTGAATTTACCAATATATTTGTTGGTTAATTTGTCCATAGTCCAAAGGTAGGCAAGCAACTTGGTTAATGGTGTTGGTAAATAAGGTTTCGACGTTCCCTTTGCAGAGATATCGAAGCGGTTCGGTGTATGTTACAAGAAAGTAAATATCGCAGATATACATTTATTTGTTGATGATCGCCTCTAAAAGGTTCAGTTAGGCGATAGAAGAGTGGTCGTCCAGGTCAAGACACGAAAAAAGGTATGGTACAATACAAATAGCCGAGTGCATATGCAGCAATTATCCGATTGCTCGATCGAAACAAAATGAGAAACTGATTTAACGAATTGCACCCCATTATACTTTAGACAGTACCAGAGCATTAATTGTGAGGTGAGTTATGAGCGTTGGTCAGCTGGTTGAAAATACCAAGCTCATCATGTAGCTGAACAGAGCCTTGAGCTTTAGGTTGGTCTTCGCTCTCAGAGTGCTCGTCTTCGTGCTTTATAACTGCGGCCGCAACTGCTGCAGCTGCAACAGATGCCGCATCAGAACCATTAGTAGCCGATTGTTGCTTAGGTTCTACTGATCCAGAAGATGTAGCCGCACCACCTGTGGCGGAGGTAGAAGCAGCAGACACAGGTGGTGGGGAAGAAATGCCTCCAGCTGATGTCGTCGAACCCGAGGTAAGATGAGGCGCGACTTGCGGCAAATTGGGGTTTACATCGGGTAATATGTCGATTCCACAGTAATGGTACTTCGAGTGACCTCGAATTCCTAAGCGACGAGTCTTGATATCTGGGAAGATAACACGCACCAATTTTCCGAAGGAAGCAGGATTGAGGGGACGGCACTGAAATGCATTGCAGGTATTGACATAATGATTGTATATCCTGCTTCTAGGGATAGCCGAGTTTGTCTGGATAATACAATGTCTCATGAGCCAGTTCATTCCAAAAACCTGGCGTGCCTTCTCAGCATTGGGTCCGCCTTCCTCTTCTCTGACGCGACTTGCTATCTGTTCGATTGACAGGCGAAGGTCGTTTTCCGCGTTGTCCCTTAGCTCCCTCTCCAGTTCCTCACTGGGGAGATGATTTCTACGGCGTCGCGAAGCTGGAGCTCCCAGCACAACAGACTGACCTTGCATCGCAGCTACGGCGGCAGAATCGAAGTGAGCTCCTTGGCCAACTATAGCCTGCGACGGCATGAGCGGCGGTGGATTCAGCGAAGAAGGATCAAAATCAGGACCCATGAAATAGCCTTGAGGAGGCATATTATGCTGGTTCGGTTGGTGCATGTATTGCTGCATGTACTGGTTGTCCTTGTCGGACTGAGAGGGCTTGTGTTGGCTGGCACTGCTTTTCGGCGCCGATGAGCCTACAGAAGAGCCTCCAAGAGCAGGGTCTATCGCAAACGTAGTATCCAAGTCTTCCATTGTTGATTACAATAGAAGAAATTGGATCGAATCTACGGCTTGCTGAGTTGTTGCTGTGATCGCTTAGTAAACAGACGAGGCAAAGAGCACAGTTCGAAGCGATTGAGGAACAGCCGCAATAGCTAGTCGAGAGACGATGTAGACAAAATCCTCAGTGGCGACAGCGATGAATTAGAGCAGTTTCGACCAGGATGCAGAAGCGACGCGATTAGATTCAATAACTATTTCGCGTTATACAGGAACGAAGCTGCGATGAAAGCGTGTTGTTGGTATGACGACGGTTGACCCTTCAATGTATTTAGGAAGAAAACAGAGATTAGCGTAAAAGGGGCTTGCAAGGAAAAGTGGCGTTGTCGTGGAGACGAAAGAGTGGTTTAAGGGTTTAGGGTTCCAAAAAAGTATCTTTAGAAACTTTTCTTTTGAGATCATGTATTGTACTATTCCGGCCAAGGGTGATATATCTATTTGCGCGCCTGACATCCTTTTGACTAATTTTATACGAATTGAAAGCGAAATAGACCGGCAATTGAGACATAATGAGTGTTAATGCATATTTGAGTGAAATCGACAAGGTAAGCAAAGAGAATTGTGAAGATATGATATGTAGGAAACCAAAGCGATAGCTAACATGACGAAACAAGGCATTGTCGAAATTTCAATACGCCCGCATTGCGGAAGCCCGCACTGGTATCCCCAAGGCATATATTGCGCTTGGATTTGCCGGTATTTACATCTTGATGACCTTTTTGAACATTGGAGGAGTCGGAGCATTGCTTGCAAACTTCGCTGGTCTTGTAGTGCCTGGATACTTCTCGTTGATCGCATTGGAGTCGCCTTCTGACAAGGACGATAAGCAATTTCTCACATATTGGGTTATATACGCCGGTTTTACTGTTATTGAATTCTGGTCTCGTGCGATTCTGTACTGGATTCCCTTTTATTGGTTCTTTAAAGCTATTTTACTTCTATGGCTCGGTTTGCCACAAACTGCTGGTGCCAAATTTGTCTATAACAGTTTCCTGCAGCCTTACGCCAAGAAGCTTCACCAGTATGCTGGCGCTCCTGTCGATGCTGGTAAGAGCGAATAAGAGTAGTATTCGCTATATCATAACGTATATTGAAGCATATCCGTTTTTCTTTTATAATAATTATATGTAAAAGCCCCTCCCAAAAAAATAAAAAAGAGAAAAGAAAACAATTGCAGAAAGTAACAAGCAGATTCTACAATGCTTATTCGGTTTAGCTCCAACTCGAGTACACCACTGCAGAAAACGCGTCCAGTTCGGGTACTTTATCCATCGCCATTACATATTCATTAGGCTGGCCATGAGCCATAACATGTGCCTGTCTTGTTGTCGTAGCAAGGACTGTCGCAAACTTCAGTGTTCGTTGAGGAGGGCCTTTATTGGCATCCGATGATGACGATCTGATCGAAGAGCTTCTAATCCTATCTAAAAGGACTGCCATTCCCGTTCGAGCGAGGCTGTTCACAGTCTGCGCAGCATGTGGCGATTCCATAAAATCTGCTGCTTCGTTCAGAAGTTGTCTCAGCGGCTCTGACGGTACACGATGCTCAGTGGCTGCTGTGTTGATACTCGATCCTGAAAGGACCGATATCGAGTCCGATTCCAGTCGTTGGTCTGCTTCGACACGTCCAGCCCGCTCAGCCTGGTCTAATATAAACGATTCTTGATCAGCGGGTGCAGTTACAGCACCAGAAATGTAATTAGATTGAGCCATAGCGCTCTGCATGCGGTCAAACAGGTCCAAAACCGATTCGACAGACAGTTCCGCGCGGGGATCAATATCGTTGACTGTTTCCCGAACAGCTTTCTCCGCGCTGACCTGGATTTCACGCCACCCTGAATTAAGAAACCACCAGGAGAATGTCAGAAACTGACGAGAAATGTCTACATCGAAGTCGGTCTCGCCGCGCACAGCAGCGACGTAGGATCGTCGGCCCAGCAGGTTCAGCTGCAATCTAGTGTACACAATGAGGACAGCCATCGCATGAATAAATGTTAATGCGCGCGTCAGAGCTTCAATTTTGAGTCTCGACCAGAGCTCAATCTTTGACAGCGGTCGATCGCCACTTTCAGAAGCGGTTTCGGTATTTGAAGAGGTGTTGATGTCACTTGACGCTGTTGACCCCTCAGAGCCACCTCTGCGTTTCTGCAACTCCTTTGTGATGTTCTCAACTTGCATATCATCAAGCATAGGATCCATGAGACTCGGAAGCAAAGCCATGACAGTGAAGACGGCGTCTTCTTGGTTCTGTGAGAAGCGTTTAGATAGCGTATCGCGATCGGCGCGATCCTTTAGCATCCTGGCGTGCACCCTTCGCAGTTTGTCCGCAAGCGCTCCATACAAAACATAGCCCAACGCAATAAGACCAGATGTCCACAGTATAGCTCTTTGTCTGCGTTTGACGCGCAGCCACAGTGATTCGAACATTTCGGCTAATGCGCTTTATGGCTCGGCAAAGAAACTATCGGTCTGTTGGCGGGTTCAATGCAGAAATGCAGCAATAGCAGCAAAATTATAGGGTTAAGGGTGCACCTTCCCTTCTGTGGAAGGTTTTGGGAGACCGTTCTGCCACCCGATCACCGATCAGTTTGGCGCGCAGCAGCAAAGACTACAACACTTATATTTGCATATAATTGCCGCTGTGGTTCATGGTGAAGAATGCTGCTTAACCTACCTGATGCAGACGAGAAGGCGATTCAGGCGGTCTTGCACACTATCCTGTTTCATAGGATGTTCTCGACCACAACGCCCGTAGCGCAGAGATGCGAGAGTTTGCGATACACCACTGTCAGCGACCAAGAAGAGGCTAAAGTGATGGACACAGCAGCCTACAAGGCGTCCAAACTTGCATCCGAACATGGCAGTTGTTCTATTGAAATCCAGTTCTTTGAATGTCAAAAGGGCCGCAAGGCGTTCTTCTACAAAACAGCACCCTTAGCTGTATGTTGGGAAACTTGGACTATCGATATTAAGGCCCACAACAAACTGAGCCAATCTGTTGATCACGTTAAAAAATGCATGTTGGATATTGTTGATTATGTTAACTCCGACGCTGTTACCATCCCGCCCATCACGTCAAGTGAGGGTAATCCTTTCCCATACCAGATTACATTACGCACAGAGAAAGACTCCGAACCAGTATGTGTGCTCACATCACCAGGACTCCCTGATTTCGTGGAACAGTCCGGCAACGATTGGTCCAATATGCTTAAAAAGGTCGTCGAAGGACGGTAAGATCGCGATAATTGCCAGGGTCATTATGTCATTATGGGGTGCACTCCAAGTGCGGGTAGAGTTTACCTGTTATATTAACCATGCTGGTCTAGCATAATAGCAATACATCTAGGCCCGCTTTTTTGATTGCTTTGAATATTTCCTGACATGCCGCCTCTTGGACTGGATCTCTTTGTATTTCTTCGAAAAATACTTCCTAGCATCTTCACTTGATAGCAGCTCCTGTGCTAGCGTTTTATGTCTTTCTTTCTTCGTCAACCTTGACGAGAAAAACTCTGTAGGTCCTTCAATAATTGTTCCACTTTGGAAGAATTCAGGGATCTTCTTAGAGTCCTCTCTTTTATAGTGACGTTTAGGATCCAGAACACTTCTCATTTTTAAAATTTTCAAATCTCTCTCAATTTCTGGTGTCATTTCTGGTTTCTTCATATCAAACCATTTCGCTCCTGTGGTCTCTGATCGAGCCTTATTTGGTTTCGTTAGTGATCAATGATTTTATAACAGTATACGAACGGCATATCAGTGTAACTATGACAAATATAAATGTTCATAAAAGTTCGAAGCAAAGCCAAAACAGCTTACTCACAAATGAACTCCTCCATCGAAATGATATAAAACTGTCATCATTTATGCCTCTGCTCTTGTCTTTCAAACTTACCTTCTGACTTAGCTTCTTTTCAACAAGCGGGTCTCTCACTTTCCGTATACTATAGGATTGCGCAACCTGCTCAGATACGTGTGCATCACTGTTAATTGTTGATCGCAGCGCCGGAAGCTTGATATCGCTGATGTCACCTTTTAAAGATGGCTTCGAATCTAGCGACTCTTCTGCTTTGCGCAAAAGTTCTATTATATTATTATTCATAAATGCATGTAACTGAATCGAACAGAAAAGCGGTTAATATACAATAACGCAACACAGCTTTAATCCAATTTAACAAACACTTTCTGTATCGAAAAGAAAAAGAACGTAAAGAAATTTAGCTATATGTAAAGAGAATATCACTACTATGAGTTGTTGCCGTTGCCATGGCAATTTGCTTGTTTTGGTATGTTATTATACCGCGAACTATGTATGTACCCGTCACTTCCTCCTGATTCCTGCCGCTGTAGAGTAGATAACTACTCTAGTTTTGCTGCAGACTTATACTTTTTGATTCTCTTTTGCTTCAACCATGAGCGATCCTCAAGCAGTCTTTGCTAATGTTACAGCGGGCATTCCCAGCCGATACGCGCAGGTAATGCTCACGTACTGGCAAAATGTTATCGATGACATCGAACGCACCGACGCCCAAGACCTGGTGAAATCCCATCTATTGCCACTCGCAAGAATCAAGAGAGTTATGAAGACGGCTACTTTGGCTGATGATCCTGATCTTCCTTACCGCGCAGATCGTGCCGTTTCAGAAACTCAAGATGGTACCGCTACTCATTTACCGCATCCTTCTGATGGTAGGATGGTGTCGGCAGAGGCAACCGCTTTGTTTGCTAAAGCTTGCGAGATATTCATCACTGAATTGTCTATGCGAGCTTGGATATGTGCTGAGGAAAGCAAGAGAAGAACTTTGCAGCGTGCTGATATTGCACGGGCTGCAAGCCAGAGCGATATGCTCGACTTCCTTATCGATATTGTGCCTCGAAATCGCTAGGCAGTGTGACCGCTCTTTCACTTCTTTTACTTATTTCAGGTTAATCTTCAAAGACTTCATTGATTACTATCATCAGTTCCTTTACTTGTTTACGCACATACGTCCTATAAACATTCCTTCGGCTGCTATATCATTTCCAGTCCTTCTCGATCTTCCATATTTTCATTATTATGCTTAGTGAAACCACTCGTAAATGTAATGCATTCTGCCACACTGCTTTAATTATCAAGATCCCTAGAAGCTGATCGAGAATGTGCTCGGCGCGCGTAGTATTTGCCTAAATTTGTTGCTCTATTCTTGACTCTCGCGAACGAACCCTGACGAGCTTCCTCTTCTTCTACAGGAATCTCACCGTCCACGATGTTCGCTTTCATTTCAAGAAGAATACCCGCAACTTTCGGTTTGACTCTGGAATACTTCTTCATCCTAATATTGATATCATTATAATCGGAATCCTCAGATCGCAGTAGATCAACGCACTGTCTTAGCTCCAGGAATGTGGTAGTAAGACTGTGCTCAATGTGGTTCTTCTCGCCCGCATCTTTGTTGTCGTCTAGACCATTGTCGTCCTCTTGCCGCTTCCCGTAAATAGAGGTACCTGTTCCGGCGCCTGCTTTAGAATGCTGATCTGCTATATTTGACACAAACTTCTCAATATATGTCAAATCTTGATCAAAGTTCATTAATGCAGCAAACGTAATTCGTTTTCCTGAGTTCAAAAGCATTTTCAATAGCGAAGAAGCAAGGTGGTCAAAAGCATCAAAGTATATCAGACTTTTCACTTCTGTTGGAAGATTGTTTAACGTGGAGTCTACCAGTGTCTCCAAGAAATTGACCATTTCAGTCAAATAAGTGCTGACAGTATCAGATCTTTGAGGTGTTGTCCATTCGTATTCTGCAATATCCAAGAAATCATCGACTTTAGAGTTGACAAGCTCAAACACACGACTCTCTGCTTTCTTTCTTGTCTCTCTGAATGCCGCAACGGCTTTTAAAGGTACGCGACCAGAGCTATAGCCCATAGTTTTGTCGCGCTGGAACTGTTTGATTTGGTACTGTCTCTTAATTTGAAACAGATGTTGCTCAATCTGGCGTGCAGCATTGATAAAGTACTCAAGGTTCACCAGCACCTGCACTATCTGTTCCCTGGATTCCAACAGCAATTGTTGCTCCAAGCTTTTGCAGACAACGTTAATCAGAACATCGTCTACAGCAGTTCTAAGCACTTCCAAAAGGTCAGCAGTATTGCTGTTTATGCCGTAGTCTTCTAAAAAGACAGCATGATCATGAATGAAATTTCGCATAGATGCACAAGTGAGCGGGTACAGCTGCGAGAAAGGCAGCGGGCGAGGGAATCCTGGCTTTAGCACACTCGGTGGAGGAGTATACCAAGAAACCGAACAGATGATATTCCAAAGTTCGCTGTTGCTGACTACCATTGGCATGTAATCGTCTTCTCTGAGATTGGCTTTGAAAGAATCTGCAAACTCCCTTTTAGCGGTAGAAGAGTACTTCTCAAACAGCGCGTACAAGAAGTGGTGTGTAGGAGAGGCAGAAAACCCGTAGTATTCTATCGTTTGGACGAATGTGCAGAATACTTCTCGGATATTAACGATAATTTTGGGGTCAGTAATTGACTGCATGCTTGGTACAAGTACTGTAGTCATTCGCTGACAAGCAGTCACCCAGAAATCTTCTAGATCAGTCTGGGACCAGAAACCTCTTGTTTTTCTAGCCGTTTCGCGCTCGATTATCATAAACCCGGCAAGGGTTTCTAGATGGACACGAAGATCGCTTGCGTCTGGTTCGCTTATGCTGAGGGTAGTAGGCAAAACAAACTGTCTCTGAAACTTCCTGTCGCTCTCGTAGATAGCGCGGAACTCTGAATTGAGTCCGAGAAGAGAATATATATGCAATGACTGTAACAATGGAGTGAAGTCGACAGAATCGATAGGCAACGATTCGTTAGACGCAGAGGATTCCGAAAGGACATACTCTACGGAGGAGTTGATCGCGTACCCCTCCAATGTCGGGTCGCCTTTAACGATTTCAGCGAGTTCGGCTTTGCGAACCTTTGTGTGAGCAAACGCTCGTTTACCGAGACCCGGAGATATTTTACGAGACTGATGTAGCCATGCCCGCATAGACTTCAAGACTGTTTCACGTATAGCGTTTCTGAGCGCAGGGATAGACTTGGCTACTAGTCTGCCAAAAGAGTACTGCGACACTGAATCGAGATGGAGGCTTTGCAAGTTGTTCAGTTCTTCTAGTGCGCCCGCAAACTGTTCTGATTCAACAAGATCTTCTGCCTGGTTTAGCATATTAAGGACAGTTAAACAAGTTTTCAATGCCGATTGCGCTTCTTCGAGTTTGTTGTGTACCTTTTTAGCCTCGAATACCTGTTTACGCTTCTCTACAACGGGCATTCCGCTATTCAGGATCAGATTTTCCACTTCGTTGACCTTCACATGCAAATCATTGCTGATATCACGTGCCTGGACCAATTTAGTAACCGCTTCCACGTATTTTGGATAGTTTCCGTCCGATAACGCTTGGATTTGGTCTTCGCGGCTCGATACAATGTAGTCAAACGCTTTCAGCAGTCCAGAGGCATTGTTGGCCGCAATAGCATCCTTAAAAAGCGGTGCAAGCGTTTCGACCGATGCTGCAAAATCAGATTCAACAATACTCGCTCCAAGTGCCCGTTCAACTTGACTCTCAAAGCTCATCGTTTTCTGTTTCTGGTGCGGCTTTTGGGAAGGTGTAGCGGGTATGGTGGTGAAACCTAAGGGGCTTCCCTCGCAAGATCCGGCGTCGTCACCTACTCCGCTCGCTGCCTCTACAAAAAAAAAAATTTGAACGTATTTAGATTCCTCTAAAAGCGGGTTATAAATCTCGCTCTGTTATATCTAGCGGCAAATCCTGCTAGGCGTGAACAAGGACTGCCCGCTGAGGATTGTCACGTGATACCCCAACTATGTTTCTTGTTTACTTCGCGCCCACGGCTTGTACAGAACCACCACAATACCAAATAAAAAGCTGACGAATATCTATACCTATACCTAAAACCCTATACCGATTCCTATACCTATGGACCGTCCAGAAGATAACCTGCGTCCACTTCCGCTTTTTAAGGATAGTACCAATACCACGTATGCTCCTAGCAATATATGGAGCGGTGGGTCTGCTTCGCGCAGACTAGAGCTGCCCTCCTGGAGCTGTCAGCCGTCAAGAACGCTGTATGTCACAGGGATACCTAAGAATATTGATCCGATAGCAATTGTAGACTTTTTTCAGACTGGAGGAGATATGAACGGATTTTATGGTCGCGATGTGTCCCTGTCAGGCACGATTCTTGTTTCGTACTTTGATCTCTCTGATTCCATCAGAATGTTTACACGTCTGAAATCCGAAGACCTCTTTGGAGTTTCCGTGTCTCCTTGTTTTTGCCCTCGTCAAAAAATTAAGCAGATCATACCTGGCGGCCGTGAAATGCATCTCGTGCTTATCAATCCAGCTGAAATACGCATTGTCGTTGAACACTACACTGCCGGCTTCAATCTAACGCTTGCCGAACTGCTCGCTACTATTGGTTCTGTCCGCACTTTCCATGAAACCAATTCTGACAGCGTTACTTCTGAATTTGTTTGTGAGTTTTTCGACGTCCGTTCTGCCGTATTTGCTTTGAAAGCGCTGAATAACAGCACCGTAAACAACTGCAAGCTCACGGTCTTCTATTACGAAGAGCCCAAGGATTCTAGTACTATGTCCGATACAAACGATACGGCCCTTTTCGAGGATATTCAAGATGTCAACAATACTGCTGCTACTCAATTGCCGCAACTGACATTCTCTAAGTCTACTATTTCTACGGTGCCATCTATCACGAAGTCTACTATGTCTTCGACTTACGCTGCGTTTGCTAGTAGCGCAATAAAGGAGGAAAACACCGATGAGTGGCCCAGTACTGCCTCTCACGACGAGCTTAGTCGTGCGATTCCTGAGATACCTATATCCATAAAAAGACTCTTCGGTGAGAACGTTAACCCTGCTGACGCACTACTTACCAACACGATAACCTCGAGCATATTTGAGCGACCCTCGCAGGTCTATTCGGAGGACACGAACGCACCTCCTCCTTCTCTTGTGACTATGGCGGACGTTCCTGCTGCTAATAAGGTGGATCTAGAATGTATTGCTAACGGCATTGAGACTCGGACGACTTTGATGCTACGAAATATACCCAACAAAGTTGATCAACAAATGCTCAAAGACTATCTTGATGTTACAAACAAGAACACCTATGACTTTTTATATTTGCGCATCGATTTTACGAATAGATGCAATGTTGGGTATGCTTTTGTGAATTTCATTTCGGCGCGTCATATTATCACTTTTTGCCAGGCAAGAGTGTCCACTAGATGGAACCGGTTCAACTCGTCGAAGATCTGTGATGTATCGTTTGCTAATGTGCAGGGGTACGAACAGCTAGTTGAGAAATTCCGAAACTCAAGCGTGATGGACAGACCTGCTGAATACTGTCCAAAATTGTATTACACTACGGGACAAAATCAAGGACTTGAACGGCCATTTCCGCCGCCTAATGATATGAGAAGAAAGATGAGGAGCATCACTAACGCCAATATGTTTGGGATGTTTCATGGTGGTTCTAGCAAAAGCAGGAAGAACCATTGAGAAGAGTTGCTGGGGATAGTTTGGGAGCGTCGCTTATCATGCTGTGATGTATTGTGCTTGAATAATTATGTTTTGTTATTTGAATCCTGTAGATCGTACAGCGGGCAAGGAAACCATTAGTTGCGCCAGTTAGTTTTGATCGATGTTGAGGTCTTGCCATGTCCTTAAAAAGTCGACGATCCCTTCGCCTGTGACACTAGCGTCGACGACGTCCTTTGGTACCATGTGGCCTGAGAACTGTGTGGCGCCGAAATGCGCTGTTCGGGCGCCACGGGGAACTAGACGAAAATCAGGTTCAATGTCTGGATCAGTTGTGTCGATTTCTAGCAGTTCCGACCAATCGAAAAGAAGAGGATCCGTTCGGGAGGCGAAAGGGTTGATATCGATCAGCCAGACGCGGTTGTATGGTTTAGGGATGTAAACGTCGAAGACGAAATTATCATTCATAAAAGAATGCTGTAGATGGTTTTCAAAGAACTCCTCCAGTTCAAACAGGAACGTGTCTTTCATGGGTTCTAGGAACTCGTAGTAGTTCGGATCGCGCTGTGAGATGCCAATAAGTTCTCTGTGGCGAACAAAACATCTAAACTCCAGCGACGGCACAACGTCGAACCATTGTCGCAACACCAGTTCGTACGGAGGAGAGTCATTAGAGTCATCTTTGTCGGTACACTCGTCGTAAGGCATGTTCAAGTCGTGTGACACAAAGCTGGACGATTTCAGGATCAGGTAAATGTCGCCAGCGTCTACGCACTTTAGCGAGCGCGCACACATGATCCAGGCAGCATCTCGTGGTGACGACCAGTTAAGCTTCGGGGTGACCGAACCGCCCAATTCTTTGATGGTGGCGACGATTTGGTTGTGAAATTCTGGGAAAAGGACGTCAGGGGACTGATCGGCTGCAGCATCGTCAATATCAGCTTCAGACTCGGAATCACTCCATTCAGCAGTCCTAGGAGCGTTTGGAAGCACGATACCGTCGCTCTGGAGGTATGCGATGAACTCTTCGGGTGCAGGCCGCAGTATACGCGATTTCGGCGTGATATGTCGATACTTCTCGTACCAGCGCGAGTAGATGCAGTTGGCGACATCAGATCGCGTCAGATCAGGGAACCTCAAGGGCTCAGTTGTACTGCTAGAGTTGCATTCTGACTCTTCAGCAGACAGATCCGAGTGATGCGGAATAGGAATCGCCATTTCGTATTCAGCGAAGGCAAACTGCACACAAAAGTCGACTGCACAGACTTCAAATCTGCGCGGGTAAAAAAATAGATGATGTCACGTGACTGTGCGGCTGAGGTCGAACAGGTCGCCAAGCTATTTAGCAGCTGGTTCGGGTTACTTGAAGTTTTAGGAAGGAATATTTACTGGCAAGAGAGAAATTATTGCGTTTTCTATAGCTATTTGATGTGATTGGTCGAAATTGACTGGTTTAGACTGTAGCGGCGGCAACTGGTCGCGATAGGTCTCAAACAGCGCAAGGCATAACAGACCGTTTTGTTCTCGTCACGCCTCGTACATCCTTTACTGGCTGAACTGAAACGACCGTCTTAAAATATCCGAGGGAATTGATTGACTACATTTAGGTGTACTAATCATCGTAGAGTCAGTACGATAAGCTGAGCTAGCTTTATTATTGGGTTCCGTAACTCTATACACTTATATTTAGTTCGAACAGATTAGCGGAATATAGTTCCGTTTGAAACTGTTTCTAGTCTTGTGAGCAGTGCATCATAGTAAACCAGTTTATTTTTCGTTATTGTTTATTTGCCGCTCGTGCAAACAGCATATGTTGATACAGCAGAAACGTACAAGCAGTTGATTGGCCGTGTGCCTGTCAGGCCAAGCTGGCGAACCGTTCAGAATTTTACTGTAACCTTAATAGAGTTTTAGCCAAATCCATCTTATTAAGCAGAGAGGTTATCCTCTTGTGCGATCTCGCTATATGGACCAGGATATATGTATAAGTTTGTATAACGTAGCTAGTTTACTTACCAAGATTTAGCCTTATGAGCTGGGCATGAGGCGCCATTGGACAAGGAGTGGTAGCGGGAAAGGAACCAGGTTCCAGTTGTATACCTTAGTACGCTCGAGTTGTAACAGTACAGTGTAACAGTACAGACTAGTTGATGACAAGAACATATATTGTACTAGCATCGGCGGCACTGAATTGTACACTATGAATGCGACCGGTGCATACAGCGAAGAGCTGGCGATTTACTTGGAGACCTTGCCGATCTAGCGACTGCAGAAAGGAAGATCGTGTACGATCAGGTGCACTATGAGTCGAAGAGCGTGTCGTATTTCATACTCTTCACAGAAGGTGGTAAATTGTGTGCAGGTTTGTTCACACTGGCACTTTTAGCGGTTGCGACTGTAAGAATGACTTTTTTGGTCAGTGCTGTCTTCTTTGGAAACATATGTGCAGAGATATTTCAGTTCGAGAACACTGTTGAGCCTGTATCTATTTTCACGTCAAACTACGTGTACAGTATTATCCAGTTTGTTATTTTTGCGGCAATTGTTTATATTGCTGCTTTCATTTCGTACGTCATGTTCTCTATAGTCGGTAAGATAGTGGCCAATAAGATCAGAGTGGCGTATGCATCGAGCCTTTCTGACCAGAACATCGCGTTCCACGACGACCAAGGGCTAACAAGTTTGTCTACACGTTTGACGTCTAATGCATCAATGGTCCAGGGCGGTTTAACGGAAAAAGTTCCTCAGTTTTTAGGCGCGATCGTCATGGTATTCGGCGCTTTTATTCTGGCGCTGGTACTTTCCAGGAAGATGGCCTTGATCATGGTCTCTTCATTTGTACTGATGCTTATATTTCTGTACACTATGGCGCGTGTTCTGGACCGCTATGTTCTGCTGCTGCGAACGGTGACGGCTGACATTGGCGGATTCATAAACAAAACACTCAGTTCGATAACCAACCTTCACTCCTACGGGCTAGAGACTGAGATGCTCGGCAGGTTCAAACAGAAATCGGCTATCAAGCGCGAGACAAAGTATATGAACCTTCTCATTGCCGGAATAGTGACTGCTGGTGTTGTTTTTGTTGTCGGCTTACGCTCGCTCTAGGTTTCTGGCAAGGGTTCCGCTTACTGCACGAAAACGGTCTTGATTCGTCGAATATACTGTCTGTTTTGGTGATTATGACCTCTGGCGCGCAAAGCATGATCCAATTGCCGTTTCATTCGCGATCTATAGCGTTTGCAGCTGCTGCAGCTCGACCGATCTTTGCGACTATATCGCGGAAATCGGCGATCTCCGCGCAGTCACACGAAGGCGCGCATCTAGACCGCATGGTAAGCGCTATAGAGTTCTGTGACGTCAAATTCGCGTACCCTTCTAGACCGAATCATGTTGTTTTAGAAAGTTTCTCACTGAAAATCGCCGCTGGTTCTGCGGTGGCAAGAGTCGGACCTTCGGGCTGCGGCAAAAGCACCTTGATCAATCTCATCGAACCGTACTACCTGCCACTCACCGGCCAGATCCTGGTTGACGGTCACGATAAATCCTTATTATACTTGCCCTGGCTGTGACGCCACATTGCGCTTGTTGTGCAGGAACCTGTGCTATTCAGCGGAACTGTTTTTGATAGCATAGCATTGGGCATCAGGGGCACAGATTACGACGGGATAGATAAATCTCAGCTCACCGATATGGTCTACACTGCTGCCGCAGACAGTAATGCATTTCAGTTCATTTCAGCGCTTCCAGACGGGTTCGACACCGATATCGGCCTGAACGGGTCTTTGCTGTCCGGCTGCCAGCGGCAGAGGATCTGTATTGCGCGCGCACTCATTAGAAACCCGCGGATTATGCTGTTGGACGAAGTGACGACGGCGCTAGATATCGAATCAGAGAAGTTCGTACAGAAATCACTAGACGAAGCCTGTCGCGGGCGTACTATGCTCTGTATTGCGCACCGATTGAGCACGATCATGCATGCCGACCTGATCGCAGTTCTAGAAAACGGTCGGGTCGTCGAAAAGGGTACACACATCGACTTATTGCGGCAAGACGGTATCTACGCAGAAATAGTACGATTTCAGAATAAAGAAATATAAATCGCATAACGAGGTATTATACGCGTGTCGAAACAGATCCATCGACGCGATCATAATGATAACACATTGTATCAGCGGCACAGCGACAGAAGTGATATGTGGGTATGGCATTCCAGACTGCCATATACTAGCAGGCACTTAAAAAGGCATGTTGTGGCAGACTCGACAGGACCAAAAGAAGGACCCTGGTAATGCCGACAGGGGATTAAAACAAGCCCCTTTAGTCTAAACGATCTAGCGATCTTGCCCCACAAAATAGGTTTTTCGTTTAAACTTCACTCCTTATTAAGGTTCGAATGGTTAAGAAAAAAGCCCCGGCAAACGCTGCAAATATCTATCTACTTGTCCTGAATAGCTCTTAGCAGAAATGTCCATAATAGAAACTTATCTTACTGTTTTATTTTTTATTCCAGGTTCACTTTACTTTTGTTCTTACTTCGATCTCTTTATTTAGAGAACCTGTTAGCCTAATGTACTACTGGAATCATCATAAAATGCAACTGCAAAAATAAGCTAAATAGGTAAGGTTCCTGTAACCTCGTATTACGGTTGTATTGTCCAACAACGGTCTCTACTCTCTTCAGCCCCGCGCCATTACAGCTGACACTTAAACTCTCTCTACTCTATTCTTATCATTGCGGAGACCCCACAATAAGGCTGCCGGATATCTCGCCCACACGATCACCTGCGCCGTTTTCTTGTGTCTTGTCGATCGGCAATCAAACGCACCGCGAACATCACCGTTACAAGAATGTTACTACATCCGCTATTAGTTTCCAAACTAGTGAACGGCCAGCGAAGGAAGACAAAGTCTAGATCGATATTTATATAACCTTAATTTTATAGTTCAGTTTTAGTGCAAGCTTAAACGAGCTGCGATAGAGGATCTTAATTATATCTAAATAACGTAATGGCCAAGATCCCCCTATCTTCCTTTGCACTTTCATTTCATTAAGTACTGCAGTTCAGTTACTCGGGCCTGGTGCTGCCAATGGATCCTGAAAAGACCCATGAACATCGACGCAATGAGGATTTCGGCCATACGTCCAGCGTCAAGGAACTGCTTTCGATCACCGTGAACGAAGACTCTTCTTCGAAGAGTTCTAAATCCGAACAAGAGATCCTCAACAGCCAGATTCAAAGCACAAAAACCCGCGCGTCGTACATCGGTTTGATCGTACAGGGCGGACGAATATGCGCGCTTCTCTATTTTACCACTTTTGTCCTCTCGGGCGCCGTCGGTATGACATATCCGGCCAATTCAATGATATTCGGCGACACGTCTAACGACATATTTGATTTCCTCTATTCCAACACAAGTCTTAACGATTTCGTATCAGCTTACACTTATCACTCGCTCTCATTCCTCGTCCTCGCATGCGTCTCTTTAACAGCCTTGTTCGCTTGTTTCCTCCTGGGCCTGATCGTCGGCGAGGTAATAACCTCCAAGATCAGAGTCAAGTACGTAACAAGCCTGTTCAATCAGAACCTTGCTTACCACGACGAGAACGGCATCGCTAGTCTTTCCTCGGCCATCCTCCACAACGCCGCTCTGATCCAGTCAGGCCTTTCAGACAAGTTTGTCTTCTTGACATACAATCTCGTCATAGTCATCGGTTCTTTAGTCCTCTCGTTGGCGGTCGCATGGCGGTTTGCTCTTATACTGTTCCCTGTCTATTTACTCATGATCGGCCTGACAATCCTTCTTTCATACTTCATGCGTAAGAACTCGCTGCCTTTGCGTAGAACTGAACTCGAACTAAGCGCCATGATCAACGAGTTCCTCACTTCTATACCCGTAATCCACGCTTACGGACTAAGACGCGAACTTATTAGCAGAGTCGACGAGTTCTCACGTCATTTGCACAAACGCAGACTCACTGATGTCCTCCTCGCTGCACTTAATATGGGTCTCAGTATCTGCATATCCTACCTCATCTTTGCTCTCGGGTTCTGGCTTGGCCACAAACTTACCGCCGAGGGCAGAATAAGCACTGATAACATGCTCTGCGTCCTACTGGTCATGGCCATGGGCGCCAGCTCTGTTTACAAGATTACTTTCCTTACTAACGACATATCTGTATGCACATCCGCGGCCGAGCCGCTCCTCAGTCTCATCAACAGACAGTCGCCCGTACCATCTCTATCTCATCACGGCAAACAGCTTGATTCTCTCGATGGCCAGATCGAGTTCTGCGATATTAAATTCGCGTACCCTTCTAGACCAAAACATACCGTCCTGCCGAGATTCTCTCTCACTATCGAACCAGGGTCTACGGTCGCGATCGTCGGGCCTTCTGGCTCAGGCAAGAGCACGCTCATCAATCTCATAGAGCGTTTCTACCTGCCTCTTTCTGGAAGAATACTTCTTGATAACCATGATATTGCAGATCTTGATGTCAGGTGGCTTAGACGCCACATGTCGCTGGTCACACAGGAACCAGTGCTGTTCAGTGGCAGTATATTCGATAACATCGCTAAAGGACTAGATGAGTCCTTTAAAAACACAATATCCAGTGAAGAATTGCACCAGCTAGTACACACTGCTGCAGACGCCTGCAATGCTCTCGGGTTTATCACAAGTCTCCCCGACGGCTTCGACACTGATATCGGTCTTCATGGGGGCCAATTGTCTGGCGGACAGCGGCAACGGATATGTATTGCCCGTGCAATTATTAGTAAACCTAAGATTTTGCTACTAGATGAGGCTACGTCGGCTTTAGACGCATCTTCTGAGAGCGTCGTCCAGGCCGCTCTTGAAAATGTCTCGAAGTTCTGTACGACGCTCATGATCACGCATAAGCTCGCGTCCGTGAAAAACGCCGACCGCATTGTCGTTCTAAAAGCTGGAGAGATTGTCGAGGATGGCACGCACGAAGAACTCCTAGCCCGCGAAGGCGCATACTTCGATCTGGTGAGCGCACAGTGTCTTGACAGCGATTCTGTCTCTATTGAGGACATGGACACGATGTTTTGCAAACGAAGTTCGGTTGCTACGACCAAAAGCAGCTTCTTCGAACATTCTGCGCTACCTGTTAGTCTACCCGACATGGTAGAGGATATGCTGTCGCCTGGCAGTAGCCATTCTGTGTGGTCAGACATACAATTCTCTCTTTCGGTGCTGAAAGGCCATCGATGGAAAGCATACTCATCCTTAGCTCTAATGGTTTTGGCTGGCTGTATTGTTCCGCTGTCAAGTATTATATTTGGCTACGCAATGGATGAAATGCGCATGGCATTGTTCTATCCTGACCAGAACACGTTCCTCAATTTGACATGCATACTCTACCTGGTTCTAGGTATCACATGTCTTGTAGCACTGATGTATTCCGTGTATTTCATGGCCTACTGTGGCATCGAGCTCATAGAAAGAGCGCGTGCGAAGATGTTAGAGAATTTGCTGAGTTTGAACCTCAAATACTACGACGAAGCAAATAACGATCCAAATATCATCGCCGCCGACATATCGCAAGCTTGTGACAACATAAGGACAGTGCTTAGCACAGCCGTGTTTCGACTTGTTACTTCAATTGTTACAATTATTATGTCGGTAGTGATATGTTTCGCGTACTCCTGGAAGATGGCGCTGGTCAATTTTGCAGGTATCTTTCTGGTATGCATATCGTCATTGATTACGCTGAAACAGTTTAGTAAAGTCCATAACAGCTCCAGGTCCGTCTTCAGCAAGTCTACGTCTACTGTATGTGAGGCCTTAAAATCTCTGAAAATTGTATGGGCGCTCGACTGTGCCGTCGATATTGTGCAGACGTACGAATCCGACTTGTGGGACTCCTTGAAGAAGAATATCTGGCGCAAGGCTGTTATATCTCTTGGAATGTCTTTTTCGCTGAGTTTTAGATACTTCCTTATGGCGGCGATGTTCTACTACGGCTGCGAACTAATAACGGACAACGAAGTTGAAATGAATGAGTTCTACATCGCCCTTTTGTGCTTGACGAACTCCGCGCAGGCTATTGCCATCGCCGTGACGGCGCTGCCGGAAATGCAGAAGTACAAACACGCCATGAACACTATATGGAAGCTTTTAGAGGCTACTGATGATAACCGCCTGAGTATTGACGAGAGGAAGAACCTAATATCTATGGACACGGTAGTCGGACGCGTGGCGTTCCGGTCAGTCTCTTTCAGGTACCCGTCGCGTCCAGACACTATGGCACTCCAGCGGCTTTCCTTTAGCGCGGCACCCGGCCAGTTTGTGGCACTTGTGGGCTCGTCCGGATCTGGTAAGTCCACGGCTATCAGCCTTCTTGAGTGTTTTTACAATGTGTTCACAGGCGACATTACTGTGGACGACCAATCGATTCGTCAAGTGTCCTCAGAGTCTCTGCGCAAACATATGAGTCTTGTCCCGCAGATGCCGGTCCTCTACAGCGGCACAATCAAGTACAATGTTGCACTCGGGTTAGAGGACCCGTCGTCCGTTAGTTTAGAGAAAGTCATTGAAGTGTGTAAGCTTGCGCACATTCATGACGTGATTGTGAACCTCCCCGACGGCTACGACACGCTTGTAGGCGAAGACGGTTTATTCCTGTCAGGCGGACAACGGCAGAGAATATCGATTGCGCGAGCACTGATCAGAGATCCACGGATCCTGCTATTGGACGAAGCGACGTCGGCGCTAGACGCAGAATCAGAGAAACTTGTCCAACAGTCATTAAACGCCGCCCGAAAGGGCAGAACAACAATATGCGTGGCCCACAGGCTGTCAACTATCAAGAACGCAGATATAATATACGTTCTCGATCATGGTACTGTGGTTGAATTTGGAACGCATACGCAGCTTGTAGCCAAAGACGGCATTTATGCAAAAATGGTCCGTATGCAAGAACATGATTTATGAGTTTTTTTATAAGAACTGGAAAGCTGTCTTTTCTTTCCGTTTTCTTTTTCGGTATATGGTGATAGATTATTGGCATTTTTTATTTCGTAGCATGGGTAGCGGCCTGCTTCTTCATGGCCTCCTCGGGGTTCCAATGGCTTTTGCTCCGTAAGAACGCGCCGTAGCGGTAAAACAGAAACGGACAAGGCATCAATAGCAGGCACACGCATCCAATAAGCGTCCCGGCCCATTGGATGCCAAGATCGTCAAACATGAACTTCGTAAAAAGAGGGAACGACGCAGCGAACCCAGAACGCATGATCGTGTTTATAGAAGACGCTGATGCCGCGTATATGAGGTAGACGTCGATAATGTAGGAAACACCCGGCAGAAACACCATTATAAGCCCTGCACCTACAAACGACGCAGCAATCGTAGGACAAATCCAATGAACATCATAAGCGGCAGTCCATGTCATCCAGAACACCCCAACAGGCAGCGCCACACCGCCTATCATCATCGGCGGTAGCCGCATCTCCGGCACAGCTTTGCCATTATTCTTCTCCATGGAGTCGACGACGTAAAAGTTGAGGTAGCCGATGAAGAAGCATCCAACTGCGAGCCCGATAAACATCGAAATATAGGGCAGCGTGTCCTGGCCTAGAGGGAAGTGGTACTGGTACTGGAAGATGTAGGGCACGGCTATGAGCATCATGTACAGCATACCAAACGTGACAGAGACGTATAAAGAGGTGAGAAACAGAATTGGTTCCACCAGCAACATTTCTATGGGTCTCATTACCGTTTTGGTCAGGAGACTATGTAGGTTAATCTCGTGCTGGTCTATTGGCGCGTGTATGGCCCAGTTGCCTGTGGTCTGACGAAGCATAAACGCTTTTCTCTTCAGCACAATAGGGTGGTACGTTTCTTTCATGACAAATAGAAGCAGCAGGAGCACTAATACCTGGAACGCTCCTGCAACGATCTGTAGCAGCCGCCAGTTTAAGTGTGGATTCTTCACTATATATGATCCGACAATTGGCGCCATCAGCGGGCCAATAAACGTTGCAAATCCAAAGTATCCAAGCGCAATACCGCGATGTTGCGGCCGGTATATGTCGGCCATGACGCCACCGACGATAGCTTGCGGAGCGCCACCAAAGAAGCCACCAAAGAATCGGGTTAGCAGAATAGCCTGTATGGACCTTGACGCCGCAGTAGAAAAAAGGAATATAGCGCATAACAGCGCCGTCATCGATAGCACGATCTTGCGGCCAAACACCTCAGACATGGGACCCCAGAAGAGCGGGCCTGTTGAGAATCCAAACACAAACAGCGATACCCCGAGCGTAGCCACGATAGGCGCGACGTGGTATTCGAGAGACACTGGTTGGATCGCCTGGCTGAATATAGCAGACGAAAACGTACTGCTGCATGTTGTCATTGAGCAGATGAATAGTAGTACCGAGCGCCTGCGGTGCGACCAATTGAAAGGATGGATCGGGTCGTCGTCGCCTGTGAAGTCTACCTGGAACACCGACCGATCGCCAGGAATTGGCGGCAAACTCCTGCCTTCTGCAAGCAGCATCGATGTGTCGGTAGCAGGGTCATTCAACACATTCTTATTACCTTGAATCGAGCCTTCGGTCCGCGAAGAGGTCGTCTTGAGCTCAACAGGCTCCATAGCGTAAAGGTCAGACATTCGGTGAGGTCTGCGGTATCGAGTGTCGGATCATGCAGTTCAAGTGTTAGCGGTAGACATGAAACCAGATATAGAAAGGTGTGTAATATCCGATCTGCGCACCAAAAAGACATACCGAGGTTTTGCGGGGTAAGAGGGGTCTGTGTCGTGCGGCTCACCTGTGCTTTTAGGATCAGCATCCTTTGTGCACCGGTAGGCCTCGCGGAACCGCAGCGAAACGGCCAAAAACATGCGCCTAAATTAAATAATCATCGCTCTTATTGCTTCTGCTTCTGCGATTCCCGCCATTGGACAAACGGTGCATACAGGAAGGGTGGCACGGCAGACACAGAGAGTGTGATCATGGGAGAGCTGGCGGGTGTGTAGGCAACGTCGAGGACTGTGTTCTCGGGGTACGCCAAAACGGCAGGAATGAGCCATTCTAGGAACCCAGCAAGAAACTCGATCGCTTTATTTGCGTTCCAGGGGTTTTGCGGCGCGACAAAGTGCGGGAGGCTTGCAGATCCTGCTCTAATCACTGAGGGGATCTTCATAGTGCTGTACTCCTCGGTCCGGATCAGATTATAATTGTAGTCTCTGAACCCGTAGACAATTCGCGGGATACCTATGAGGAATGACTGCGCCCATGCGCGCGGCAGTTTCTCTTGCAGGAACTTCGCACGAGTCTTCTGGCTGGACTGCGGATCCACAGTCATTTTCAGCTCCAGGTAGTGTTTGAGCGGGTCCTCATCTGCGGGCAGCCAGTCGTAGACAGCATCGACTTCTCCGGCAATTGCAATGGCGAGAGAGCCTATACCTGTGCGCACAACTGAGATGTACTGACACTGCGCCTGGATAGGGTCGCTGTAGCGGGACTCGACCTCCTGCCTGGAACAGTCCGGCCATGGTTTTGGTATTGTGGCTACATGCTCGAACTTGCGACCCGCGTAGTCGGCTTTCTGCGCCTGCATGGGCTTAGACGCAAACGGGACAGACTCTGATTCCTTAAACGCGAGGTCCTGTTTCATAAACACCTGGCCGTCAAAATGCATCACGTTGAACTTGAACGCTGACTGCTCGTGCGGCGCCATCAGGATCTTCGTCAGCAGACCTCGGTAGGAGAAGAAATCGGTTGCGATACGTCCCTTGGTCTTCTCGTAATCTATTACCGCCTGTAACAAGAAATCCAGCCGCTCTTCAGGCTCTTCGAACGGCACGTAGTCTTCAAACCCGCTCGATAGATCGAACCCGCTGTGCGATGCCTGTACATAGTAGAAGTGGCGCAGTTCTGAACGATCGGGAGTATATTTCCTGTCTACGTTTAATGAAAAATGGCACAACTCTTTCGGTTTTTTGAATTGAGACTTAGAGCTCAATGTGGCAGCCTCTACAGACATTACTGATGCAGCTGAAAAACTTTTGGTAATTGTGGTGGAGGTGGTGGTGTAGGAGCACTTGGGATGTTAAGATACCACCACCACTTATAAACACAGAATGCGATTATAGTCACAATGGTGAGAAGCGCCTGGTTTAACGACATTAAAGCGCGAGATGAGAGTTCTTTTGAGCGATCAAATAGATCAAAAATGATGTATAATGCACTGCAGGAACATATGACTGAGCTTGAGCCTGATTGTAACACACGACTTAATGAAGATCATATCCGAATATACGGACCCTATAACGCCAAAAAGCATACAAGGAATGCCGAGCTGGACGTCAAAATGAACATAAGAAACATACTGTCCCAAGCGCAATCGTCTGAATGGTTGTACAGACCAGGCAAGTACTCTCTTAATCCAAGCTGGCACTCTGGAGCTGATTACCACTAGACCTTGGCTCGCTAGACCCCCCAAACAGCGATCCCATCATATCCATCAGCGGGTTGCTTGGTTTCGCCACTTTAAACACTCTTTCTCCAATGACCTGGACCGCTTTCCCCAGACCTTCGACGGCATCTATGCTCTGCCTGTAGCGCGTAAGGAGCCGCTTGTACATGTCCGGATCCTGGTACGGCGCCGAAAGCACCTGCAGCTGAACGAACTGCAGCAACTCGACCTCCGGGTCCACGTACACCACCACTTTCTGCCCGTTCAGACTGGTCTCGACAGTCTGCGGGAATGTCAGTGCACTTGTGAACTTGTCCACTGCCATTTTAGCATATTCTACTTTACCCACAGACATGAACCCGACCACTAGACGTAGAAGGTATTGGGCCGCATCTTTGTTAGAACTCAGATCACACAATGCGAACAGTGTGTTAATGAGTATTTCCGCGCTAGATTTCGTTCCCTGTAGGAGGTACCGTTCGGCTTCTATTACATTTCCTTCGTTCAGCAGTATCTCGCCGATTGCGTGGTACAAGTCGGCGTCGCCCAATGGCGAGCTCTTGCGAGACCAGCTGATCGCTTCATTAATCAAGTCTTTCCGTGTGGGTTCGGTGGGTTCGTAGAGCGATAAAAGTTGCACGATTCGCCCACGAGACGCAGACGACATGTTTTTGTTGCTCTTTTCCTCGAGTTCGATCATGAACTTGCCGAGATCCGTGCCGGAACCTCCCTGTTTGGCCTTTAGCAGCGCCTGTGCGCCTTCGTACATCAACGAGCAGGCGGCGTCGACATCGCCCGCTTTGGCCAATCGCGTACCTACGCTTCTTAGCGCCTGATTCGCTTCGTAGTATTCGCCGTTCTCGATAAGGCGGTTAGCTCGTTTCAGTGATCTTTCAATATTTGACATGGTAGTAGGAAAAAAATAAGCGAAATGTGAACTGTGGAAATGCCAACAAAAAGACAGTTGGAGGGGTAGTCATCTGTTTGGTCCAAATTGGCCCTAAAACCTTACTTGACTTGTAAGTCAGTTTGACTACAATTACAGCAAATAAGAATGCTTTACTTCATAAAGACGTCAATTATATAAATAATTATGCTTTCTTACTATGGGACTGATACGCTTTTAGTCGATTGTTGAGCAATTGACTAGCTGGACTCGCGTTCGCCACAATGACAGCTATCGCAATGACGTGCACATAGAAGTACGATCCCTTCCATTTCTCGTACACCGCTCCGGCTTTCATCAACGGGAACCCGATCGACAAGTACTCCACCGCCAGCATCGTGCACATCCAGCCAAAGATGTCATAGTACTTCTTGTACCTGGTGGGCGCACCACCGTCAGGTGTCAAGAAGAAAGGCCGCACTCTTGTGCGGAAAATCGCCTGGACCTCCAGGAGCAGCACCACCGTGAAGAAAGTTGCATAGTACCCTGGCCGCGTCCCGTGCCACAGTCCAGACACAGCAAATGTCACGAACCTGCCAAACACTCCAGGACTCTTGCCCGGAGGTACCATGCGGAAGAACACGCAGTGTTTCAGCCATTGCTCAGTGGAGATATTCCAGTTATTGACCAGCGACTTCATGTTAGGTGATGTCTTGATCGTGACCGGGTTAATATTCATCATAAGATCCCATCTCGTTTTGCCGTTCTCGTCTCGGCCGTTGTATCCGATACCAGAAAGCCCGCAAGCTCCTTCAGCGAATGCCCATACTGTGCTGTACTTACTCAGTGTCATCCAAAAGCTTATGTGGTAGTACATCACGTATTTTAGAAACGAGTTGCCGTCGTGGAACGACGTGCCGTCAAACCTGAGACTCTTAATGCGCGCAGTGGCTATCGCATTTATAATCATAAGTACCACCGCTTTCAGGAAGGTCAGCAAACAGTACTTCAGATCAGGCTTGATCTTATAACCTTCAGTCTTGAACGTCGCCATACTCAGATAGTCTCGGAATACAGAGTATTGAAATGAAGGGCCGGTAAACAAAGTCGGGAAGAAAAATACATAGGCAAAGTAATCAAGGAGAGGCGGCATTTCCTTCAACAGTGCCCGCTTCCGGAATGTGCTATTGACCTCTTCCGAAGGAAGCGTGCCATCGTGGATACTCCACGCCATGAGAGACATCTTTATTACCAACATCATCAACGTGCCCGCATAGTCTTCAGAGGGCACTCCGGCGTCGATGTCTCTTTCCTTCTTTACTTGAACACACAGCAGGATGCCCATTAGAGCACCTATGATCAGCCATGGTATCTTCTTTGATGCAGGCCTGTACGAGAGCACCGCGTACACCCATGAAGCATTGACAATCAAAAGAAAGAACCCCCAGTACATTGAAAAAATACCGCACATGAAAAAAAAGCCAACACCAATGATGTACCAGCATTTCAGATTCTTAGCATCACTAGGGAGCTGCGGCAAAACAGCTGCAAAAGGATACGACAACAGGAAACAGAGAAGGATCCTCAAGACTCTCACATCCACATTTGCGTCCGCTGCAACATTCTCTATATACTGATCGATATATGGCAACATTTGTATAAGGCTGAATGAGAGTCTAATTTACTGTCACTATATATTAACGCGAGCCATGAGAGGAACCGCAGATATCGAAACTATTGCTAGTGTTACCTTCGACTTCTAAGGTTCATATTACGGACACTAAATCAATCAGCTGGTTTCCCTGATAGGCTGGCAAAAACAAAAGAAGGTTTAGCCTATTCTCATTGTGCTGGCAAAAACCTATTGATGTCACAGGAATGCTTTAGTACGACTTATTCTTTCAGAATTGCATCCCCATCACGACTCAGAGACAAGAACTGGATACTAGGCCAAAGGTGAAGTGGTAACTTCAAGTTTTCGATCTACTTCGCATTCTGTTCGGTAAACGTTAGCAGAGAAAGCATAAGTTGAGTACTTGACAAATACCCTCACATATTTTGCGCAAAGAGTACTTGAGCTTTTATTAGCAATGCGCTCCTAAAAGTCAAAAACAATTAGCAAAGTTTATTTGTTTTACACAATCATTGCGCTAAACCGAAATAGCCGCTGAAAATGCTACAAAACGCGCCAGAGATAATGAAAGCTCACGCCAAAAAAAGTGGAACAAGCCAAAGCTGGGAAACATCATTTGAATGTACGTCTATTTCAACAGATCAAGCATCTGTTGATTTTCAGAGATCAGGACACCAGAACTGGACTGTTCGATGATCTTATGTGCAGCAGCAGCTATTTGCCCAGACTCAATCGCAAGCCGATTAGAAATATATGATCCGAGCAGGGGAACGTATTTAAGACCTTTCATAAAGTTCACACCTACAGCCTCCAAAACCCGTGAATCAGGACGGCCGTCATGAATAATCATGCCAGGACGCAGAATCACCGTTTTATCGAAATTCAAGGCAATGATGTCTCTCTCAATCTCGCCTTTCATTCGATTATAGAATATGGACGAGCTTGAATCAGCACCCATAGCCGAGACGATCACATATGTTTTCACACCATGATCTTTGGCTTCCTTCGCCAGTTCAATATTCATGTCATGATCAATTTTGTATTGATTCTCTTTACCGCCTGCAAGTGCTTTAGTGGTTCCCAGTCCTGAGAAGAATACATCGGTGCTGGGAACTTCAGCTTTATAAGCCTCTACTACGTCTTTTGACACTACATTCTGGAATGAACCGGTAAAGTCCTTATCTAGATCAGAGGGCAATGCCGCTCTAGATAAAGCATAGACGCTGCTATAAATATTGCTCAACGCCAGCGCTTGAACAAGAAATTTATGGCCAACTTGGCCGGTAGAGCCGACAATTGTAAGAGATTTCATTTGTGATGTGGGGGTTTCAGGAGGCGAACATAAATCTAGCTCGAAGTTCACGGTCGATCTATCCCAATTGGGGCTGGGGGTAACGAAAGAAAGGAAATTAATTTACGCATTATCGAGAGATATTGGTCAGAGTTCTATGCCTTTTTTTCATCGTGATGCGATCTGTGAATAAGGTTGTTATCTGAAACGTCGAGGAACGTCGTGGAAGAGCTCACAGCGCTCTGCTGACGTACGGCGAGGAATACGTTCCAGAACAATGAGAAGACATTAACGAATAGGAGCCGACGAGCGAGCGGAATGAATGTGTAGTTGACGAATTGCACGACTGGCCATACAGTCCAGTTTGTGAGCAAAGTGGAGACATAATGGTGCTTCAAATGAAGTTTTATCTCATCTATGGATTTCCCATCGGTTAGTCCATTGATGGTGAAGTAGCAGAATATGATTCCGCATGGGAATATGCTTTGGTCTACGAAAGTCCGCGCGAGTGTATCCTTTATGGTGTTGCCGGCTGTCGTTATCTGAACCTTTGACTGCACAAAAGACATCCACCGTTTGGCTAGCGGAGCGAATACAAGTCCGCCATACAGTCCCAGTCGGAGTGTCTTGTACCAGTCAAACTGCTGATGGGTGTCTGGATCCGTTCGCATGTTAATAATTTGTGCAATGGAGCCACCGGTCGCAAACAACGTACCTGATATCAGGTACGGCTGGTTCGATCGGTATATCGCACGCCAACTCATTGTGTAGCGTTGGGTATCCGAGAGGGTGAAGAAGAAATCTACGTTTAGCGCAGAGCGTTGTCGATGAGTAGTATACCCGATAAGATTTCAGCACCCGCACTGCCTAAGACTCCAAAGTTATGTTCAAGTCAAATATTCTCGCAATATGGACTAATCACCAAAACGAGAGTTTTTTTTGGTAACTTATTTTTCTCGTCTTCCTAGTCAAGGGTCGCGTCGCGCATACCGCGGGGTGCCAAGGCCCAGGGCAAAACCCAAGCTGACAGCAGAGAACTAGCTGCTCGTGACAACTAGTGTGACATGTTTGATCCCGTCAGCGTTACGTATTAGCGTTTACATTCTCATTGCGAAAGCCTCACCCTTAAATATTATCTGCCTCAATGAGAGCATTCACACGGTCCAATGATCTTATGCTCTCCGCTGCATGACGTCACAACTAACATCAACTGACATCATCTCTTCGATCAAGATGAAGTCTCAAAGGCGAATGAGTTATACAAATACACGCATTAAAATACCAATATTATGGCCGACACGTGTATCGACGACGCTATTATCGCCATCGAAACAACAGGTTGAATCACAAGCGCGAATACTGTCTTGTGCTTCGAAGAGCTTGGACCTTCCAGAAGCTAATCAACGGAAAAACCTTATCAGCTTTTAAGTTGTTTGTATGCCTGAGAAAAATCGACTTCTATCTATAAGTGGTTGCCTCCGCATTTTCGCAACCTTCAGGGGGGAGTTTGTACATTCCCAGAAAACGCCTCTCATTTCGATCGATGCTAGTGTTGTTCGCTCGCGAAGCGTGCGCGATTCGAGCTACAGCCCGGGCGTTACCACCTACAACCAGATTAGGTATATCCTAACAAAAGCGATAGACTCAAACACTGTTCAAAGAATTACTTCATTAGTCAAAGCCATAGTCAAACAAGGAAATGGGTCAACAATCTGCATATTGAAGCTCGTCTCATTTCTTAGGCGGGAAGAATAAGTTGCCTCTAAGCTTATTCGAGTTCTGACCAATAAGAGGCATCAATGGCTCTACAAAATCACCCAATTCGGCAATGTGGCAGGCACTCCCACATTTGCATAAACCCCGAACCTGCAAGATATGACCTCTGATTGGACAATTGCAGCTTACGCATGACGTTTCTTGATTCAGATAAATACCCAGCCGCTCACAGGCTTGTACCTAGATTCCTACTAAGCTATTCAGTCGCAAATTGTCATTTTGTACTTAATTGCTTTCTTTGCCACTTTCAGTGTTTTTGCAACTAATCGGTCGAATTATCATAGTATTTATTTCTTTACTATCGACCCTTTCAATTGCATTCAATTTAGACCAATCAGTTAGTAGTCTATTTTCCTCTTTTTGGCACTCCTTCGCGCACCCTTTCAGCAGTAAATTGTGCCCTCCTCGGTTGCTTTAGTTCTCTTTCGCTAGGAAAAAATTCAAGAAAAATGCATCGAACATATTCTCTTCGCAATTCTAGGGCCCCTACCGCCCAACAGCTTTCGAGCCCCCCCCCTCCTCCTTCGTCCACTAAGGGCGGCCGTTTCTTCGGCAAGGGCTCCATCGCTCACACCTTTCGCCGCACCACTGCCGGCACCTTCGGCCCTGAACTCTCTCGAAAATTAGCTCAATTGGTTAAGATGGAGAAGAACTGGATGCGTTCCATGGAAGTCGCTTCCAACGAGCGCAAGGAAATCGCGAAGCAGCTCTCCCTCTGGGGTGAGGAGACCGACGATGATGTCTCTGATATCACCGACAAACTCGGTGTTCTCATCTACGAGATTGCTGAACTCGAAGATCAGTTTATCGATAAGTACGATCAATACCGTGTCACCATTAAGTCTGTTCGCAACATCGAGGCTTCTGTGCAGCCCTCCCGCGACAGAAAGCAGAAGATTACCGACCAAATTGCTGCTCTCAAGTACAAGGAGCCCAACAGCCCCAAGATCATAGTTCTTGAGCAGGAGTTGGTCAGAGCCGAGGCCGAGTCTCTTGTTGCCGAAGCTCAGCTTTCCAACATCACTAGAGAAAAAATCAAGGCTGCATTCAACTACCAATTTGACGCCTTGCGCGAACACTCCGAAAAGCTGGCTTTGATCGCTGGTTACGGTAAAGCTCTCCTTGACCTCATTGATGACTCTCCTGTCACTCCTGGCGAGACCCGTCCTGCTTACGACGGCTATGATACTTCCAAACAGATCATCATTGATGCAGAAAACGCCCTTAGTTCGTGGACCTTGGAAAATGCCGCCGTGAAGCCTGCTCTCACTATCACCCGATCTGCCAACACCGGCGAAGAATACGGTGAAGACGGCGAAGGTGTCTGGGCTGACAAGACCGACGAGGAAATCAATGAGGGCCTTGAAGCTGTCGACTTGGAAGATAAGAAAGACGAAGTCGTCGTTTAGAGTGAGCTAGCTTTATCTATCTGCATTTTCTGTTTTCTATTCAATTCGTTTGGTCGTATTAGTACTTTTCTTGTAGTTGTTTAATTTGGCTTCACGCTATTAGCTTTTGCTTTGATTTCTAATTTATATCCTTTACAACCACTAGTAGTTCGCGTAGTTCTCAGCGGCTCTCTTTTACTTCCACCAGCAGATGATATGGACAGAACACGCCAGTTCCTCAAATTGCCCAACAGTTCGCTGTTGGAAATAGTTCTGGACGGTCCAGAATATTTGCAGCAATTGTTTATGGACAATGTGCTGAAATCGCAGCACCAAGAGCTACTCAATATCCTGTTAGGCTCGTCAGGGCCCCAGACCCGCACATTAGAATCTGATCTCTACATCGCGTCAATAACGCTCAAGGAAAAGACGCGAAAATCAGCTAAGAAACTGTTTCAGGGGAATTCTAGCGGCCAGGACGCCACCAATAGCGGCATGATCGCTCAGCTGTCGGACGAATCATCTGCCGGTATCGGCACCGCCAGCCGCGTGTTGACTTACTCCAAGGATTCTTCAAATGACCTCCATTACAAACCGTTTCAGTCAATTTACACAGATGTTTATATATTGTTGCGAGAACCGTGAACTTGTGTTTAACGCTACGGTAATGTGTCTTCTTCATCAATTGCAGCGATCTGCCGCGATCTGCCGCGCGAAGCTTCGCGAGGTTTCAAGCCTCGATTACATTACACATTCACATATTCGCATTAAAGAATTAACCCAATTGACCGCTATTTGGCGTTCACCAAGCTGAATTATTCTGTTACATTGCTAGACTACTGATACCCTGGCTGATCAGAGGTCTCAACAAGTGACCGTTGCCAGGCAATTGCGCTGATCGACTGCGCGGAACAACGCACTATTCGTACAGTTGATGCGAATGGCTATAATAATTACTAGCATAATAACAAGAGCATTTTTATTATATTCAGAATGTACTAAACTTTTCCTAATCATAAGAGTAGCGCATGGACTGTAGTAACTATTCACAGAGAGACTTAGTACTAACCCTAAGAGGGCTATACGCAGTCACAACTCCACACAGCTTGAACGTCCCAATAGACGCAGCTAAGCACAACTCCAAAGTCTACTAACTACACTTCATACATATCACATACTAAAAGAATGTCAGAAGCACCCCGTGGAGGATTTGGACGTGGACGTGGAGGTCGCGGAGGCCGTGGAGGTCGTGGCCGTCGTGGAGGCCGTGATGAAGAAAAGACCTGGCAGCCAGTTACCAAGCTCGGCCGTCTTGTGAAAGCTGGTCGCATTCGATCTATCGAAGAGATCTATCTTCACGCTCTCCCCATTAAAGAGTTCCAGATTGTCGATACTCTCGTCCCTGGTCTCAGTGATGAACTTATGAAGATCAAGTCTGTCCAGAAGCAGACTCGCGCTGGTCAACGTACCCGTTTCAAAGCTATTGTCATTATTGGTGATTCCAACGGTCATGTTGGTCTCGGTATCAAGACCGCTAAGGAAGTCGCCACTGCTATCCGTGCTGCTGTTATTGTTGCCAAGCTTTCTATTATCCCTGTTCGTCGTGGTTACTGGGGTGTCAACTTGGGTGCCCCCCACTCGCTTGCCGGTAAGACCACCGGAAAGTGTGGCTCTGTTGTGTGCCGACTCATCCCTGCTCCCCGCGGTACCGGTGTCGTTGCTTCTCCTGCCGTCAAACGTCTTCTCCAACTCGCTGGTGTTAGCGATGCATACACATCATCTTCCGGAAAAACCCGTACATTGGAAAACACACTCAAGGCTGCCTTTTCTGCTATTTCGCAGACATACGGTTTCCTTACTCCTAACTTATGGACCGAAACGCCTTTGGGCGCCTCTCCTCTTGAGGAGCACGCTCACTTGCTCTCGCAGAAGCGTGTCTACTAATGTTTACTGACCTCTTCTGATTACGTTCTTGTAGGGATACACTCACATGAATTATAAGTCAATTGTCGTAGCTTAAGTCGTAGAATTATATCTGTAGATTGATCACTTATCTTTTGTGCTTCTTGTTTTTCTTAGACGATGCCGATTCGGAGCTGAACCATGTGCGTTTGGGTCTCGCTTTAATCTCGTCATTGTGTTCAATCAGGTTTTGCGACTTCTTCAGCTCCATCTCGGCTACCGCGATCTCTTTCTGCGCCTTCTCTTCTTCCAGAACCTCCGTGACAGTGTCTTTCAGACTGTCTATCTCTTCCTGCAACGCCTCGACCGCTGTCCAGTCAACAGTGCGCGACACAATCTTGTTTTCTTCCGTTTTGCCATTCTTCTCGAGCGCCTTGATGGCCTGGCGCACGATCGCCCGCTCGGAAGAGCTTTCGTCGACAAAAGAGATACTGTGACCAGATTTGCCTGCACGCGCCGTTCGGCCTACACGGTGCACGTAAATTTCGTGCGTTTTCGGCATCTCATAGTTGACCACCATCTGCACATTAGGAATATCCAGACCACGCGAGGCAAGATCCGTGCAGATCAGACATGACACATTCGCACTCCTGAAACTCTCGACGCTTTGAAGTCTCTGTTCCTGCGTAAGCGAGCCGTGCAGTTCTTCGACTCTCAGTCCAAGAAGGCCAAGCACGACTCGGAGCCTGTGTGCTTCGTCTTTCCTCGAAACAAATATCATGGTACGCATGTGTGCCGGCAGCTGTTTCAAGATCCACGCTAGCAGAGCCGAGCGCTTCTGTGTGTGCTTTCTTAGACGCACAAATTCCTGCGTAAGTCCTCCAGCAGCTTGCTTGTGCGAGTCTATCATGATCCGGGCAGGTTTATGCAGTGACAATTGCACAAGCGAGTCAATGCGCGAGTTCATTGTAGCCGAGAACAACAGCGTTTGTCTCTTTGCCGGGATCAGACGTAGTATTTCCTTTAGTTCTTGTGAAAATCCGTCTTCCAGCATCCTGTCGGCTTCGTCCATAATGAGAATCTCGACGGTATCCACATGAAAGCTTGGCGAGTTTCGAATGTGATCAATAAGACGACCGGGCGTCGAAATTACAATCTCAGGACGCGTCTTCAGCTCCTTTTCCTGCATACGCAGATTCAAACCACCCACAGCCATGCCAATGCGTATATCTGGGATGTTCGCTGACAACTTCTGGCCTACTTCGTTCACCTGGATAGCCAGTTCTCGCGTAGGCACAAGGACCAGTACCCTAGTAGCTGCGATCTTTGACGGTCGGTACATAAGACGTTCTAGAACCGGTAAAAGGTACGCAGCGGTCTTTCCTGAACCTGTCTGCGCACCTGCCACTATGTCCTTGCCCATCAGCGCCAGCGGAATAACCGCACTCTGCACAGGTGTAGGACGAAGATATCCAAGGTTTGCGATGCCTCTAAGTAATGGTCGCGACAATGACAGCGCAGAAAATGAAGATTGCAGAGCTGTCACTTTAGCGTCTTTGTCGTAGAAATCAGCTATAGCTTGTTCGTCATCGCCGTTGTCGTCCTCTGAATCCGATTCAAGGTCCATAGGGTGAGGAACGTGTTCGAGTTCTTCCTCTGATCCCGATTCAGCTACTGATTCAGATTCCGACGGTTGAACTGTGTCGTCAAATCCAGTGAACTCCTCAGCGTTGTTGTTGTCGTCATCGTCGTCATCGTCGTCGTCGTCGTCGTCGTCGTCGCTGCTGTCGTCGCTGTCTTCGTCGTTGCCTTCACCTTGATCTGAATCAGATGCTGATTCAACATTCGATGATCGCTTGCGCTTTATGATTGCGTCCAAGTCAACTCTGCTTGTAGAAGCACTGCCGTTCGACTGGTCGATTTTGCTCGAGAAATCCCAGCCGTTAAAAGCTACAGTTTTACCAAGGAAAGCGTCCTCGTCGAATTGGAATAATGGGTTAACATCACCTTTAGGCTGGCTTTTCTTGCTTGAAACTGCCTGTTTGGTCTGTACATCTTCGACCTCGTCTAGATCATCATCTAGATCAGGTACATCAGCCTCGTTGTCTGAAATCGTCGCAATAAAATCAGCAGTAACAGGTTTCATGGCGATAGTAAAATTATACAGCGGTCTTCGAGCAGGAAACTTTCTGCACGTTTAGGTTTCTGGTGGGAGTGTATTTTGCATAGCAACAAGGATGTTACCAGGGTGCCACAGGTATTACATATTAATGCATATTGTATGTTATTATCTTTTATGATGTAAGGTAATGTATTTTATTATGTCATAGAGTCATTTCTATAATAATCATAGCGAGCCGCAGTACGGACTACTTGCTCTAATTCTTTTTCCAAAAAAGAAGAAAACGAAAGGCACTGCAGCGACCAGAAGAGAGATCGATGCAAGAATAGTCGTAGCGACAGAGCTTCCGAGGTTATGGTACATTATGGAAGCGAACAGCGGGAATGCAGCGCCAAAAATTGACCTAAATACAGCGTTAGCGCCTAGCGCTGAGGCAGAAAACACGCCGTAGGCATCTATGAGGTATGCACTGGAGTATATGTATGTTGTAGTGTTGGAGAAACCGAAGGGGATACCCGCAATAATAGGCACGATCCAATGAACCGATGGTTGCGACGTCCATGCGAACCAGTAGAGAGAGATGGGCGCGAGTAACGCCGTGAAGAGTACCGGGTAGAGGCGCGCTTCAGGCGGCCGCATGCCTGACTCTGGGTTCACGGGGATACGCATGTACAGTTTCTTCATGATAGGGTTGCACAAGAAACAAAGAGTCAAACCGGTGCCGACACCCAAAAATGACAGGCCCACAAAACCCGCGGACCAGTGACGGTACTCGCCAAACACGATCGGGTATGCGACAAAAGAGAGGTAGAAGATGCCGTAGACAGTGGCGACCCACAGCGCGAAGAAGATGGAGATGGGTTCCATAAGCAGGAACATGATCGGCCGCGTAATGTAAAGCCTGAGTCGCTCGGCGTTTGACTTGCGATCCTGCGCTTTGTCGAACACAGAGTGATACCTGTGGTCACCGGTTTGCTTGATAATGCGGTGCTTTTTGCGCTCGATGAGCGTAGGTGCATAGGTCTCTTTCATGACAAAATAGAAGAGGACAGCAAGCACAAGAGTGGCGATAGCAATGATCCAGACCATCCAACGCCAGCCAAGGGCCTCAAAGACGAAACCGCCGTAGATCGGGCCAATGACAGGACCAAGCAGCGGACAGATGAAATAGATGTTGACGGCGAGGTGGCGGTGTTCGGGGCCGAAGGTGTCTGAGATAGTCGCACCACCGTTGGTGATGCAGCAGGATCCAAAGAACCCGGCAAGGAACCTGAACACGCAAAGAAGGGCGAAGTTAGGAGCCAGGGCGACCGGTATGAAGCAGAGGACCAGGGCCGCGGAAGTGAACATGTAAACAGGCCGGCGGCCATAGATCTCAGAAAGTGGCGCAAATAGGAGCGTACCGAGGGCGATTCCAAGCATGTAGAGAGTGAGTCCGAGCGTCAAGACGGTAGTGGAGTGGATATTGAAATCGGCAGCCAGGCCAGGGAGGCCTGATTGGAAAGATGTGGAGTAGAGCACGACAAGGAAGTTAAGAAAAGAGACGGCTACGAGCATTGACCATTTGAGCCATAATGGGAAATTGAGTGGGTTTTCGGGATCATTAGGACCTGTAAAATCGACGAGAAACGGGTCTTCAGATGACGAAGAAAATGATTTCTCGATATCGTTGCTGAGCGAAGGTAGACGATCTGACGTTGAAGCACGCGGCTCCTCGTACACTACTTGTTGCGCTTCTGTTTCCATGAACTTTTGCTGATAGCCAGCGCAATGCGCATATCGTGCTTTACTAAGAATTGGCCATGCACTGTCCTGCCTTCTTATATATACTGCGAACCGCGAAAAAGTATATGCGCTAGGTGCGGAAATGTCGAGATTTTTTTAACGCTGAATTGAAATTAAAGTTTATTTGTTAGAACTATCAGCTGCGATGAGACCGCGCCAACCCCACAAATACCACTTTCAAAGAAACCCGAACTGCGTATTTATGCAGTGGCTAGCGTGCAAATGACATCATTGATAGCCGAAACTGCGGCTATCAATGATGTGCTCACAGCACCGATAGCCGAGCGCGTAACGGGCTCCGATGTGGAGACAGTGACAAGTCTGTTTGGCAGTTCCGCGATTCGCGGAAACAGGCGAATACGAGACACTGGGACCCCTTTGCAGGCCTACTTCCGCCCTTTGTGCGCAGCAACCAGCGGATCCGCTCAAACTCTATTACCTCCACAATGACTATAGAAGATTTGGACGACAAAGTCGTAATAAAGCTCGATGATGGCGCCGCTGCGTTAGAAGTACTTTACCATGGTGCAACCATCACATCATGGAAAGTAAATGGCAAAGAGAAACTGTTTTTAAGCGATAAGGCCGTTCTCGACGGATCGAAAGCTGTCCGCGGCGGTATACCGCTGGTATTTCCGATATTTGGCAAGCCTACTACTGCAGCCACAGAGAAGTTACCGCAACATGGTTTTGCTCGTCTCAGCAGATGGGAATTCCTTGGACAGACTTCGTCGTCTCCGGTCGCCATCCAGTTTGGCCTTGGCCCTGAAAACGTTCCTCAAACGCTTAGAGATGCCTGGCCAGTGGATTTCACGCTGATATACACTATCACACTCGGTGAAGACTACCTCACAACTTCAATGTCTATCGAAAACACGTCAAACAGCGCATTTGACTGCCAGTTCCTCTTCCACACTTACCTGCGCGTTCCCGATATCGCCACCGTGTCTGTTCGCGGGCTCGACGGCGTCGACTTCACAGACAAGGTCACCGGATCGTCCTACCACTCAAACGCTGCTGACACCACAATTGCCGGTGAGGTCGACCGCATGTACAGTGCCGTCACGAAGACCGTTTCTGTCAAGACTGGCACAACGCCACTTTTTGAAGTCAACCGCGTCAATCTCCCGGACGTCGTCCTCTGGAACCCATGGTCAGAAGTGGCGCGCAACATGGTCGACTTTGCCCCCGAAGATGGCTATAAGCAAATGCTCTGCATCGAACCCGGTTACGTCGCCAAATGGATCACTTTGAACCCGGAACAGAAGTTTGATGCTACTCAGACCATCCGTGCTCTGTGATCGCTGCCGTCTTCGCTTCTGTGTCTGGTGTCTGGTATCTGGTCCCACTACCCACCACTCCCCCGACAGGCCTTTCGCACCTACCGCAAAACACTGCAATCTGCAATACAACCCTTTTCGTAATACACTGTCATGGCCGACGAAAGTATATCGTACTCTGACGCACTGGACTACTGGTCCAATACGCCCGCTACCGTAGACGGCGTCTTGGGCGGGTTCGGAAACACCAATGTGCCCCGAGTAGACATTATCGGATCAAAGACTTTCCTGCGTAAACACTCAAGCAAGTTCCCTGGCGAGCCCAGTGCCCCAAAATACGCATGCGATATTGGTGCCGGGATTGGAAGAATCACAAAGAACCTGCTTATACACGTCGCGGACAGAGTAGACCTGTTGGAACCAGCGCCTAACTTCTGTGCACAGATCGAAAATGAGCTCGAGGAGGCTCGCAGTATGAACAAAATCGGAGAAGTGTACCAACTAGGAATGCAGGATTTTGTGCCGCAAAAGGGTAAGTACTGGCTAATATGGTGTCAATGGTGTCTGGGTCAGCTCCCCGACACCGATCTGGTCATGTTTCTACAGCGGTGCGCGGAGGGACTACAAGCAAATGGCGCTATAATCGTCAAGGAGAACATATCGACAGCTGGTATTGACTCCTTCGACGATACAGACAGTTCAGTTACAAGAACATTAGAGTCATTTCATTCTATCTTCCAAAAGGCAGGGCTCAAAGTTGTCGCTGAAGAAATCCAACGCGGGTTCCCGGACATTCTGCTTCCCGTCAAGACGTTCGCGCTAGTCAAAGCCTTCTAGCACTACCAGTACTCCTCCTACAAGATGCAGGCTTCCTGTTACGAATACTTGTGCACTATCTCCGACCGTGTCGGTGGCTGATTCTCTCACCAGACGCAGCGCTTCCTCTATGGAGCTGGCAACGACAGGTTGGGCGCGACCGCCGAGCTCTGTCCAAAGACTAGCAAGCTGTTTTTGCACAGACAAAGTTTCCACATCTGATTTGGACGTGTTCAAAGAAGTCAGTTCTGGGTGGTAAGTTCCCGAATTAAACGTCACATTCGTACTGAAGATCACGCGGTCCAGGTCCTGACCCAGTTTATCGCAGATGATCTTGATAAGACTAGAGACGTCTCTTGACTGCTGATTAAATAAGAGAACTTTTGGGGACTGTGAATTGATTTGGCGCTTGAACCATTCGCAGGCGCCTTCAAGGCTTTCCTTAGTATGGGCACCATCTATGTAGTATGTGACGCCATTCTTGTGCAGCGTTTCGCACCTTCCGCGCCACCTCGCTGAAGCAATACCTTTACGGAACTCGTAAGGCACGCTTTCTATTTGCTTATGTGTGATCTTCGAGAGATGCGCGCGACACACTTCTATTGCGAGTGACGCGTTCTCTATCTGAGCAGGGCCTTGTATACCTAGATCGGCCTCAGATATCGAAGTATTAACAGGGCACACATGGAGAGGAGATCCGATTTCATTTGATCTTTGTCTAATAACATCCAATGTAGCGGCTGGTTGAGTGTTCAAGGTATATACGGGAACGCCAGGTTTCATAATACCAGCCTTATGCCACGCAATCTGGTCAATTGTGTTACCGAGAACTGCGACGTGGTCTATTGCTAGCGCAGTGATTGCGCAGACTGTAGGCATATGTATCACATTTGTGGAATCGTACTCGCCACCAACACCGACCTCGTAGATGGCTGTATCGACATTCTCGCTGAGGAAAGCGTGGAAAGACAGTAGCGTCAAGTAGCGGAAATAGACAGGTTTGACACCGACTCCCATACTGGGAAATGCAGAAATATCCGAGGATGAAGATTCAAGTCTGTCCCACACTTCAAAGAAGTACCGCGTGAATTTGTCTTCGCTGATGGGTTTACCGTTGATAGCAATACGTTCGCGGACTGATTTCAGGTGTGGTGAGGTGTAGAGCCCAATACGCTGGACATACTGTGGACGGTACTGTTCGATAATCGACTCGACAAAAGCGCATGTTGAACCTTTGCCTTTAGTGCCTGAGACGTGAATGATGTTTAGCTTGTCGAAGTCTTCTGTACGATACCCGCACCGGCGCACCCATTCCTTCATTTCGGGGATTGCAAGGACGTTCATAGCTGTACCTGATTTGCGAATCGCGTCAAGAACTGCGAAATTAGACTGCAGGCCGTTTAGACATTGTATTGCGTCGGCATATGTGCGTCTTGACATGGGTTTACGGTGTTAGTGGGAAGCTAAGGTTAAGGTACACAGCTGCAAGCAGTGAAGGTGATGTATAGTGGTTCAGCAATTATGCTAAATCTCAATAAGCGGATCGCTGGTGAGCGCTAGACCGACTGTACGGTTAGCAATATCGTAGACAGAATAGTACTTACGTAGGAATGCGTTGCCGAGGATCACGAGTGGACCAATTGGCGGTCTGATATCGACTTTCGTGATCGCCGAATAGCATTTTTTCTTGTGTTTGACTATGTACTCATAGGGACTCAAGGAGAAGTCGTGACCATCAAGGAATATTCTGAGATCGGGCAGACTGTCTCTTTTGGCGCAGTCAACACGGTACATGCCGTTCTTGTAGGTTGCACCAATGATATCGTTCAGGATCTCGGCGATCTGCGACGGGAAACCCAGAAGGCTCGTTCCCGTGTCAATAACCGCACCGATAGGACTATTTAAGAAATCAATATCTAACGAAGACTCGTTATAGAACTTGTCCATATGCAATGCCGTTAGCGGCACCTCCCAGTAACCTTCGCGGCTGACGGGGATCTCTATGATATTGCCGACGTACGCGGACTCGTCTATTGACCCGAACGTAACAAACCCGGCCTCCTTAACGTCTTGGTGTCTGATGCTGAACGCAAATACGGGGTAATCGAGCATGCCCTGTGCAATGGCGTTCTGCAGAGGCGGGACAGTTCGTCTCACTGACAGGCTCGGGAACCCGAGACCAAAGATTCCGTCGAACTTGCCGAAAAGGAATGCCGGCCCAGGCAAATATGTTGCCTCGGCAAATGCCTGGTCCTCAATTTGCATGTCGCCTACGCGCAGAATGTCGTGAGATACGAACCCAGACATTGATCCGCTGCCGTAGTTGACGCGGATCTTGGTGCCGTTAGCCCGGTGTGTAGACGATTTCTTAGCAGAGTATTTCTTATGAAACTTACAAGAGAGCGATGTGCATTGGCTGCTCGGTACCCAGGTATTCGAGCTGCCTGTATCGAAAACCACTTTAAAACGTACAGGCGGTGTACCTAACTCAATTGTACCATAATACTGCGCATTGATGTAATTATTCAGTTCTGTGCGTTTAACTGCCGAATTATTCTGCAAACTGTTCGGTGAATTGAATTCTGTAAATTGCATTAAGTCCATCTCTTGTCCGTATTTTCGCTGTAGCCATGCTGTCTCGTGGTACAATGCGTCTGGTGTGAACGTGTTTTCGAACTTCATCAGTTTTACGGCACCATTGATACAGAAAGCACATTGTGCCAGAAATATCAATTGAATAAAGCATATCGCCAACTTGCCTGCCATGATGTTTACAAGCGCTGATTTGCCTGCAGCTTGATGGTGCAGGTCATGCAAGCGGTCTATATGCCAGCATACAGCCGGTGATGGCGCCGGCAGCCGCGGCATTGATCGGCCATTCGAAATAAGCGAATCATTAATTAAATGGTTAAAAGAACTAGAATAACTGATACGATCACCGACATATCGGTACTGACTGCTAGCTATCGCGATCGCACGGCAATGTAACTATTTTTCCCGTTTAGCCGTTTACCAAGCTTATCAGGTGCAAAAAGTAAGACGCATTTTCCTCTCGCACCTAGACGCCGCCCATTTTCGACATTATGAAAATAGCCGTATTAAACCCGAATTCTTCTTCTTCGATTGCAGAAATTCTGCGAGAATCAACGCTTTTGCCGGCAGGTGTAGATGTGGACTTCTTAACGGGACCCGAAACCTCGCCTCCAGAGATCAACGGCACGGTGACTGCAGTGCAATCGGCGGCCGCTTGTTACCCGATGCTAGTCGATCTCATTGACCGGTACGACGGATTTTTAATTGGATGCTACTCAGACCACCCGCTTGTAAATATGATGAAAGAAACGACTTCAAAGCCGGTTCTGGGGATCTTCGAAGCATCCGTGCTGCGATCGCTGGCGCACGGCCAAAAGTTCGGCATTGTGACCACTGCGCAGACCTGGGAACCGTTGTTGGACCGAGCTGTATATGCAATGATTGGAAATCACCCGCTGTTCACTGGAACAGTGAGCTCAAAACTCGGTGTACTGGAATGTCACGAGGCGCCGCCAGATGTAGTAAGTGCGAAGATCCAAGAAGCCGCGAGAACAGCATACGCGAACGGCGCTCGCACTATATGTCTCGGCTGCGCAGGTATGACAGGACTTGACGAGTTGATTAAAACCACTCTAGGCGACGATATTAAAATCGTTAATGGCGTTCAGGCCGGGATAGAGATTCTCGCAGGTATGATTGGTTCTGCCAGCTGCGGTCTCGCTTGATCGCTTGACGTTCGGTGGCTATCGGCGTCTCACTGCGGCGCATGATATCTTGATTGGTGGCTCGATGAGTTGTACCAATAACGCCGTACTACGCGTGATAGCTTGCTGCCGGGTATACGGGTGACATTTAATTCTACGCCTTGTACAAACCCCGCACAAATGTCTCCGCTCATTTAAGGTTCACATGAATATGGGAAACGTCTAAACTAGGTAAAGAGGGGCAGTGTGTTTTTCGGCTGTTCATACATGTATATAAATACGTGTGCATATTGCGTACATGTAGGAGCTTGGTTTTTTAAATGGTCGCTAAGAGCTTTGAACACGACCCGCAATGGGTGGCGATCGACGAGTCAAAAATGATGTGCCATCCGCGCAAGCTACGGATGATCTGCATCGGCGCAGGATATTCGGGCTTGATTCTCGAACAGCGTATCACCCACAAGTACAAGCTTGATTATATCGACTACAAGATCTACGAGAAGAATGCAGATGTAGGAGGTACATGGTATGAGAACAGGTACCCGGGGGTCGCCTGTGATATACCGGCACACTCATATTCCTTTGACTTCGCGCCAAACCCATACTGGTCAAAGTACTACGCCACTGGGCCCGAGATTTATGAGTATATCAAGGTTGTGACTAAGCAGTACAATCTTGACCGCGCTGTTTCGTTTTTATCGCGTGTCGTCAGCACCACGTGGGACGAGAAGTCCAGCCAGTGGCAGCTGGAAATCGAAGTCACGCAACGCGACGGGTCCGTCAAGACTATCAAGGACGTTTGTGATATCCTTGTTGATGGATCGGGTGTGCTCAACAAATGGAAGTGGCCTGATATTAAAGGTCTAAAGGCATTTAAGGGCGAACTTCTACACTCCGCGCGGTATAATGAAGACATAGATCTTACAGACAAACGGTGCCTGGTGATCGGCAATGGCTCTTCGGCGATTCAGATCGTTCCTGCAATCCAGCCGAAAGTTGCAAAATTATACACGACATTCCGCAACCGCACCTGGCTGACTCCCGCTATTGCTCCACCTGGAGGCGATCTCTCCAGGGGCAACTTCGAGTTCACGCTCGAGGAAATGCAAGAGTTCGCAGACAACCCGGACAAATTGCGCGCGTACCGCGCAGAGATTGAACACCAGATGGGCGCTGTTATCAAAGATATAATGCGCGCAGGTAGTGCCGCCAGTGACATGTACCGGGACATCTGCATCAAGCTTGCAGAGAAAGCCATGTCAAAGAAACCGGAGCTGCTAAATAAGCTGCTCCCTACCTGGGCGCCCGGCTGTCGTCGTCTTACGCCCGGGTTTGGCTACCTAGAAGCGTTGCAGGAGGATAATGTCGAAATCCAGTTCCAAGGTGTTAAGGAAATCGGTTCTGACTGGGCCAAGTTTGACGACGGCACAGTTATTGACAACCTCGATGTCATTATATGTGCTACAGGATTTGACGTCTCATTCTCGCCGCAGTGGACGTGTACGGGCCGAGGTGGTCAAACTCTTAACAAATTGTGGGCAGACATACCGATGGCCTACATGGGCGTGATGGCGCCACACATGCCGAACTACTTCGTCATGAACGGACCGAACAGCCCTGTAGCGCACGGGTCTGTGCTTACTACTGCTAACTTTGCCATAGACTGGATGTTCAAGGTTATAGATAAGCTCGCAAAGGAGGAGATCAAGTCTGTCTGCCCTAACGAGCAGGCCGTACACGAATACAACGTCTACATCCATGAACTGCTCAAGGGATCTGTCTGGGCGGGCGACTGCACCGCCTGGTACAAATACCATGGCTATGTTACTGCACTGTACCCAGGATCCACGTACCACTACATGAAACTGCTCGAGAACCCGCGCTGGGAAGATTTCGACTATAGGTACACCTCCATTAACAGGTACAGCTACCTCGGAAACGGCACTACGGTATTTGAACACGATCCTAAAACCCATTTCGGCGATTTTGTCCCTCTTACAGAACCTGCAGCGGCTCCAGAATGGTTCATGAACGGTAAACTGCGCAAAGAAGTCGTCTCGCGTACAAAGTATCGTGATAACTACTATTAACGTCTTTTTTCTTTATTCTCTGTTATTCTTCTCATTCATGTCGTATGCAATAAGAGAAACAATACTGTAGACTTACTTCAAATGCATTAGCATAGTAGAAGGATTCTCAATGAGACTTTTCCATTCAGCAGCCATCTGGGCCATAGTCATTCCGTCCACTACTCGGTGGTCAGCGCTCCAACTCATATTCAGAATCTCCTTAGATACGATTTCATTATTCTTGCCAAATCGAGGCAGTTTTTGCGATCTTCCTAATCCGATAATTGCTAGCTGATCTGTAACAATGACAGGACCAACATATGTTCCGCCAATAGAGCCAATGTTAGACAAAGTGATGGTACCACCAGTCAGATCGGCAGGTGCTAGGTTTCCAGCCCTGGACAACTCCTGCAATCTGTTCAGCTCAATGGCAATGTCAATGATACTGAGATTAGCCACGTCTTTGATGTTAGGCACCACAAGCCCCTTGTCAGTAGCCATCGCAATTGAGATATTGTGTTGAGCGCGGTACACCAATTGCGGCTTGGGGCCCGACAGATCTATTTTGGCATTCAAAAGAGGGTGCTTCTGCAGCGCTAAAGACATGGCCTTGATAAATATAGGAAGGTAAGATATCTTTTCGATTCCTTCCACTGGGCTCGATTTCAGCATAGCGTTGATCTGCGATCTGAGCACGACAGCAGAGTCAAGACACACTTCGTCCGTGTACAAAAAATGAGGAATTGTCAGTGAAGCAGACATTGATTTGAACATCTGGGCTTGAATCGGTCCAAGAGGTACCACTGTGTCTACCTGGATGGGCGCTGGACGAGACAAAGAGGCGACCGAGGGTGTTGTGTCATCAGAAACAAATGACGATTGTCTGGGCTGTTTAGCGGCTCCTTCTAAATACGCCGTAACGTCTTCTTTCATAATACGGCCGTCTTTGCCGGAACCAGGAACGAGTGTGGCGATATCGATTTTGTGTTCGCGGCACATTCTGCGGACTGCCGGAGTAGCGAGAACGAGTCCATGGTCGGAAGCGCTTGCAGGTGCAGTCTTGGACCCGGTCTGTCCAGTAGATTGAGCTAGCGCTGAATCGGAATCAGAGGCGGGTTCAGAAACTGGGCTAGAGGCAGATTCACTTTCATCGCCTTCGATATCTATATCAAGTAGCGGTTTTCCAACAATAGCCATGTCGCCAACTTCGTAGTGGAGTTTCTTAATGACACCATTATACCTTGAGGTAATTTCGACAGAGGCCTTGTCGGACTGGACTTCGCAGATCTTGTCGAACTCTTCGACGCGAGAGTCTGGCTGGACAAACCACTGGATAACCTCGCATTCCTTGATGCCTTCACCGATGTCGGCGAGTAGGTAGGGTTTTACTGCGTTCAGGGCACGACTGAAATGAAAACTGCGATAGCTGTTAGCGAGAGATTTTCTGGCAACAGTCCGAGTTGTAATGCTGTAGAGTCTGTACATGTTTAGTGAGGGTCGTTGTGTAGGTGGAAGGTATGATCTATAAGATAGGCAAGGAACAGAGGCGGCAGTGCAGATGATTGGAGAGAAAATCAATCAGGTGTGAATGTTTGAACTATCGTGAGCCCTTGAAAGGAGTACTGACTTTGGAGCTCGAATAAGCAGATATGAAGCTTGGAAGGAGCTGTGCAAGGAGGAGTCGATGCGGGGATATGGACGGCTTTTGTTAATTTAGACAGGTCGCAGTATGCACAGTCTGGCAGGACAGACAGGGTCAAATTCAACTAGAGACGTTACGATCTGTTCCAGTATCGCCAAAGAACGTCAAGCAGCGAAGTTCAGGTGAAGATAAAGAAAAGGCAGTAACAAATTTCTCCGCTGATTATATAAGTCTGAACTTAAGATTCATCGGTTAGTGGATCACGGTTACTGGGGGGATGCCTTACAGCACGGTTAGTCGTGGAAGATTTACCCTAACCGTTGGAATTTAGTGATGATCCTGGGGAAGAGGGAACTGTCATAAGAAAAAGCTTAAATGATCGACCCGTAGAGCGCTAAATGATAGCTGCGAAGAAAAAGAAGATCAGCTGGCTGCAGCTATTTATAGCCATTGCACGACAAACTTGGTGAGGTAGTACAGATTCTGCTTGTGCCTGGTGTTAGGGTATACGTACTAATTTTAGGGCAAGTTGCGGTGGCTCACTTTGCGTTAATGATTAGGGTTGCATATTTTGGCGCTAAACCCATAAATAGCTCGAACACGTGAACCAGCCAAGAGAGTCACAGCGACCAGGGTAGCCCACTGACATTTGCTTCCTTTTCACCTTCAATTTGCGGAATTAACGAATCTGCGTGATTCCAGCGAAACACAGAGGAGTGAATTATGAAGTTCAACAAGAATTTGCCACGGAACCAGGTGCCGGAATGGAGTCAGAACTACATTAACTACAAACATCTGAAACAGCTCATTAAGAAAGTGGTCGAAAAGACTAGAGATTCTAATAAACCCGTAAGTGACAGTGATCTTGCTACATTCTTTTATGCATTAGATCGCAATCTCGATACTGTCGAAGGTTTTTATGAAAAGCGAGAAGCAGAGTTCTCCAGACGGATCCGACTGCTTAGCCACAAGTATCCTCCTATTGCGGATCGCGTACAGGAGCTCGACAGGGATGAAGTTGAGGACCTCACGGCGGCATTACTCGAAGTCAGAAGTCAATTGCGTAAACTACATTGGTTCTGCGAAGTAAACAAGCGTGGATTCATCAAGATCCTCAAGAAACTCGATAAGAAAACAGGATCTCACTACCAGTCGCGGTACCTGGAAAGCAAGATATTCCTCAAGCGGTTTGCCTCTGGTGCACATCTTGCCAAACAACTTAACGACATAAATGACTGGCTTGTGTTGCTGGGACGCAATGAGTCCAGCACACGCAATGGCAGATCTGAGTCTGGGCTTAGACGGTCCGCGTCCGCGTCAAGTGTCTCGATCAGTTCAGAACCACTGCTCGAAGAGATCAAGACTGCTGTCAAGAACGACGACGTCCAAACTGTAGAGTCACTCGTCACAGGTCATAACCTTATACACAAGGACTTGCTCTCGCTTCTCTACAAGGCCGCTATCTGCAAGTCCATGTCTAGCTTGCGCTTCCTGCTCTCAATTACAGATGACATATCAGACTCTTATGAGATCCACGGCAGGAATATCATTCACAGAATGGTCGTCGTCAGAGGCAGAGAAGCCGCCGCAGAGTCAGGTATTGACCACTCGAACAGGTACATCCAGCCCGCAGAGTCTCCACAGGCGCGCGCCGTCAACGCTAATTTCAGGCCAGACGCAGGATCCGCCCCTGACCCCGTCTACGTCGTCTCGTTCATCCTAGACAACCTCAAACCTAATTGCCGCAAGGAAATAATAGCCAAAGACGTATACGGAAGAAGGCCACTTCACTATGCCGCCATGTACGGCCTCCGAACCGCAACGTCGACTATAATTAGCTACTCAAAGAAGTACGGCCTCTTCGACGAGAACGTTGCCCTGGACAGTACAGAATGGCGAGACCTCGACAACATGTCTCCCATACACTATGCCGTCGTCGGAAACCATCCGCTCACCACCAAGGTCTTACTCAACGAATTCCAGGCCAACCCACCCCTATCCAGCTCCTCCGGCCTCCTCCATCTGGCAGTGAAAGCCGGCTCCGTGAGCATCGTTGCATCACTTATCGAGTACGGACTGGACATAAACTACCGCGAGCCCGTGGCTGGCGAAACAGCTCTGTACTTAGCCGCAAGACTCGGCAACTACGATATCGTCAAGTATCTCCTTGAGCAGGGCGCAGACCAGTCTATAGCCGAAGACAACTTCTCGTGGGTACCCTTGTTCACGGCCGCAGCGGACGGAAATATTGAAATTGTGAAAGTACTTCTTAGTTTCGGCGCAGACATCGAGCGCAAAGACTCCTCGGGCTGGACTGCCATGGAACACGCGTGTCTGCGTGGACATCTCGACGTCGCTAAAATGATACAGTGCCCCACATCGCTCTGGGACAACCTGTCGACTCCATTAACTCATTCAAGCAGTATGGCTAGATTTCAATCTCTTGACACCGAGTCGAGCTCCTCTTCGCCTGTGGCAGAACCTGTCAAGAGTTTCGGCCACCCGTACCTGCAGCAGGAAAGCCTCATACTCGTAACTCTGGGTTCTACAGACATCCGACAGTCGGCTGTCCCTGTCGAGCTCGCCAAAGTGCCCTTTGATAAAGCACACTCCACACAGCTTGACACAGCCCTTTCCTTGGTCGTCGAGGCATCAAACTCCTCAGACGAGCCCTTCATAAAGGATCTACCCATAGAAGACAACATGTCAACCGAGCCGCTAGTGTTTCACTGCTCTGAACCTTCTAAAACAATGCTGTTCTTTGATATTGTTCCTTCGTACTCTGGAAATCAGAAACAGGTGCTAGGTCGTGCTGTCGCTATGCTGTCATCGGTCCGAACCACGCTGCGCTCGTCTTTCCGGAGCTTGCACCAGCTTATTACGCTGCCCATTCTGCAGTCGGATACCCTGGAGATACTCGGACATATAAATTTCGAGTTTCTAGTAGTGAATCCCTTCTCGCACCCCAAAATGACCATTGGCAAGTCTTCTACTTATTGGAAGTCGCTGACGGCTTCGCGTGTCATTGGCCATCGCGGCCTCGGCAAGAACGACACCAGCCGCAAGTCTCTGCAGCTCGGAGAGAACACAGTTGAATCTTTCATTGCAGCCGCTAACCTGGGTGCCAGCTACGTCGAATTCGACGTCCAGTTGACTAAGGATTATGTGCCAGTCATCTACCACGATTTCCTCGTCGGTGAAACGGGTATAGATGTGCCCATGCATGCGTTGACTGCAGAACAGTTCTTGAATGTGTCGGAACACCCGACCAGGAGCCGCAGCCGCAGCAGAAACGCATCGCCGAGCCGGCGCAAGCTCATGTCACCAGAAAGAGACAGTAGTAGACGGCCACGCTCCTACTCGTTGGAGTCGTACACCGAAGAGGACGACATGAACGAACGAATGAAGTTCACGCGCGATTTTAAGCAGAAGGGATTCAAGGGAAACAGTCGCGGAGTGAGCATCCAGGCGCCTTTCACTACGCTGGAAAACGTTTTCAAAATTTTGCCTCCGACCGTCGGATTCAACATCGAATGCAAGTACCCCATGCTCGACGAAAGCGAGGCGCAGGATATGGATGAGATGGCTATTGATATGAATAGTTGGGTAGACACGGTCTTACAAGTTGTTTACGACAATATGAACGGCAGGGATATCATATTTTCGAGTTTCCATCCGGATATCTGTGTCATGTTATCGCTGAAACAGCCGTCCATTCCTATCCTGTACTTGACCGAATCAGGCACAGAGCGCATGGCCGATATTCGTGCAACCAGCTTACAAGAAGCCATCAGATTTGCATCTCGCTGGAACCTTCTTGGCCTGGTTTCTGCGTGTGAGCCGTTAATATTGTGTCCGAGACTGATCCGAGTCGTAAAGGAATCAGGACTAGTATGCTTTTCTTACGGCACCATGAACAATACCCCAGAGTATGCGCGTTTGCAGATGAAATATGGGCTCGACGCCGTTATTGTTGACTCAGTACTTGCAGTTAGAAAAGGGTTGACTGACATATCAGAAGAGACTGCAGTTGAAGAGTCTCCTAACACAATCTCCTCTTCCTCATCCTCTGCGATCCTCGAGAAAGAGCTTCCCGGCTTATCTCTGAACGATTCTCTGAAACCAATCCCCTAATCAGATTACAATTAACGCCTGCGCTCTAATGAGCCAGATAATCATTAGTATGACGCAAATTTAATACATGTTCTTGTAAGTGGTGAAGCTGCTAGCATATAGTAGCGTTCGGGTCAGTGCACGTAAAAATCTTGTGGATAGACGCTGACAGGCTAGCGCCGATCCTTCTGTCGTTTAGTCCCATCATGTTTGTCAGTAAACCTGCACCTTTTTGAATACATTCAGAATGCAAAGAAAGTGCAGAATGCGAGAAAGATGCGGATAAAGAAGCTGCAACATTAGGCGTCATTCGGCGAACTTCTTTTAGCATAATCGACAAGCTTTCTTCGCTTGTTTGAGCAGACCGGATCTGCAAAGAAGAGCTCTCAAACTCTGCCTTTAGATCTGTTAAATGTCTGACGTAGCGCAAGTATCCTATGTCTTGCGTAAAACTCGAGAGGGTTTCGGCAGCTTCGTCTTCATTGTTGACTTGCATGAAATGTGTATCGTGGCTAATAATACTTTCAATTATGCAGTTTGTGACCGATTTTTCATTGAAGAGCATTGGAGCGTTGAGAGTGTCTGTAGAGGTGCTACCCTGAATCGCTTTGCTGACTTGGTTCCTGATAGCGCGATCAACAGCAGCGCGTTCAGCTCTGCATGCTTTATTCAGCGCGACCGTCAAAACAGTGATTGTATATCCCTGAAACTCGCTTGATAATTTGTGAAGGTATGCAGCGATCTGGTTAGATTTCATGAGATCGATGAAGTCTTTGCCAGACATTACTCGCAGGATAAGCGGTTCTTGGACGATTTTCTTCGGGGCTGGAACAAAAAGGTTCTTATCAGGGTTATACTCCGCTTCGAGGGCTCTGAACCATTTTATACATGAAGCGGGTTGCGTCCAGGAGCCAAGTCTGACTTCGGCGCCGAGCGGAGTGAGAATATCTGACAAGTTGCGGAACATTTCTGAGTTCTGAAACGATGCTTCAAACTCGACAATCATTTCTTTCGCAAAGTCTTTCTTTGTAGGGTTAGCTTTGTTGAGTTCAGCCATACGCGCATTGTACTCGCGGCCAGTTGACGAAGAGTCTTTGGTTTTGGACTTTTTGATGATCCGCGGAGCAGTAGGAGCGGTATCCGGTTCTGCAGGCGGAGCCGTCGATGTGTTTTGTAATGTACGCATTTGACTAGCACTGGAAGAAGAGTTAGCTGATGCGATGGATTTCTTGCCACTGCGAGCAGGCGTCGAGCTGATTTTGTTGAGATCAACAGAAGAAAGTTTTGGTCGAACAGAGGGTCCAGTAGATTTGGTGGCCAGTTTTGCTGATTTCGCGGCGGGGTTTGCTGTCTTTTTAGCGGATTTACGTGCTTCCTTGAGAAGCTCATCGACCATTGAATCTATATTTTTAGACGGTGGTGTACGTACTGATAAAGACGCGTAATCCATAATGGGCGGCGCGGTAATCAAATCAGAGAAAGAGCGCGTAGCGGTGCGGGAGAACTTGCTGTTCTCGGCGGAGGAAGGTGAAGAAAGTAGACCAGAGAGTGAATCGTCAAGAAGTGGACGTGATTTTGGAGTTGTGGTTGGTAGCGGAGAGCTGGTAGTTCTTTGTAGTGGCATTGATCGGTTTGATCGCGACGAAGACGGCGTGTCGGGCACTATAGAGCGGTTTGTGGGACTGGTAGCACGATTTTCAGACAACCGACGCATTACGCTATAGAAGGAGTTCTCTATATCGTCTACACTAGTTTCTTCGCGGGTGCTGAAACTGGATCGACGTTTAGAGGGTCCATAGAACTGTGCGCAGTCTATGATCGGCAGATCTGATTGTTTACTGGTCGGCGCCGCCTCATTGACACGCGGTAATGTGATCGGAGCTGCCTTCTTAACTGGTGAATCTTCAATTTCAATCAGATCAATACTTGTAGATCCCGAATACTCGTTATCTGAATCGATCTCGATCACGGTCGACATGGTGAATGGTGGTGGTAGGTAGGTAGAGGTAGTAGAACCTAAGGGTGGGGGCTTAGGAACAACAACACTTTCGACAACGATGACGCAGAATGAGGAGCGTTTAACGCTTTCTGAACTGCAAAAACGACAAAAACTCTCCGAAATGCGTTTGTCGGGTCTCGATCTGAAAGAATTACCTGAAAAACTCGCACAAATACCGCGAATAACGCGTCTAGAACTGCAAGGAAACTTGCTCGAATCTTTGCCCCCGTTTCTGTCCACGATGCCACTCTCGCGCTTGGACCTAAGAGGCAACAAATTTTCCGTTTTTCCTCCAGTTCTCTGTGAGCTAAAACTCCAAATTCTCGATATTAGCTTCAACCGCATCAAAACATTACCTGCGAACCTCGGAAAACTGAGATCGCTTAAAGTCTTCTCTATCGCGTCAAATGATATTCGCGTCCTATCCCCAGACATCGCAAACATGACAGAACTAGAGTTCCTTGAAATTGACGCAAATCCGCTCATATATCCACCGAAAGATGTGGCCACTTTCGACGACCGCGAGGCTTCTATGCCAGAATGGCTGGACAACCTCAGACATTACATCCTCGCACACCCGTATCAGCCAGATAATGCTGTTCACAGGCTGCCCACCCAAATAGAACCGCTGTCTGTAAGCCGGCCAGCCGCCAGGCCGAAAAGCCCGACACGTGCCAGTCAATCGCCAGCACATTTGCTCACCAAACCGTCCTCCACCGCCGTCACAGACTGTACTGTTCCTGGTACGTCCTTGCACTCCACCAACCGCCAGCGCCAGGATCAGCCCGCGCAGGCTACAGATTCCGCACAACCAACACAGTCTACACAGCCAACACAGCCAACACAGTCCACACAGTCCACACAGTCCACACAATCTACACAACCCGTGCGCAGGCCTTCAGACCGCACACGCAGCAACAGCGAAACAGACAGCTCTTCTAACCGCAGAATAAAGCGCATGGGTCTTATCATCGGCGATGCTTACGACTTCGCTAACCTCCAACCTCCCTCAAGGCCGTCCCACCACAGAGGCCTTTCACACGACGTCTTTCCGACCTCATTGTCCTCATCTGGTATACTTGGCGACTCGCCTGCAAAGATCGCAGATCTCCAGAAGACACCCGCCGATCGCAGCGCCGCTGAACCGCTGCCTAGGGCAAGAGAGAACCGCGAAAAGGCTCCAGGTGCTTACTTCAGGCGTCTTTCGGCACTCACAGAAGGGGACGCTTTTGGTCCACACACTCTCTCTTCTGTACAGGCCTCGAACGTCGTGTTAGAAACAGCTAGAAGTATCTTGTTCGCCATATCTCAGTCTCATCCGGCGATCAAACAGTATGTTGCCATGTGCCACGACCGCAAAATCACTAGCTCCTTGATATCTTCGCTCCACAACGTCAAAGTACGCATAGAAAGTCTCATAACTGGTTTAGAACATTTCGAAGCCAGTGCCAGTGACTCCTTTGTTGACAGTATAATAGCGTCTTGCGCATCTTGTGTCAACGCGTTTAGGAAGACTGTCCTGCTTTTGCAAACTAACATTTCTAAAATTGCAGGGTCTGCTGATATACGCTACACTAGATCAGTGTTTTTAATACTTTACGGATCCCTTGCTGAAGTTCACAACTCCTGGACAAACCTACTACCGCTGCTCGGGAAACAGTTCCAGAATTCAGACTCAGAGGGCTATCACAGCAGCAGCTCAGTCTCCGGGTACACTAGTTCTACTATGTCTTCAGTAGACATGGAACGCACGCCGAACGACCAGGCACTCTTGGATAAGATAGACGAGGCTACAAAACATTCTAATACCGTTGTGGCCAAACTAAATGAGATAGTCAGCTCTGCCGCGCTCAGCAGCGCGCAAAATAACACTGAAGCCTCGATGACACCTGCAACCACCGTGAAGATCCGCGATTTGATGCAAGCCTGCATTAATACGTCCGATGCCAGTAAACGTCTCCGCGTGCGGCTGGCCAAATTGAAGGAAAGCCGAGTGATCGACGTCACAGAGCGTAAAAGGTTCTACGACGAGACCAGCATGTTCATCAAGGCCGTCATTTCTATTCTAGCGTCTACCAAAGCCGCTATGGGCGATTTGCCGCGAATCAATGAAATGCGATCTAGCATTACGCTGCTGACCCGCGCCGCGAAGGAAGTTCCGGTGCTTCTTGAAGTGTCTACATTCAAGGGCACGTCTGAGTCTAGTGCCGTTGTCCCAGACAGCGCTCTCTCGAGTTCGGGAATGAGTCTGCCCAGCGCCGGTGCGCATTCAAACAACCCGACAAGCGCGCTGCAATCACCGATTGCGCCTACGACGCCGCTGACTGCGGCACTGGGCCCGGCGGTGAGAGCCGTGTTCCCATCGCCGCCAGCGAACTCGACTGTGAACTATGGATCGGTGTTTGCAGCAGTGGCGCCGCCGAACAATCCCCCAGCGTCGCTAGCAAGACCGCGAGCACCGTACATGCAGAGTACATCACCGGGCAGAGAAAGCGATTCATCGAATTAATGATTAGAATAACAATAATAATACTACAATCTAATGCTAATGTTACAATGTTGGTTGTAGCCAATAAGCGAACCTTGCAGCATGACGGTCAAACACACGCAAAGATTATGAAATGGCTAATACTCAAAGCATTTAATCTCCTTCTTTTAATTTGGGCCCATTTGCTGTGGAAAACTTTGTACACAAAAAGGCTTGGTAAGCTAAGAAGTTAGGTTGTTTTTGTCTAACAAATCTGCATTATAATGAATTATTTTTATTCTCGTTGCTAAGGAACATTATTATATAAAACCCAGTAATATCCACCTTCTTTTCGACGTTTTGGCCTCTTTTCAAAGAGCCTTTCATGAATAAAGATAGATATTTGCTGCATAGCTAGAGATATATTCTTCTTCTTGCTATTTGTCGATTTATATTCAGCGTACGTCCTGCTTCAGTCTACCGCTAAGTGTTCGACTGCATTAGATTCGAAGTGACACTAGGACCTACGAACGCGAACACTGTATTGATCTGAAGATCGAGATTTCGCTCTAGTTGTATCTATTTGCTGCCAGTGCTTTTAGTGTTTAGTATCTGTCTGAATTGGCAAGCTTTGCTGTATAATTAGCTTGTGAGGTGACCGTATCGTTGCCGTTAATATATCACGTCGAACTGTGATATAAAGAGAAGTTTTTTTTTCTAACTGCTCCTTCTTTACTAAATCCATGCCCTCAACAATGGACGAAATGTCTTCCGTACCGGCATGCGCTTACTGTGGAATAGACGACCCTAAATGTATTGGGCTCTGTACTACATGCAACAAATGGTTCTGCAACGAGAAAGCCCGGTCAGATACGTCGCATCTCGTCAACCATCTCGTGCGGTCCAAGCACAAGTCTGTTCGACTACACCCCGAACACAACCTTGGAAATATTGTTCTGGACTGCTATAATTGCGGTTCGAAGAATGTGTTTCTGCTAGGCTGTATCCCCGCCAAAACAGATAGAGTAATGGTCGTCCTCTGCCGCTCTCCTTGCTCTGTGCAAGCAGCTGCAAAAGACAGCGCCTGGGATTCTAAGCAATGGTTCCCTCTTATTCAAGAACGCTCCTTTGTGTCGTGGTTATTCCCCAAACCTGATGAAGACCAGCTCGAGAGAGCTATGCAGGCGTCTAACACCGATATAACGAAGATCGAGCAGGATATCAAAACTGAAGACAAATCTGCCTTATTTAAGCTCATGGAAATTGAAAACAGTCCGCCTTTGGACCCGATCATTTTACGCTATGAAGACGCGTATCATTATCAGAATACCTTTGCACCCCTGGTCCAATCTGAGTCTGACTACTCTAAGCTCATGTATGAAGGACACAAGCAGAGCGGCGTCGTCGCCAAATGGGATAGGAGCCTCAATGGTAAATACCTGTTTAGCTTTTTGCTAGACGACCTGGGCGCAACTATAGGCAATCCACGTAATGCTGGCACAGATATCACAATCTCGCATGACAACATTAATGGATCATCTTACTCGTGTAATGCGCGCATTATCCAATTTCCCTCAGGCACTAATGCTTTGGCTACTGCTGAATTGTTTAGTAATAACAATGTCCCTGAAGACGTCATTGATGGGTACACTGTTGAGTTTCTTTGGCATGGTGAGTCGTATATACGAATGCAGGAGGCAATGAGATTGTTTGCTCGGCATGATTTTTCTATGACTGGATACCTGTACCATAAGCTACTGGGCCATGAAATACAAGAAATTCAATTTGATGATATCTTCCCTCAAAAATTAAGCGTCAAAGGTCTTCCTGAACTCAACTTCTCGCAGGCTAATGCTGTGCGTTCTGCTCTGCAGAAACCCCTTTCTCTAATCCAAGGTCCTCCCGGCACAGGTAAAACTGTTACCTCTGCTGCGATTGTGTATCATCTGTTTAAAGCTTATAAAGAGAAAGTACTGGTTTGTGCACCCTCCAATATTGCCGTGGACCATCTTGCTAAAAAAATCGCAGATACGGGGTTGAACGTTGTGCGAGTCCATGCAAAGAACCGTGAAGATCAAGAAATAGAGTCGAGCGAGCTTGCTTTACATAATTTAGTACTCAAATCCAATGGAAAACTGCGAAAACTCCATCAATTGAAAGAGGAAATGGGCGAGCTCAAGGGAGCAGATACGAAACACTACAAGTCATTATTGGCTAGTGCTGAAGCGGCTGTGCTACGTAAAGCTGATGTTGTATGCACTACCTGCGTAGGATCAGGAAGCTACAAATTCGCGAAATTCACTTTCCGGCGAGTACTCGTTGATGAAAGTACTCAAGCCATTGAACCTGAAACAATGATTCCGCTAGTTTTAGGTGCTAAACAAGTGATATTGGTTGGTGATCACCAACAACTTGGGCCTATAATATTAAATAAGCAAGTTGCTAAAGCGGGACTAAAACAGTCTCTTTTTGAGCGATTGATTCTCTTGGGCGAGATCCCTATCCGTTTGAATGTGCAGTACCGCATGCACCCATGCTTATCTGAATTTCCTAGCAACTTCTTCTACGAAGGCACACTTCAAAATGGAGTCACTGCTGAACAGAGGAGATATGCAAATCTGCAGTTTCCTTGGAAGAACCCAGACTGTCCGATGATGATGTGGGCTACCTTGGGCCAGGAAGAAATTGGACCGTCGGGTCTGTCGTATTTGAACCGAATGGAAGCTGCAAATTGCGTCAAGGCTGTTCGTCAGCTGTTGAAATCGAACGTCCGACCATCTGATATTGGTATTGTAACGCCTTACGAAGCTCAGAGAGCTTATGTTATTCAGCTTTTAGTTTTAGAGCTGTCTGTTGACGACGAAGATGTTGGCGGCATTGAAGTTGCTTCTGTTGATTCGTTTCAGGGCAGAGAGAAGGACTTCATAATTTTCACAACTGTCAGATCTAACTCGAAAAATATAGTCGGATTCCTGTCGAATCCGCGAAGACTGAATGTGGCTATTACTCGTGCTAAATATGGTATGGTTATTATTGGCAACCCTCGAGTTTTGTCTAGGGATCCTATTTGGAACCGACTGATACAGCTTTATCGGGAGAAGAGAGTGTATGTGGAGGGTCCGTTGAATAGTTTGAGAATATGTCGCATTCCTTTGTTACGGCCGAAATTTCGGCGTATCAAAACTGGCGCGGGTGTGCCAGCTGGAGCTGGCGGGCGCGAAGAATTTAACGATATGTTTGGAGATCTTGAAAGCGTTGACGGGCGGTTCCCGGACGACAATGAAAGTGTTGCGGGCAGCGATATGATGGCGCCACCGTCCATGGAGGAGTGGAATGACATCAAGTCTGCATTGAACACTATATCGTACAACTCGGGACTGGAATCGGCTCCTGGATCGCGTTCGTACAAGCTTGATGCTACCCAGATGGAACGTTTAGCGAGGTATGCGCAAAGCGGAAACATATCGTACCCGGAGACTGATATGGTGGTGTACGACGACGATGACAACGACAGTGTTGCTTATTCGCTTGCCAGCCAGATGGACAGATGATGACTAGGACTCTTGTGGTGACAAATGCGGCGATTTAATGTTCGTCAGTTGATTAGCAGATAGATCTCATTGATATTCTTCTGGTTGTAGAGTAATATGTGAAATATATACGATTCTTGATCAACTTGATTCAAGTTTCACTGGATTGGTTTGAATGTTTTCTAAACGTTGTATTATATCGAGTTTTTTATTCAGAGTCGATTCAAGATGACTAATTTCGCGAATTTGGTCAGAAATTGACTGTTCGCTTCTCGGGATGAGTTCTATGGCGGCAATAGCTTTTGTTATTTTTGACCGTATAACGCCTGCAGCATTATGTACCTGTTTAGCGTCGATTCTACCTGATTCGTTCATCTGCAAGAACGACGCAATTTCAGGAACAGGATCGAAATCTTTGAGATCTTCTAGCGGCATATCGAAAAGTATCGAAAGAAGTTGAGGTAAAAGTAGAAGTATAAGTGGTTGACGAATTCATGACTGTTGCTATGGGATCATTCTACAAAAAAATAACAATAGAGAAAATAAAACGTCAATATTTTAGGGTGATCATCTTGCAAAAATACGTCAATAAATTTAAGCAAGTTCGGCGCGGAGCTTGGCGATCTTCTCGGCGCGGTTGGCACGACGTTGTTCGCCAGTAAGACGGGCAGTACGGTACTTCTTAGATTCAGCAGCGTACTCTTCCTTAGTCTTCTTAGAGCTAGGGACATGATCAGGGTTCTCTCTAATCTTAGCATGAGCTTCAGTATAGATATCTTCAATGGCGTCGCTCTCGATACCCTCCTCAATGTAACCCTTGAACACTTCTCTGTAACGTTCCTCATCGTCATCAGCCAAAACATCCATGTACTCGGCAATGTGGCCTCCAAAGATACGCTCACGGAGAGTGTCAGCGTCTAATTCTTTGGTCTCCATATCGAAACCGGGGAATCGCTTCTCGGAATGCGGGATGTACAGTCCACCGTCAGAAGCGCCCTTCAGAACACCGAAAACACGGGCACCAGTAGTAGAACGTTGCAGACCAATATCCAAGAAGCATTTGAAGGGGCGAGGTCCGTCTTCAACGGCTTCGGTTAAAGTATATTCACCATCAGCTTCCTCAACACCCTCGTAAGTCTCGTCGAGTCCGAATTTCTTCAGGCAACGACGGGCAACCAACAGTCCGGTGGCATATGCAGCAGACCAGTTAGTGAGACCGTGCTTAATACCGAAACGGGGCAATTCGTGAGAGTAAGCAGCGCAGACAACGCGGTCACCGTTCAAGTGAGCGCTGACAATCTGAGCAATGATATCGCGGTTGGTGAATCGAACAACGAGTCTGTATTTAGGGCTGTTGTACTTGTTCTTGGCTTGAGTGATCAGACGCTTGCGAGCATAGTAATCAGTCTTGCCTTCACGTCTACGACGGAAAGGAGTTTGGAAACGGCTGTGATAAGCAGGGGTCTTGATAACACGTTCAAATGGCATTGCGGTAAGTTGGTAGGTCTATAGTCCTCGAAATTGATTGGGAGTGTGTGGTTGCGTGCATGCTGGTTGAGAAAGTACCGTCACATTAGGGTTGTTGCTATGCCAATAAAATAGGGTTTAAGTTATCTCTATATCACACACACTAGTCACGCCTGGTCAATCACCATCACCGTACAATAATCATTTTCTGTCACTTCCTCAACGGCGTAACTGGTTTATTGTATTAGAATACGTCATCATGCGAAAATCGATTAGTATTGGTGTTGTTATGTGGCTCCTTTGATGCGCAGATAGGGCCCCGCCGGCGGTATTGGTTGAAATTGAGTTTGCGGTTAAGGGTAGATATGACAGCTGCAACTGCTGTTACAGAACAGTAATGTGTTAACGATCTGCCCTTAGTCCAACGAGAACCCGAGATCATTTCGGTTGTCGGACAGTAGTCTTGCGTACTCGAGCATTAAAAGGAAGAAGTAGATCTCCATGTCTTCGCGTCTCAAAGCGCTTTTGGCGAAATCACGGCCGTCGAGCGCTATTCTTTGCGCCATACCCTGATGACTCGGCAACACGTTCTCAAAACCGACAAAATATGTCAACAGTTTATGCAGGTCAGTCAGGCGACAGTCTACCGGTATGTAATGAACCCAGGGGACAAGCCGCGAGTCGTGCCATTCCAGAAATATTGTAGCTTTGAACGGTAGCGAGTTGCTTTTCAAGAATCCCAGGAACCGGCCCGAGAACGAGTTCCCGTCAACATCCATTAGGTACTTGTGTTCAAACTGCGCGCTCGGCGGTAAATGTGGCTTCAAGGAAAATATATCGTACATCATGTCACAGAATTCGTTACACCAATCGAACGAATCAAACGACACGTCCGAATGCTCCTCCAAAAAGTCTCGGATGTCGACCTCACAGTCTACCAGTGTGTCTGTATTTTTATCTGCTTGACACAAGATAGGCGAGCTCATTTTGTTTATGTGGTTGGGTTTGTCAATGAGCGACGTGTTAAACAGGTAAACCAGTCTATGTCGCAGCATCAGGTCCATATTCTCTGGCCGGATATAACCACCTGTTGTTTTGCCGCGCCAGAACATAATGTCTTTTTTCTTCTCCCACGAAATATCGTTCCAAGTGTCGTACCCGTAATCGGCATCTGAACGGTAGTAAGTAGAAGCTGGGATCAGGATATCGTTATTGAGGCTTGTTTTTGTGTCTGAGAACATCGGCAACAGTTGGTTGCTTTCTTTGCGTAACAGCGGGCGAATTAGATAGCAGTGGTTGTCGCGCAGAGCAGGCCCAGAGACGCAGAGGTCTTTTGACATGTCTATGTCTGTGAGCACGCGGTCATGGAAGAACTTCTGGTCGGCCTCGTGAACTATACTGTCGAAGTCCTCGCCCGAGTCTACTACGCGATTGAGAAACGAGTCGTGCGGGCAATACTGTTCCATGCCATCAAAGAACGGGCGGGCACCGCGTTCCACGAACGTGTCTTCGAAAATCAGAGGGTCATGTTCCACCGATAGGCTGTCAGGGAATTGCGAGAACAGCGGCGTGTTCAATGAGGCGTTACCGCGTGCGTACTCAATTTGTTTTTGCAGTGTATCGTACGGAACGACGATACGCGGCTCGTCGTGTATGTTCATTGGCAATTCCATGTCGGGCAGATACTGCGAGAAGGTGTTCATCATTTCTTCGACGCTCTGGATGCGACTGTCGTGACCGGTGTTGGAAAACGTCTTGCCGTCTCTAACGAGCATGATATTTGTGGACGGGTTATCCCATAGAAACCTGACGCGTCTGCGTATCTCTCGTGGAGAGAGCGCCCAAAAAGGTTCAAGGTCCTTGTAAAGGCGATCGAAGCTGAAGTAATCCGAGCAGGACCGGGAGACAGCGAAATCGTACCATACGTCGAATAGTGGCGGCGGGTTGCGACCGCGAGTCTTTTTGTAATGATGAACGAGCTCCTTCAGCGTCGGGTAGTGATTCGGATCACGCAGCGGCGACTGTTGCGCGATTTTCTTGTATTTGAGGTACTGCTGAAGTATTGGATCTTTAGGCACTGCTTTCGGGTGCGCCAAGAAATGCTCGACGAGCGCGTCGAACTCCGCCAACGAGTCAGTCGACGGCGATAAACTTGCGTGTCCGGCGGTTGCCGCCGCTTTGTGAAAGTACATTTTACTGCGGTCGAACGCGGTGCTGGAGCTATCCCAGTAGAAGGATACTGTCGATACAGTCAGGAATATGACTACGATTATTGTTGGCACCATGAGCATGCGCACAGACATCTTATTCCGCCGAAACAGCTCCATGTGTTCTATACTGCCATAGACAAGGTTCATCCAATATTGCATGGTGCGTCTGATCGGGTCAAGAGTCTACAAGTGTCATTAGTCTAGAGTGGCAGGTCCTGGCGCTGAGTGTCCTAAAAAAGATTCAAACCTTAATGCCTTATCTTGGGGCTAATAATAGTACAGCGCCCAACGCTCGCTGCCGGCAAAGTCGTGCAGTTGCTTGTGTATCAGAGTTACGTCCCTTTAACAGCACTACTACGCGCGCCTGACATGTTACAGAAAATGGCTGCGCAGCAGGTGCACCGCTGTCTGCCGCGGGTCGACTGATATCAAACAATGACAGCCGCAGGGGGGTTAGAGTGTAAACTTTAATGCTAGGGTCAGGGTATTTGCGGCGTGCGCATGATTGCTATTTTTGGTTTTAGCGTACTATATATACGCTTAACTGCCGTGCACGCAATCTTTCAGAAAAGAGACATAATAGTACGCTGGATGAGATGAGTACCTATGGGCTGAAGCTATAGAAACATTTGAAACAGTCATATAACGTCATAATGCAGGTCACTCCACAATCGAGCTAACCGAAGATATTATAGGCAAAAACACACCGCCAGTCGTGAACAAAGCCAGCAAGCCAGAATAGATTGCTTTTCTAACTTGACTATAACATTATAACATCTGCAAGGTTTACAGAGAATGTTATATTCGGAAAAGCAATCGCATTCGAAAAAGGAATCGAATGACTTGCTAATTACTCGCCAGAAACAGAAGAATCTTTAGACATTGATCATCATTCGAAAATTCTGCTAATAAAGGTGTACATTGATTTCGATCTTCTGAGGATTGTCATATGTAGATTGTCAGTCCATGCGGAACCTTAGCAACTGATGTGCTTATAAGTGCAAGCTATTCAGTACCTCTGAATATATTGCATTAATATGAGCTGGCTCTTATGCCTATGGCCACGTTCACTGCAGTACTGTTGTCATTAGAAGGATTACCGGTACACCATATAACTCCTTAAACAATTCTTTCATACTCAAGGTATCTTAAATAGCGTTTAGTCCAGTGGTTCGGAAAGTCAGTTGCACTGGTAATTCCATAAATCGTAAATAATAGTGAGTAAGGTCGAAAAAGACAGTCCAGCTCTCACTAGAAATCAACAATAAGTTAACTAAGAACTGTCCTGCAATTCATCGTCTTTGGCATTACTGTTTTCCCACTGAAGTCGCGTACGAATAGATTCCATGAGCTTTTCTAAAACCTCAGACGCAGATTTGTCAGAGTTTTGCTCTCTCACTTTCGCAATCATATCGCGAACTTCGTCAGTACCAACAGCCAGCACAAGGCTGCGCAGCTTCTCTCCAGACACGCCAGACGATTCATGATTGATGCGTTCCTGCTCAGATACGCTACTGTCCTTTAGAAGCTGACTCATATGGACAATCAGCTTGTGAAGTTCTCCTTCTTCTTGTTCCTGCGCTTTAGCATATAACGACGTCTCCGAGGACCTCGAAGAAAGAGTTCCTGACTTCGGAAGAGGAATTTCAAGTTTGTATGCTGTAGGTTCACCAAATAAGTCATCGCTTGTCGACTCGGCACCGCTCGAAACATGCATACCATCCTCTGTCAGGTCTTGATTCACAAATTCCGTAGGAAGTTCCTCCTGAGACTGAGATGCAGGCGGCAGCACAGTGAGATTAGGGAACGACGCAGGAGCACAGCTGGTGCTCGATGTCACTCCAGAGTCTTTCAGGACATTTGAAAGTTCTATGTCCAGGAACTTGTAGCGAATCATTTGTTCAAATTCATGAACATTCAGTTTTGAAGAGTCGTTGGTGTAACGGCGACACAAATCAGCAAACCGTTTCTGGATCCCACTCTGCATCAACTTCGCTTTATTAATAAGACTCTTTTGGACAGTCATAGCTTCCGTGGACGAGTCTTTGGAATTGTCGTTGTTAGCCCCTTCGCCATTCTTCTGATAAACACCAACCACTTCGGCAATAGCGTAACCAGAAGCCAAATCGTCTTTCTCAAATGAAACTTCTAGAGATTTATCTGAGGGTACTATATATCCCTCCATATTAAGCATACAATAGTGCGTGAGTATCCTTTTCAGCGACTCTTCAACTGCTCCATTGTCAAAATTCAAGGCATATATCCTTCCAGAAAGCTGAACAGCTTCAATTAGAGCCAAGGCCGCTGGCCGTTCAATCTTGGGAATTCCTTTCAGCTCAACATGCAGCAAATTTTTGCATTTTCGCAGTTCTTCCGCTAATAAAATCAGTTCGGACGTCCCAAGTTGTAAACCATTGAGATGCACTCGGCGCAAACTCGGGATCAGGTGCAACTTGCCCATCAGCTCTCGAATTGCCGACTGACGCAAGTCAGGATTGTATGAGACGTCCAAGAACTTCAACCCCTCCATAGTGCATAAGGAGTCAACTAAGCTGCCAATGAGTGTCCCTGGAAAATCAATATTGCTCAGCACAAGTGATCTCATATCAGGATCACCTCGCAGAACGTCAAGAAGAGGTTCTATATCGTATCCAAGCTGGTTTCCAGTCAAATCAAGTCCGTCACAGCCCAACAGCCCACGTTCCATCCTGTCAACAAACACTTCTATGTCTTCGAGAGATATGTCATTATACCCGAGGCCTATGCGTTTAGTGTCTGACTTCACAAGATAAGTAAACACTTTCTTGAATCTATCACCCGAAATGCGGCTATGAGAGACGATCAGTTCTTCTAATCCCTTGAAATCTGCAAGCGCTTGCACAGCTGTTTCGCTCAATGTGAGATTCTCGTTGTATGAAATATCGAGTTTGCGAATGTGAGGATTAATAGCGAGAAGATAACACAGAAGATCCCAAGCGTTGCCTTCCATGACCATTTCACGCATGGATAGCTTCTCCAATTTCGAGGAATGCAGCAACGAGGAAAATAGTATTCTTGCCATCTCCTCAGTGAATGTGCTGTTGTCAAGGATCAATGTAGTGATAGGAGTGATGGCGACGAAATCGGCCAGAGCAAGGATCTCAATTTTAGTAGGACGGCGATTGTACAGTTTCAAAGAAGACAAACTGATATGGTGGCCAGCAATCTGTTTTAATGTAGAGGAAATCGGCATGATTTCGCGCAGATGACAGCATCGAGTGTACACGAGGCCCAAATCCATATTACCATCTTCATCAGGCTCAAATCTGTATACAGGAGCTTTGGCTCTTTTAGTTGTTTTCACAGAAGGGTCACTTGCTGTGGCAGAAGTTGTGGCACCGTCTTCGGCGTGCGGAGGTTTTATTGCATCGGCCAAGTCTTTAGAGGATGAACTTCTTGTCATGGGCTTGTCGATGACCAGCGCTTTTGTTCTAGCGTTAATTTTGCTTTCTTCGCTGGCGCATTCACATTTAGGCAATTTTATCGCAGGAGCCGGCGGCGGGGTGACTTTTTTAGCGGCAGCAGCCTTGTTAGAGTTAGCGCTTCTTCTAGAAGGTAGTTGCTGAGGTGGTTCTGATTCGCACAAATCCACGCGGAAAGTGACGCGGCGTAATTTTGAGGGATCAAGACCATCAATGTTTAGTTGCTTGCGGTTCTTGTTCTTGTTCAACACCATATGTTTCGGCGAGCCGTCGTCGACGAGCTGGGGAACACTTTTCTGGGCTATAGAGGGAGATCGGCGAAACCTGGACATGAACGAACCGGACGAGTTGGGAGACGAGGAAATCGTTGAGGGTGAGCTCGACAGTGGTAAGGAACTTGGGCCGTTGAAGGAGCCTTGAAATGAGGCGTAGGATGTGCCGGGGATGGAATCCGGGTGTGCTTCCGGGGAAACGAGTGCAATATTCTTGGCGGCAGTTCCAGTAAAAGAGGCATTATGGTCGTCAGATCCGTTAGAGGTTTCGGAAAATTTAGACGAGAGAGAGCTAGTACTAGAGCCGGCATTGGCGGTGGAAGGAGGGGCCAGTTCGTCTTTCGAGGGGGCATGGTGTGGTGCCTTATCGCTCTTGAGTTTGGAGACAAAAGAGCGGAACCAAGAGGCGCCTGTACGGCCAGTCTGGTGGTAGCGTTCACGGGAGTATTCCACAGCGGATGGGGTATTGCTGATAACGTGCCGCAGGGGAACGTCGAACTCTGAGCGTGGAGGAGGGCTAGTGGCACTAGTTGTGCGTGACAGAGCATGATCCTCGGGGATAGTGGCCGAGGCGAGGGAAGAGGAGCTGCATGAGGCGGAACGGCGTGATCGCGTAATAAAGGTATCCTTGTCTTCAGAGCGGACGGGTTCTGAGCGGGAGAGTTCCGGAGCGGTAGGTGAACGTTTGGCCGGGGTCTGGATAGACAGGCCTGGGGCAAGCTGGCTGGCAAGAGTTTCGGACTCTGATGGCGATATCCAGTCTAAGTCGGAATTAGAGACGCCTGCATCGTCGAGGGTGTCCTGGGCAAGTGAATTGTCCGTAGTCATGGCAGACTCGTAGCCAGATAGCGGGCGTTTACAATTGAACGAAGCTGCAGGATCGATCGCAAGGACGAGATAATTAAGGGAACAACAAAGTGGTCAAGATGCCCGAGTACGGTAACCTACGAGGCCAAATGTTCAGCAGTTTAGGATAACTGTAGTCTGCACGGTCAGAGGGAACAGTATATAGCAATCACAGAAACAAACGGATCGCAGTGCAGGCTAACAGACGTTAATAGGAGCGAGGTTATTGGGTGGTAGTGTGGTACCAGAAAGGGTGATAGTGGTGCTTTGGGAGGAATCCTGGCTTTATCGAGGGAAATAGGGTACATGCTATGTTTGCGGGGCACATCGGAATTAGAGCCCAGGTAAGTCATCCATTAAGTTACCCGGCAATACTGCCATTTTCAGACCGTAACGCAACACCCAGCAGATCTGGTTCAAGCCTAGGATATTTTCCCGCCGATTTTTCGACCGTGTGCATTCTAGCGGTCGCACGCTGCTTCTCATTTTTTGTCGACTTTTTTGAGCTGGGCTGCGTGGTTTGAAATATACAAAAATAGACATTATGCGCCATTCTCCACCCAACGTCGTGCTCATCGACAACTATGACTCATTCACTTGGAACGTCTACCAATACTTGGTGCACGAAGGCGCCGATGTCACGGTGTTCAGAAACGATAAAGTCACTGTAGCAGAGATAGAAGCACTCGAACCGACCCATCTAGTCATATCGCCTGGACCAGGCCATCCACTCACTGATTCAGGCGTCTCATTGGACGCTTTGCGCGCCTTTGCCGGTAAAATCCCCATCTTCGGAGTCTGTCTAGGCGAGCAATGTATATTCCTCCATTTCGGTGGCGATGTCAAATTCGCCGGCGAAATTGTTCACGGCAAAACATCGCCCATCATTCATGACGGCAAACATATATTCGCAGGTATCCCCCAGCGTATCGCCGCTACAAGGTACCACTCTCTTGCTGCTACTGGCGACACCGTCCCTGATGTCCTCGAAGTTACAGCAAGAACTGAATCTGGCGTCATCATGGGCATCAGACACAAAGAACTCACCATAGAAGGTGTGCAGTTCCATCCTGAAAGTATCCTTACCGAAGAGGGACATATGATGTTCAGAAACTTCTTGAACCTCTCTGCTGGCACCTGGGCTGCCTGTAGCTCGTCTATCCCCGTCCTGCCTACTGGCTCCGAAAGCATCCTTGACAAAATCTTCTTGCGCACTAGACAGGACGTCGAAGCACGTCAGCAGCTGCCTGGCCACAGACTCCAAGACTACCAAAACATGTTGGACTTCGGGCTCGCAGCACCAGTTATAGATTTCTATACGCGTCTCCAGTCCAAGCTGCCCTCTGCAAGCGTCTCACTGCTTGCAGAGATAAAGCGCGCTTCTCCTTCGAAGGGCCCTATAGATCCAAATGCAAACTCTGCTCTTCAAGCCAGAACTTACGCCCTCGCTGGTGCTTCCGCTATCTCTATCCTCACCGAACCGCATTGGTTCAAGGGCTCTTTAGAAGACATGCGTGCCGCCAGAGCTGCGGTATCTGCGATCCCTGACCGGCCTGCAATTCTCAGAAAAGATTTCATACTCTCTCGCTACCAGATCCTCGAGGCCCGCGCGTACGGTGCCGACTCCGTCCTTCTCATTGTGAAAATGCTCTCCCTGGCAGAACTTCAGGATCTGTACGCATACGCAAAATCACTGCAAATGGAACCGCTGGTCGAGGTCAGTTCTGCAGAAGAAATGCAAGTTGCCCTTCAGATCGGCTCAAAGGTTATTGGCGTCAATAATAGAGACCTCCACTCCTTCAAGGTCGACATGAACACAACCTCTGCGCTGTCGAGTATGGTGCCTGACGGCGTAATCCTTTGCGCGCTTAGCGGAATATCAGATAGAGAAAGTGTCGCTAGGTATGAGGCTGACGGCGTAAAAGGTATTCTAGTCGGTGAGAGCCTTATGCGATCCAGTTCTGTCAATACGTTTATCGCAGAGTTGCTGGGTGTGGATGCATTGCAAAAGCCGAAACAGTCTGTTCCGCTAGTTAAAATATGTGGTGTGAGAACTGCTAAAGATGCAAAGTTGGCAGTAGAAGCCGGCGCAGACCTTATAGGAGTGATCATGGTCCCGAACAGCAAGCGCACTGTCTCGATCAACGATGCTGCAGACATTGTCAATGTCGTTAAGTCGTTTAAGCAAGAGAAGGAGTTCATTTCGTGCTCCCAGTACCCGAAAGACTGGTTTTCATTCAACATTGACGAAATCAGACGTAAAGCTTCTTCGAGGCCTCTAGTGGTCGGAGTCTTCAGGAACCAGTCTTTGTCGGAAGTATGCGAAATCATAGAGAAATGCGGGTTCGACATGATTCAGTTCCATGGTTCGGAGCCCGTTGACTATGCCAGATTCTGCAGCGTCCCTGCTATTCATAGATTCACTCCTGGAGACTCGCAGAGCACGATCCCTGGATACCATAATGTGATACTCTATGATAGCGAAGCCGGAGGCACCGGTACCAAAACTGACATTACTTGTATCCCGCTAGATACACCTTTCGCCTTAGCAGGCGGACTCACACCGGAGAATGTAAAGGACTATTTACATCTGAACCCGGCTATTGTCGACGTCTCTTCTGGCGTTGAAGGCGCAGATGGTTACAAAGATCCTACAAAATTACAACAGTTTGTCGCTAATGTCAGAACAATCTGATAGTCGAACTTAACGATAATAAATATAAATCCAGACGGCATTGCCGTACTCAAAAAGTCAATAAAATTCAATCCAGTCGCGACAATTATGCCATAAATTACTCAGTTACCGCCTTCTTTGCGGCGTTTCAAAGGAACAGGACTTGCTTCTTCTGCAGGGCTGACACCTGAAGGTTCGTCAGTATCTTGACTGGTATCTTGTCGGCTTCGTTTGCTAGATGCATCTTGCTCATCTGAGGATCCCTCAGCTGCTCGTCTGGGGCGGGCTAAAGTGGGTCGCATAAGAGTAGGAGCAGGAATACTGCTGGTTTTTGAGGTATCAGAACCTAGAGAAGGTGTAGGCAACTTACTTGGAGCCATAATACCAGAAGGTTTTGGCGCCGGAATAGTTGAAGTACCTGCAGCGTTAGGTGCTGGTCTCGCATTATTGTTAGCCTTACCACTCAGTTCAGCTATCTGAGCTTCTGCACGTTTTAGTTTCATTGCTAATAGCTCGGCTTTTAGTTCAGCAGCCTTGATCGCTTGTGCAGCAGAATCAGCAGTCTTGTCTTTTGAGGCGTCTTTTGGTCCATTAGGTGGCGTAGAAGAGGCTGATGCAGCAATACTCTTCTGATATTCTTCCTTTTCCTTGTCAAACTTCTCTTTCAGTCGTCGAGAAACAGCTTCAATCTCACGCTCAGTGTTTTTCTTGCGTAGAGCTTCAGTTTCATTGAACCATTGATTCTTAGCGGCAGCTAGCTTTTCGTTAACTAATGAATCAATATCTGCTGTATTTGCAGAAGGTTGACTACTAGCTTTCTGCTTCAATTCGTCAATCTCAGATTTCAATTGCGCTACTTCTTCATCTGACGTCTTGCTTTCATTAGTTGAAGCAGCAGCTTTCTCCTTTAAGTCAGCAACAGCTTTCTCTAAATCAGATTTCTCGTTTTGTAGCTGTGTAACTAGTATGTCATTCTCTTGCTTCAGATTATTCATGTCATCTTGAAGTTTCTTCAGGGCAATAGCACTGTTTTCAGCACTGGCGTCAGGTTCAGCCGCCGTATTAACAGAGTTGAGTTTCTGCTCCAATTCAGAAACCTTCTGCGTGAGCTCATCTATTTGCTTATCTTTTGCGGTTACGCTCGCTGTGAGGTTCTCAACTTGCGTCTTTAGAGTAGCAACTTCCGAAGAGTCATCAGCCTCGGCTCCTCCGGCAGCCTTTAAGTTCGCTAGTTCAGTCTCTTTCTCCTGAATCACGGCCTCAGCAGCTCTGAGTTTAGCAGATGCTTCTTCATATTGCGCTCTCCTCTTAGAAATTCTTTGCTGATATTGGTTGAATAATTGCTCAGTCTTCTTGGTCGCCTCTTCCTCTGTCGTTTTAATTTTAGCTTCCTTTTCAGACACTTCACCTTTGAGACTTTCAATAGTGGAATTAGCCTCGTCCAACTTCCGTCGCGTGGTGTGTAGTTCTTGTTCGAGTTCGTTAATTCGTAATTGCAGCTCTGAGATAGATTTCTCATACGCGCCAACTCGCTCATTAAACCCACTAGCATCATTCTCCATGGATTTGATCTTCTCTTCCATATTTTTCAGCTCCGAGGGATCAATACGTTGGTATTTGTGCAACACTTCTTGTGATCTCTTCTTCCACTTTTCAGCTTCCTCTGATAATGAAGCAATTTGCATATCTTTCGCTTCAGTTTCGGCTTCAAGGTTAGTAAGCTTCTCCTTAAGCGGGGCCATATCTTCATTGATCGCTTCCAATTTCTTAGTAAGCTCGTCGTTTCGAGAAATAGCCTTGGCATAGTCGCTTTGCATCATTTCGTTAGCTTCTCGAAGAGAGTTAAGTTCACGCATACCGGCAACAAGACGCGAATATTCCTCTGAAGAAACATCAGCAGACGCCTTAGATTTGTTTCTCTCCAAAGTAACTTGCAAGTCATCAATCTTAGATTGCAAGAGTCTCTCTCTTTGCTGCATACCGACTTTTTCCTGTTGCAGGGACTCGCATTTGGCTCGCAAGGTATTGCAGTCTCGGGTAAGGACTGATATAAGATCGCGAAGACTTCTTTCTGCACCCAGCTGAGCAGTAATCATGTCTGATCCTTCACCAATGCTGATGTCAACGTTATCGCTCTGTGATGAGCTTTTAATGGGCGTTCCAAACGAAATATTTCGCGACATGCGGAGCCTGTCCAAGCTTTGGTTAAGAGTTTCCAGGTGCGTAGACAGGTTGTCATTAGTGCGTAAAACTTCTTCATATTTCACTTTAAGGTTCTCAATCTCAGTCTGATAATCAATCTTGAGGGTTTCCCAAGACTCTTCGGCAGAGGAGTACCTTTCTGACAAGTGTGATATTTCACTCTCAGCTTCCTTCAATTTTCGTGCTAAGCTGGAAATTTCACCACGTGCTTCCGTAAGGCTACTTTCAGCTTCGGAGTATTTTCGGCGATTCTCTTCATTGTCCTTGGTGAGATCAGTGGACAATTGGTTGAGGGTGGCGATTTCCTGACGTAGTGTATCAACTTCTTTCGAGGCATTGTCGCTTTTAACACTTAGTTCCTGTACCTTCATTTCAACAGCTCTTTTCTCTTCCTGCAACGAGGAGACCTTGGTGTTGAAACTATCCGTAGATCGAGAAAGCTCAGCCTTCGCATCGTGAAGTTCTGCTTCGAGATGCTCGACTTCACTAGCAAGTTCACTAATGCGTGTTTCCTTCTGTGCGAGTTGTTCGGATGTAGATTTGACAATTTCATCCTTCTCAGTTGTAATTTTCTCAAGAGCCTCTTCGCTAGCAGCAGCAAATGTCTTGTATGTCTCTAGCTCACTTTGACACTCTGCATACTCAGCTTTGGCATTATCTAGGGCAGTTCTCAGATTCGACAGCTCAACGTCAGTAGAATCATCTTCAGATGCGCCTTTATTGTGTACCTCTGCAGATGATTTTTGCAGAATTTTTATTGTATCTTCAGCAAACTTCAATGAATTAGTGGTTGCCTCTAGCTTTCTCTCAATAGAAGCCTTTTCGCTTCGCACAATTGCAAGTGACTCCTTAACATCAGCAAGGTCTCCTACCGTCTTATCATGTTTGACCTGTAACTCAATTAGTTCCGAGTCTTTTCTGGAGATGATTTTACCAATTTCTGCCTGCTCTTCAGTCAGCTTGTCGTTTGCCTGTCGTAATTCAACCTCCAGCTCTTCAACGCGAGCTTGATATTCACCCAATTTCTTAGATTCATTAGCGTCATACTCTGCTTGAAGGGACTGAAGGCTTTGAACCATGCTTTCCAATCGAGCTTTATCGGATGCTAAGATTTTATTGTCATCCATAAGTCGAGTTTCGACATTATGCCATACCTCACGTTCAGCTTTAATTTGTGATAGCTCATTGGTTTTGGAATCGAGTGCAGATTTTGCTTCCAGAAGATCATCAAATGTCTTTTGAGAATTAGCTTCTTGTTTATTTGTAAATTCCTGAAGTCTTTTCACTTGGCCTTTAAGTTCCTCGTTCTCGTTTTTGAGCCATTGTGATTGATTAGTCATATTTCGCAGCTTCTCTTGCTCTAGTTCGAGTTGAGACTGTAGTTTAGTCAGAGAAAGACGCAATTCATGGCATTCGTCAGACAAAGCTTGGCCCTTTGAATCCAACAATTGCATATTAGCTTCTGATTCTGATCTATAATTGGCATATTCTTCTTGCAAGTCAAGCAATGCTTTGCTAGAAAGTTCATTCTGTTCCATGAGCTCTTCAATACGGCCACTCGATTCTGGAGTGCCGTGCTCTATAGTAGTATTAGGTTCTTGTTTAGACGAAACTAATCGTCTAAACATATCTCTCTCTTTCGCATATGATTCAGCACGTTCAGTTACTTTCTTCAAATCGGCGCGAAGGCTTTCAATGGTTCGAGTAGCCTCTTCAATAACAGACTGATCAGCCGCAGAATTATCAGATTGAGCTTCACTTTTCTCCATTTTCTCCACTATCTCCCGAGTGACTTTTAGAAGAGATTCATTTTGCTTCTGTAATTCATGCACATTCTTGAAAAGAACCATGCGCTCGGAAATAACGGCATTCGCATCAGATTCTTGCAGTTGTTCTGGCCCATCCTCAATTATCTTTCGAAGTACGCTGCGCTCGACCATGGATAGAGGGTTAGAACCGGAATTGAAAGTTTCCACCTCAACCAATAAGGCCTGTACTTGACGCGAAAGATCACGAACAGACAATTTTAGCGATTTTTCACTCGATGTCAAGTCTTCAATTGTTTGCTTTAGGCTTTTCACGTCATTCTCGAGAGCTGATTTGGCAGATTCAGAGTTTTCAAGCAGCTTAGACATTTCAGTTAATTCTAGTTGAGCACGTTTAGCTTCTTGTCGCTCTGCCTGAAGAACAGGAGCTCTGCTTTCCAGTTCTTCAATCAATTCGTCAAAGCTTCGCTGCAGAGTAGCGTTGCGACTTTGTTCCGCAGAAAGCTGACGTTTTAAGGCGTTGTAGTCGCTGTAAAGTTTGGTCAGCGAAAGACCCGAGCGTTTAACCTCTGATATGGCTTTAGCAGCGGGCGAGAAAATCTCAATGCCATTGCTCGTATTGGCTTGCGGCGTTGATGGTGGTGCAGATTCATCAAAGTCATTAGAGTTAGAAATCATAGATGTTTCGTGCAATCCTTGCAACTGCTTTTCCAATAAGGCAAGTTGCTCATTCGCCGCGGCGTACTTTGATTCGGCATCTGTGAGCGATACCTTACATTCAGAGAGTTCCTCTGCATGCTTAGTTCGTTCAATTTCGAGAGTATTCTCTAATTCAACAATATGCGCGCGCGAGTCAGCTGCGCTCCTTTCAGCAAGTTCAGTAAGACGTTTCTGTGTTGCCATTTCAGTTCTAAAATTTTCCTCGAGAGAGTTTTGCGAGCGTTTTAACTCAGATATCTGCTGGATTTTTTCTTGAACCATGGAGTTAGCATCTGCCAATTGATTTTGAACATTAGAAAGTTGATGTTTATTCTGTTGAAGCTCAGTCAGAGCACTGTCTAATTGCACATTGAGTTCAGTAAGGTCTTTCGATTTGGCCTTTCTGAACTCAGAAAACTTCTGCGACAACTCTTGAAGTTCTTTTTCTAGAAGGCCGTTATTCTTGCGCACAATAGCAAGTTCCTCTTGCAATGAGTTTTCTCGTATTATAAATGAACTTTTCTCAGCGGTAGCTTGACGAGCTAACTCTTCAGCTTCAATTGTCGCTTTGCGAGCCTGAGATACTCGTTCATTCAAAGAATTTATATCACCCCTTAACGAGGCAATTTCACTAGACCTTCTATCTAACAGCTCAAAACACTTTCTTTTATCATCTTCTACCAGCTCGAGTCTGGTCCTTAGAAGCTGAGATTCAGACTCGGCAGCGCTACAACGAGCAACTAGTTGTGAGGCATTCGCATCGGCTTCTGACCGTGAGGTTTCAGCGTCAGATACTAGTTTTCGTAGCTCTTGATTTTCCGATTGCACAGTTTCCAGCTGTTGTCTTATTTTTGAAGTCTCTGCGCGGGATAAATGAATCTGCGATTCTAGTGTTGTTTCTGCGATAGTTTTCTCATTGAGAATAAAGGAAAAATCACGTTCTTTTGCTGACAGACATTCAATCACTTCCGGTGCAAACTGTTCAACGCTCTCAACATTGATCTGATAAAACTTGCTCAACCGCAGCACGACAGACTCGCCGCGCAATTCAGGCGCAGTCTCGACTGTGTCGACAGGTTGCGGATTGTTTACCTCTCCAGCGGCGTTGTCCACTAATCGACTGGCATCAATATAAGTCTCCAACTCCTTGTCTATATCTCGAGAATCAGCCATTGTACAAAGCGCTAGCGGCTATGCAGACGGTCGAGTATAAGTCGTGCAGTCGGTGACAATGTTTTGGTCAGGTTGGTGTGTAGTAGTGCAAACTTTAAGTCACTTGTTAATTTCGTTGCCATAGTTACGTACATGAATTTAGATTTACATCCTTTTTTCTTTTCTACTGACCGTTTTCATCGAATCGATTTTCCTGAAAACGACAGGAGAGGAGTTTCTCTGTTATTTCCTCTAAGTCATTGTTATTGCTATTGTAAGTCTTGAGTAGTGGTAAAACTTCACTGTTTATTTTTTGGACTGTCAAACTGCGCATATGGCAAAGACGGGCATAGATCAAATGGCAGATGCTAGTAAAGTGCCCCAGTCGATGGTTATTCAACTCGGCGAAGATCCAGGTAAAGCGCTGTCGCAATTAGTAAAGGACACGCGTGTTATAATGTCTCCCCACACTGCGGCGAAGCTGCGAGAACGTAAATCCAATAAATTGCGCGACTTCTTGAGCATGGCAGGCCCACTAAGTGTGTCTCATTTGTTGATCTTCGGCCTGTCCAAATCTGGCATACCGTCTCTGCGTATTGCTAAAACGCCTCGAGGACCTACCCTGCATTTCCGCATAGAAGCATATTCTCTGATCAAAGATGTGATTAAGTCGCAAAGACGTCCGAAATCAGTACGTGCTGATCTGGCGGCGTCTCCGCTGCTTGTCTTAAACGGATTTCCTAGCACCACACCAGCAGAGAAAGTAGTCATTTCGATGTTTCAAAACATGTTTCCTCCGATTTCCGCGCAGACAGTATCGCTGAATGCAATCAAGCGCATTCTGCTGTTGCATTACGACGCAAAGACTGGAATGATCGAACTCCGTCATTACTACCTAAAGGCCGAAGAGGTCGTACAAGGATCTCGCGGCGTGAGACGGTTGCGTACAATTGCGAAAAACAAATCGAAACCGCTTCCAGACCTCAAAAAGCGCAGCGATATATCGGAGTACCTGCTAGACAATGCTGCTGCTGGATACACATCCGAGTCAGAGATAGAAGAGGACGGCACCGTTGAGACAGCTGTTCTTCAGGCGACCGCAGCTGCGGGGTCGTCGCAAGGCGACGACGAAGATCATTTCGACGCGAAAATTACCGAAAGGCGCAAGAAGGCTTTGAGGCTAACCGAGCTCGGCCCGCGCATGAGGTTACGGTTAATGAAAATAGAGGAGGGTGTGTGTGATGGAAAGGTGCTGTATCATTCGCTGATAACGAAATCGGCAGAAGAGATTCAGGCTCTAGACAAGGCACACGCTGAGAAGGAGCAGCTGAAGGCTCGTCGTCGTGCTGAGCAAGAAAAGAATGTCAAAGCTAAACTGGAAAAGAAACAGGCGAAGAAACAGAAACTGCAGGCCAAAAAAGAAGCCCAGCAGAATGCAGATCAAGACGACCATAATGAAGATGACAACTTATCAATGAGCGATGTAAAATCGGATGACGAATCTGTGAATGTCAGCGACATGGAGGACTGGGATCTTGAGATGGCAGCTGAGATGAATTCATCGGACAGTGAGTAATGGTCATATCTTTGCCCAGCTTTCTGCGATTTTAGCAGACAGAACTTTGCCAATATGCCGACTGCGGGGAACGCCCGGCTGTGCTTGCGGACCTAGCGCCAGGAACAGCATGTCTGCTCTTTCCTGTGACGTCGGTAGTTTTTTGTATGCAGTGATTAGATGGTGTGGCGTCGGATAAAGTCGCTGGATAGCTAACGCCTTCTCGATTGATACCCCCTTTGTGCCTGCTATCAACATTCTCACGTACACTTGGCTCACGGTTGAGCTTACCCTCTTCTCTGAAATGAGATTAAAATAGTGGAATAGAACATAAGGACCTTGCACATCTTCACGTAGTAGTTTCTGGTACGACTCTGCGCCTATATCGTGAACCGGCTCGATATCTGTGTTTTTGTAGTGAGTCTTAAGCTTAGACGTAAAGTTGCACAAGAAGTCCAACGTGTCGTCTATGCCTGTAGTTCGGTGTGTGTGAAACTTGTGCACGGCAACAGTCTGCGTAAGAGCAGTTTGAACAGCTTTTCCGATCTTATCCCAGTTGATTCTACTGCTGGTGTGGACGTCGGCGTCTTCGACTAAGTAGAGCTTGTGTCTGGGTGCGTACAGTTCCATGCGTCGCTTCTGTTCGGCGTATCTGCCGTCAATAATAGATTTCGTGAGGTCGTCAATTCGTTTTCTTTCGCATATAAAATCGAGCACGACTTCCTCTTGTGTTGATTTATGTCGAGCAATCCACAAGGCGTCACCGATGGAAAGTCTTCGCACATGCCCGACAATGCCGTACATTTTCTTCTTCTGTGCGAAAACCGATGCGTCAAATTCGCCGCGCAGTTCGTGGTCGTCCAGAATCAATACAATTTCGTAAGATCCTGCCGGCCAGACAGCGCCTGTACGGAAGTTCGCGTCGTGTTCAAGTATATGTGACGATGACCGTGTAGCAGGTAGCGATGCAGGTTGCAAATCAGGTTGCAAATCAGGTTGCAAATCAGGTTGCATGAGTACCACATCGCAGTCTGAGGAGCAATCCGATGACTCATTTTCCGTGACGTTGCTTGTGTTACTTGGACTGGTCGACTTAGGTGCCTTAGTCGTAGAAGCCGCGCCTTGTAGACGGTCGTTAGTCTGTTTGAGCGCCCGCGCCAGCTCGAGTCCAGCATCAGTCAGACCGTATCGCGGCGGATGGCCAGTGTGATACACCATATCCTTTGTCTGGAGCGTATTTATGGAGTTCCAAGCAGTGTATGTAATCTTGGGGGCGCCCGAGGCGAGCGATCCTGAATACGAATTGACATTCCGCGGGACAGAGAAGCTAGCAGAACAGAATTCTTGTGCGGCTTTCGATAGCTCTGTCTTGTGTAGTTCGCGTGGATGTGCATTCAATAGCGCAATAAGTAGAGCCCAAGCGCCGCTGTTTGATTTGGGCACATAAGGCTGCGTAGATCGAACAGACCGCATGGAACCAGCCTCGATCGCCTGCGCATTCTGTTGCCGGACGTTACTGGCTTCTTTATCTATAGGTGGATCTACTCCAAGCGCCAGACAATGTCTTTTTAACCGCCGATTAAGCAGCTCACAGGTGCTGGGGCCAAAATACTTCAGGCGCGTCAACTCGTTCGGGTGGCCGAACGCAAACGGACACGCCTCCAACGAGTCACGTGCTTTCCGCAAAACAGTCGCCCGGTTATAATTCTTATCAGCGACCTTGTCCGCCTCCTCCTTTAGCCAATCCAGGTACAAGTTCTTGTAGTCCATAAGGCTCTTTAGGCCGTTGCGTTGAAGTTGTTGTTCAAAGTGCACCGACGAGATCGCGCGATAGTGCCCTCCCATTGGCTGACACTGTCCCCACTACAGTTTACATCTACCGACTTTTCTGTGCACTCGATATAACTGCAAATCCTCCTCGATCTGCGTCCTTCACTGCATCTAGTCACTCTTTGCGAGCCGCACTATCTTGCGTCGCTATAGAATATGACTAAATCTGCGAGGAAGAGTCGGCGGCCGCCACCAAAAGGCTACGACGAGGTCAAACCAACGCTCGATGCCTTCGCGGAGCGCATCGAAGAGCTCAGCGGGGTTTCTTCGGAGGAAACTACATGGAAGATGTTCCAGTTACTGCACCAACGGTCTAGATACATTTATGAAATGTACTACCGCAAACATGCAATCTCTAAGGAACTCTACGACTGGCTCTTGAAGGCACGCCTCGGCGACCCGCTCCTCATAGCCAAATGGAAAAAACAAGGCTACGAGAACCTTTGCTGTCTGCGCTGCATCGACACTGGATCCATCGGTGGCAAGACTACATGCATATGCCGCGTACCCAAGGGTAGCATGACCGCTACAGACGACGATGTCAAAACTATCAGATGCAGACCGTGCGGCTGCAGAGGATGCGCTTCTGGCGACTAATCGCTTATTTTTCTACGTCACGACCCCATTAACGCGGCACCGCCCCCGTCGCATGTACATTATATCCACAGAACATACAGATACAAAATAACATTACGCACATGCGTGTGCATACAATAGTGTGCCATTATACATAAGCGTCGAAGATGAGTGTTCATACAATGGTTCGTTCACCAATTTGAATGTCCAAACTGAGATCCGTACCCGAATTGCGACGAGTGGCCGCCATGCATTCCACCCATACCACCCATACCGCCGCCCATGCCACCCATGCCGCCCATGCCGCCCATGCCGCCTCCCATATCGCCCATACCGCCGAACATCTGGAACAGTACAGTAGGGTCGATGTTTGCTCCACCAGCGTGCATGCCGCCCATGCCGCCCATTCCGGCATTAGGATCGTTCGGGTCAATGCCAGCATCGTACATTCGTCGTTTCTGCGGGTCAGAGAGAATCTCATACGCTTCTCCAACGTCCTTGAACTTCTCTTGCGCAGCAGGGTTGTCGGGGTTCTTGTCGGGGTGGTGTACAAGCGCTTGTCTCCTATACGCCTTTTTTAACTCATGATCCGTGCAGTCTTTGCTCACCCCAAGAATTTTGTAATAATCTTTTGTTAGCGATCGCTTATAAGCAATCTCGGCTTCGTTCAATTCCACACGTATCGTGTTATCTTGAGGATCCTTGTCAACGCATTCTTTGAACTCATTCACTGCCTCTTCCCATCGCTCCAGGCGACCTAAAGCACGTGCCCGTATTTTTCGTGCCTTAGTGAACTCAGGATCAAGCTCCAAAGCCCGCGAACAGTCGATCAATGCCTCCTCGTAATTGCCAATCTTAGTTTGCACAGTAGCTCGATTAGAATACAACCTCGCATTCATAAACGTGTTAGTTTTGTCTATATCCAGTGCTTCAGTATAAAGATCTAAAGCTTCACGCAACTGACCGGCCTTGAATTTATTGTTCCCCTCTGTTTTCTTTCTTTCGACATCTCGTACAGTGCGATTCAGTTGTCTAGCAAGCTTGTGGTCCGGATCGAATTTCAGAGCTTCAGAAAGGTGGGCAAGTGATCGAGTAGTATCGCCCTGAAAGTATAGTACTCTGCCACGAAGAGTTAATGCATCTGGGTCTGATGCGTCGCTTCGGAGAAACTTAGTCGCCAGATTAGTAGCCTCGTCTATCTTGCCGTCGCTGAGAAGACAGTGTCCTTTCAATGCGGTCCATTTTTTTGGCACGGTAGCACCTGGGCCTAAAAGACGCTCAGCAGAAGCTATCGAGTACGCTGCAAGGCCTGGAGAACCAGATTGAAGCATGTTTTCAGCTCTAGTGATGTGCTGTTGCATTTCTTGCGCCTTGGCGTATATACCTACAGCGTCAGAAGAGTTGTTTGCTCGAGACAAAGTAGCTAGAGCGTCGTCTACCAAACCCATTTGCATTTGGATTTTAGCAAGGCGAACAATAGCCTTTTGTGAATCGGATTCAAGTAGACATGCTCTTCTGGCGTCCTGTAAAGCCAGAGAGTATTTCTGAGCATTCAGATAAGCCATCGATCTGTTACCTAATGCTGTAGTGTAATCGGGGCACAGGTCTAAAGCATCTGAATATAACTTGATCGCTGAAGCGTAGTCGCCATTTCTATAAAATTCATTCCCGCGCTCTCTGTAAGAGTCTGCGAGTTGCTGATTATCTGAATCCATCGAAGAGTAATAGGTAGAAGATCAATTTGATCTTACGACAACAAATTTATGCTGCTAGAAGAGAACCTGTGAGTTGAGTCAGTGTGCAAAACAGCGGCACCTTTTTTATTTAGTTTGAATAAGATAAGACTAACGAAAAATACACAAAACAGGCACAGTAAACCACAGATGTACTTGTATACTGAGAAACAACGATATCTATTTAATCAGTCGTGTAAAATCGAAGAGTATGGAATTTTAATCTGAGTTGGGAGAGCGTGTAGTCAGGGTGTGAGGGTTTGTGCACTCCAACATTCAGAAGCGAACCGATCGAACCCTAGCGATTATGGTCGTAAGAACGGCACAATTAATGGGCAAGAAATGTGTTTTCAGTCTATCGATTGGCAGGCAATTGACATGCAGTATTATCTGCATATCGCGTGCTGTATGCGGAGGCTTGTACTATACGGTCAAATTGCAGTCAAACCTAATATAATCATAAATGTAAACCACAATGAGTACGCGCATGACAAAGTAGCCGCACAATCCATACATATCTATACAAGCACATCAATACATACAGATTCCGGTTATATAGCGCTTTTTTCGCAGTCACTTTTACTGAATAGAATTAAGGTTGGAATGTTGAACGGTCTTATTAACTATTGACAGTTTCCCCTGAATCCAAACCCTGTGTTTGTGTGATAAACTACGCACGAGACGTCACGAGATATACAGTAATATATATGTTAGACGCTATTTAATTATAAAGAGTGTCATTCTTATATGATTTATGTTATTATGGCGAGCATTCAGCAAATTGGATATTGAGGTTTTCATATACTACGCACCCCTTTATTCTCAATTGGGAGCTCACATGCGCTATAAACCACGCAAAATAGCCCCTTTATTTTAATGTGCTACCGTTCCGAACCCCAAAGTGATACCCCTATTTGCGCCTCAAAATTGTCAAATATCTCATATCCTCCAAGTCAATAAAATAGGCACTGTTCCGATACAGATCATGCGGTACCGTTATCGTCTCGTGCATCTGTAGACCTATCGATCGATCGCTCAATGCGGGGGGCTGGCGAATTCATCGTCGGGCTGGATGTTATTCGATTGTATGGCTCACTGAGTTCTAAGAAAATACATCGAAACTAATGAGTACTAATCATTTCGGCATGGCTGATACATACTTGACGAATAAAATGAAAACTGAAAGACAATAAAGTTCGAAACACGCTCAAAGGGCTGGCTCTCCGCGCTCTGTTGACACGATATACGGATACTGAAAGAGAAACTCGTCAATTTAATTTCCCACAGATAACTTTATTGTTTGTTATAACCAATTAAGTGCTTTTCAGTGTCATTGATTATGGTTTTTAGAGCTTTTTGTGGAAGCGAATAATGAACCTTAACCATATTCATTTGTTTTTCCCGCCCACTAGATTGGAATTCCTCACCCCTGCTTTCATCCCCTGCGGTTGGCTAGTTATACTATCCTTGGTATGCAGAGCCGATTTTAGCAATACAACCTTGTCATTCTATTTCACTCATATATTCTCATACCTCCTTTACGTTTCTTTCTTTTACCTCAATCATTCCTGAAACATCGATTTTGCTCTTCTTTCTTTTTTAATTCGAGCTCTTTAGTCACTCCTTTATCAATTTAACAAAATCCGTATCAGCACCAACCGAGCCTTTCTATTTACTTCACTTAGAACCGCTTGTATTTTCGCTCCTTTATATACTGATCGCTTTTGTTGAACATCAAACCAGCTCAACTAAAAATTAAAGCAAGCCTCCTTAAATTTGGTTTCGTTATATCTCATCTCGTAATCAGGACGCTATTTCACAGGTACTGACTCTCTTTCGCGCTCCTGCAAAATCGTCGTCGCAACTCTTTTATTGTTTAACCGCCTGTCCGATATTTTGTACCGGCTTAATTATTCTTTCTGGCTATTATTACAAATAGACTAGATATAAACGCGCTTCTTCACTCGCTTTTGCACGCTTTCTTCCTCGTTTTACCTCATCGCGTCACATAAACAAATGTTTTCCTACGCGTGTTTACTTGCAACTTTTGCGAACTGCGCTTTAGCTCAGTTCCCATTTTCTTCCGAAACCGACTCGATATTGTACCAGGCTCTAGCCGGTTCTGGTTCTTATTCTGAAGTCTCTTATATGGACCCAAACACTTGCGCTTGCAACAAGGGCGGATCGTCCTCCTTCTCAGGTGCTATGGGAGTTCTTGCCGAAGAGTTCTCGCTACATTTCAGAGGCCCTATCAACTTGAAGAAACTTGCGGTTTATGATTTGAGCTCTTCATCAAGTAAGAGAGATGCTGAAGCTGATGCCGATGCCGATGCCGATGCTGACTGCGACAGTGAAACCGCTTTGGCTCGAAGACACCTTCACCACGCACACAAACGCGACCCAGCTATAGAGACTGTCTATGTTATCAAGACTGTTACTGCTGGTGCAGCACCCGAGGGTTCTTCCTATGTTCCTCCCTATTATCCTCCCGCTGACACATCTGCCCCTGCTGTCGCCTCCTTCAATGGTGGTTCTGCATCTCCTGTGGCTGACTCTTCTGCACCTGCGGCTTCTTCAGCTGCGACCGGCGGTGCATGGAGCCGCAGTGGTTACTATGACGCTTCTAGCGGAACTCTGCAAGGTTTGACTTTCTTGAATAACGCTGGTTCAGACTCAGTATCAGGAACCTTTGATACTTGCTGGGGCTCATCTTTGTCATATGCTGCTTCTGATGGTATTTCTGCGGCTAGCAGTTCGCAAGTTCTGTCTGACACTGTTATTGGATCGTCTAAAGAATTCAGCATATTTACCGATCAGAAATGCGGTGCTAGTGGTACCGACTGCGGATACTATAGACCTGGAACAGTTGCGTATCATGGATTCTCTGGCTACAACAAAATCTTCCTTATGCAGTTTGAGATGCCCAATCTAAATGACGGCAACAATATGCCTGCCGTTTGGTTTTTGAACGCCAAGATTCCAAGAACACAGCAATACGGTGACTGCTCTTGCTGGCCGAACTGCGGTGAGTTTGATGTTTTCGAGTGCGTAGAGAACGGAGACACTAGAATGATCTCACATTTCCGTGGTGGAGGTGCCGATATCGGCAATTCTCGATGGATCGAGAGACCCACTAGTTCGGCTGGTACGTACATAGTGTTCTTTGACGCTACCAATGGAAAGACGATACTTGCCGACGTTACTGGATCGATTTCCGACTTTTCTGCTTCTCTCCCTGACAGCCTTGTATCTCAATGGAAGACACTTTCCAGTGCGTCAACTACTGTCTTTTAGATTTAAAACGGGCGAGTTGTAATAGTCTTGACTATAATGTGAATTTTTTTCTGGGTGATTAACTGAAACGACACATCTGCAGCTGCGAGATATTACTGAAATTCCCTAATTTTTGGGATATGAATCGTGGTATCTTTCGCGATACTTTAATAGTTGTTTTTTAGTTTTGATTTGACATATATTTTTTTTTCAAATCAGGAAGTTTGAAGTTGTTTCAGATTAATACTATTGTTTTTGTTGTCTTAGGACGGGGAACAGCCGCCAGCCACTGCGAACGGCTCATGGTACATGGTATTAGAGCGTAACTGTTCGCCATGAGCCGCGATAAAGGCAATTAGTTAGTAAGTTTGTTTAGCGCCAGTAGCCGAACTAAAGCAGAGCCATTTTTCACTAAAATTAGTTCACGATCTGCGTTTTTTAAGTTCGCATGACTCACTGGATCATCTATAAAAAGGGTGCGGCTCCAATCTCTCATTTCCCTCATACACTAGTTAGATTATGGACAGAAATGCGTTCCAGACCCGGAAATATTTTGATCTGGATGAATCGTACACCAATCTGAACTTTGGATCCTTTGGATCTGCGTGCAAACCTGCTTCGGTGGCGAAATCGAAGTATGTAGCCGAGAGCGAGGCTAACCCTGATTTGTTCTTAAGAGTTAATTACAGAACATACGTGAATCGCACGCGATTGGCTGTCAGTGAACTTGTCGATTGCGATGTTGAGGATTTAGTACTTACTGCGAACTCTACGGACTCTACTAATGCCGTCCTACGATCATTGAAATGGACAGAAGGCGACACCGTGCTATTCTTCAACACCGTGTACGGCGCATGCGAAAAGTCCTTGATCTTTCTTGCCAATCAGTTCAAGATCAAACCAGTAGCAATTACGCTTAATTACCCGATGACGGACGACGAGATCTGTGCTAGATTCAGTGACGCCTGCAAGGCCATCGGACCAGTCAAGCTTGCATTGTTTGACGCCATCTCTTCAGCGCCTAGCGTTGTCTTTCCGTGGGAAAGGATCGTTGCATTGTGCCGCCAGTTTGGCGTACTGAGTCTGGTAGACGGAGCGCACGCCATTGGCCAGATACCAATATCTATTCGATCTGCACAGCCCGACTATATGTGTTCGAACCTCCACAAATGGCTCTACTGTCCACGATCCGCGGCGTTCCTATACGTGCGCAAAGAACTGCAGCCGAGCGTCCATGCGACACTCATTTCGCATGGGTATCCGGGTGAACATGATATTGACGCGTACCCAGGTGACGGTGATGATTCCTCGAAATTGCCTAAACGTGCGCCGGTGTTGCTGAACCATACCAATGGCACTCATACCGTCAAACCAGAGGACGTCATGACACCGTTCGTGACAGAGTTCGATTTCACCGGCACAATTGACTACTCTAGCCGCTGCGCAGGGTACGATGCAATCGAGTTTCGCAAGACCGTCTGCGGTGGCGAGAGCCGTATCATCTCGTACAACCGGCTACTCGCAGAACGCGGAGGCCAGATTGTCGCCAAGAAGCTGGGTACTGCGATCATGCAAAATCCAGGTATTTCTATTGCTGCAGATATCACCTACGACGACGCTGTATCTGGTCGCTGGACCTGGGAACGTTCAGAAGATGATCTCATTGCGAGCATGGTGAACGTGCGACTACCAATAGATCAGCTCGCCACGGACACCGGTATTGACCTGACCAACCCCACCACCGCAATCAGAATGCGGCAGGTATTTGAACACGTCTGTATCAAACACAATACCTATATCATGACATTCTGCCACAATGGCGCCTGGTGGGCTCGATTCTCGGCGCAGATTTTCCTCACCGAGAAAGACTTCGAGTTCGCTAGCGACGTCATTCTAGACGCTATAGAGGCTATAAAGGCAGAACTCTAGATAATATATCATAAAGCAATAGTATATAGTATAATATATAATAAATATCCAATACAATAGCTAATATAATAATATTATATCACAATATTGTATATCATATATTCAGCCGGGTAACAGATAAATACACCAGCCAAACGCGAGGTACATTGCAACATACCATGACAAGCACAAAAGTCACTAATTGGATCGATGTGGCGAAAAGCCAACCGTGGGAGAAACTGTTCGAACAATATTCTATCAGTGAACTGCGCAGTTTGGATGTCGCAGTGACTTCAGAGCTCGAAAGGAAGAAGGCATCCTTGAAGTACACTACCGGCGGTAATTATTCCGATCTTCTTGCGATATCTGACGAAATAGCACAGACAGACAATCAAATAGCAGCCGCACGCGCAGCTTCTGGTGCCTGTGTAAAGTATACCGACTCTCAGTTGCTGGAGAATCGACTGCAGGCCTATATCTCGCTATACGCGAAGTTCAACGCTAAAGACGCTGAAGAGAAAGCCCCACGTATCCTCAGAAGCACGTTATTCGTGGCAATAGCTTCGGCGCTGAAGAAAAGCATGCTTGTAAATGAATCGCAACTTTCAGAAATCTTTGGAATTGGTCAGATGCTCAAACTTTCGGAGATAATCGAAATCTGTTTCACTCAAAACAATCTACCCGTGCCAGCATTAGCTACAAAACGATACAAACTCGTTACAACTTACTTCCGAAATCTCCTGGGTAACCTCATCAGACGCGAATGTGACAAGACGCTCAGACTCAGTCAGGAAACTCATATTCAGATCATAGCAGCACTCATTCTGATATCAGGTCCTGACAAAGTGTCTGCGTTTCAGAGTGTTCTGAAGGAACGCATGCAATCAGTAAATCAACTCACTGCTAACTTATCTAACCGTTCTGATGCATTTGAGGAACTAGTCGAGTTTATCGACTGGTCAATATCTATGTTCCAAACAGCCGTCGAATCTATCTGCGCCGGCAGTTACTTGGACTCAGCCTGCACTACTCCTAACTTTGTCGATAATCTTGTTAATGAAGGTGAAATTGTGGGTTCGTGGAGAGACGTACTGTCAGAAAATCTGTATGGTTTGTTTAATGGTATAGCTTTCTCAAGTGCAGATTTGAGTCGCATACAAGAACTCAAGGTCCAGCTTATTGAGGAACTCGCCAGCGCTCTTGAACAGTTGGCATCGAAACAGTTAGACAATGCATCAAACTTAGAAGATCTAATACTGTTCAGGAAATCGATGCTGAAATCAATGACACGAAGCCAGAATATACGCGAGCATTTCACTGACATGCTAACAGATAAATGGTGGGCTTCAATCAGCACACTGGTATCGCAGCGAAGTGACGCACTAGCACTGCTCTGTGAAACAATTTCTAAATTTACAGATAATGTCGAAGATAAATACCAACAAACTGAGTCAATACTTGACCAAGTGAGCATGAGCGTCATCAGACAGCCGTCGGACGCTTTGGACCTGCTCGAAAAGTGTCAAGAGTATGCGCAGGGCTTAAATCATGAAATGACGCGCGCTTTTGGTAAAGAACTGAAAACGTGGTACGATTCTATTGAATCAGATTCTAAAAGCGCTAACAAACTATCAGAGATTGCGAACGATATTGTGAACCACACTTTTGGCGATGAAGACCCCAAGATGGTTGACTGGATCGAAAAACAAGCAAAGAAAATCAATGAAGATAAAGACAAGTTGGAGAAACTATATAATGACCAAAAACAGAAAGGTCTTGCACAACTTAAATTGCAATTCCAACAGAGTGTCGATACGCTTATTGCGAAACAAGTAACTGAGGAGATCAAACTCAGTCAGGCAGTTCTACTAGGTTGGCAACTTCAACTTGCACACGATGCTTGCCTGAAACTGGATGTAAGTGAAGTTAAAGAAAAGCTTGAGCAGATTATTTGCACATGCTTTGAAGCTACGTCTGAGTCGTTCAAACAGATGAAGCAAATTCTAGCTCAGCCGCAAGAAGAAGAAGATCTGTTATATGACGAGTACGTGGAGGACATGTCTCCTGAATTTTTGCAAGCGCTAGTGAGATTCTGCGACGAACGATCCAGTCTGTGCAGGATTCCATTTTTTGACGATCTTCAACAAAGGCTGGACCGAAAACTGTACGTTCTAGTACAAGAAAGCAGTAAGCCAGCCGTTCGCCAAACGGAAATCAATGTTCGTTTAGCTGGCTTGATTCTTGACACAGCAACTGCCGACACCGTTCCAAATTCCGTTAACAGCCTAAGATTGTTATTGAAATGAATAACAAACATGATGAATTATGATTTAATGATTTATGGCGAAAAATTGAGGAATTCGAATAATGCGGTACTAAGGCTCTACCGAGCCGCACCAACGCCCTCGCCGCACTTCACCTCACTGCACCGTTACAAGCACCACATTCTACCTACAATCGAACCCGAAACAGCCAAAATTACGTAGTAGTTTATAATCGCATCTTGTGCTAATTTTTTACATTGTTCGGTCGATGGTACTTACAGGCATTCCGCGGATTGGACGCAGCCAGGTCCTACTACGTCTGCTCATGGCTAGACCGCTGGTACCACGCAGATGGTCGCTAGTCAGAAACCAAAGTTCAGATCGCGCTACCGATACGCCAAAGACAAAACCGGGAACTCCATTACACGAAATGTACAGTTTAGCCGATTTGAAAGGCATCAATAGCGCTACATCGGAGCCGTCGAAACAGGACAACGGCTCGGCTGAAGTTACTGACCAGCCCTTAGAGCCACCACAGGACACTACTGCCACCAGTGCTAGCGCTAGCGATACTGGCGCCACAGGCTCCACAGCTTCAAAGGAAATGACCGATTTAGAGACATATATGCCGCCACTCACGTTGGACTCATTCCAGCTGGGCGAGAAGATCCGCCATTCAGGATTCACACCAGCACAGGCCGAGCTTATTGTTCAAGTGATGGAAAGTAATTTGAACGCGCGACTGCGACAAACGTTTGAAGAAATGTTGAGCAAACAGGAACTTGAAAACGAGGCGTACCTGTTCGATGCGGCCCGATCAGAGCTATACCTCGAAATCTCATCTTTGCGAACCACTCAATTCAACGAATATCGGTCGCAGCTGGCACGACTGCGCCGCCAAGTCGAAAATCTGGCATTGGATATACATGAGAGCTTACAACTAATGAAAAGCACCGTGAGAATGGATACTGAAGACCAAAAGAATGCTAATCGTGCGGACGCAAGAGTCATAGAAATGAAAATACAGGAGATCAACAACCGCATTACAACACATATCACATCTGAATTGCGCTCAGAGATAGAAGCACTAAAATGGCAAAGCACGCGTCGCGGACTTTTCGCTATCGGTGGGGCCGTCTTCATGGCATTTCTTATGTTATCGCTTTTTACTAGACGCGAGAATGACAAAAAGAAGAAGGATGAAGGAACTCAGTCTAATAGCGGCGGCATTACTGCTAATGCCGTACAGCCTCCCATGTTGAATGTTCCAGATTCCTTTGACTTCAAAGCGCTCGCTGGAAAAACCGGCGCTAGACCTACGCATAATCCCTCTGAGATAGATATGATATATTCAGACGAAGCTGTACGGGCAAGGAACCCAGCTTTTGACTATCTTGGTAGTCGGAACGTTAGAACGGATTCCCCCTCAGACAAGTCGAGCTAGTATAATCTACAATTTTTTATGAATGTTAACGAATCGCAGTGCCTTGTATTATATTCTCCATTCGAAGTCTGACGAGCGTTTTTTCTTCTTCCAGAAGTTTTTTTGAATGTGTACAGTCCGCTTGTTCAAGCAATCATCTACAGTTTATGCTTGATCTTACCAGAAGCCAACAATTCGAACCTCCTTTGCGCCAGTCCAGATTCGAATCTGCGCACGCCAACAAGCGCTTCAGCCAAAGTCGCTTCGTCGTTCGAGCGCACAGTCTGCAAATTAATCAGCTCCTTCATCGCGGTGATACTAGCAGGCTCGAGGTTGGCCTGGTATGCCTCCAGATGACTAATAACCTTGTCGAGCAGCTGTTCAGCAGGGACGTCGTAGATTTCGTTGATGAGCGTTCCCTTGAGTTCACTGACAGGCGTACGACGTGACAGAAGGAGCATCTCGTAAGCTTTGCTATAGCCAACGCGACGAGCAAGTGCCTGGCTAGAAGTACCTTCAGTGACTAGACCGAGGTTCGCGAACGGCAACAGCAGAAAACTATTAGGAACCGCATAAAGCAGATCGCAATGCGCTAAAAGCGCCGCAGAAAGACCGACAGCTGGTCCATTCAGAGCGGCAACAAGCATCTTCGGATGCGTATAGAACGTTCGTGCGATCTCAACGTTGTTGGAGACGAAATTCTTTAGGTTCTGGCGGCGCTCGACGCTGTTATCATCGCCGCCTCGGGATGCCGTAGCTGTAACGTTGGCGCCCGCAGAGAAGTACTTTCCTTGTCCGGTCAAAATAGTTCCGATAGTATTTGGGTCGTTGGCCGCTTCCATAAGCGCCTCGTTCAAGTCCAAGTATCCGACTTTGTCCAGTGCATTCAGCACTTTTGGCCGAGTGATAGTTACAATGCCGTACCGGCCGCGTCGCTCGTACTTCACGTTGTCTCTCTCGGTGAACATATTTTTCAAGGCTCAATTAACGAGATTTGTTCGATTTCGGTTGCTAGAGATTGCAAAACAAAAACGATCTGTCACTGCACTTATATAACTGATTATCGGCACGTGAGCCTAGGTCCAACCGATCCCGATGTGGGGTAAATCTTTTAAGGGTTAAGGGTTTTGGACGTTCGGTTCATCTTGAACGCTTGTCTCGTAGTGGAAGGATCCGGGCACGCTTATTTGCCATTGCTGCTCTTCTAGAATCGCGTGTTTCCGGGTCAACATGTTTCTTAATACACAGAGCCAATCACACTGCATAGGTGGTAATCACTGAGTGTATTACGACGTCAGGGTTACACGCATGATCTGCGCAAATAACTATACCGCTTAACGATCGGCCGCTTTCGCTTATTCGACCACAGATCTCCCAGACTTTATAGAATATTTCTATCGCAGTAATTGCATACACCTACACAAATACTCAAATACAGTCACACTATCGTAACGGCCGGCCGCTGGCCACGTTTATTTTTGGACCATTAACCATTCCAAAGTCACGTGATTAACGCGGTTCTCCCGCCTTAATACTACGCGTTCTTCCCTACCTCCCAATCGGCGTATTTTCGTCTACAGCCCAACCTATCTTTCGATAAGGAACTGCTTCTGCCAGCGACTTTTAGTTTATTCGCTGGCCATCTGGCTCTTTTCCCCTTTTTCTCCTTTTTCGTGATCGTACTATTTGCCTGTAGTTTTCCCGGGCTTTGAAGCTGGCCTGTTCCCCGCGCTGCCACACAACTAGTTGTCTTTTAGCCTCTGCTTTTTCCCCTCTTCTGCTCCGCAAGTTCCTTGCACTTTCCTTGCTTGAACTCTCATCTGTGTTGTCTCTGCAATAAACAACTATTTGACCACCTTTCTGACTTTTTTCTCACTCGAAAAATCACCGAAAGTCATGTCGGTGCCCGCCGACTCCGTGCCTCAGACTCGCGACGGTTCCTCGCAGGCCCTACACGCATGGACAAAGGCGCCCGAATCGCCAACTACTGACGAACTGCCGCAAGAAGAAAACTACGCCGATCCTTCATTGCGAAGTCCTTTTATTTCCCGTGATGTCGATTACGTAGGCTCCGGCCTCCCTTCTCCGAAATCTGACCCGCTATTCGCCTCTGGTCTACTCCCAGCGCGTCTTTCACCTATAAAGAGTCTTGCGAACTCTCCTACTAAATCGGCACCACATCCGATCTTCCTATTTCAGCAAAATCAAGCACGCACGTCCACTATTAACCTCGATTCTGTACACCTACCTCCGCCGTCTTCTTCGGCGTTCTCGTTCGCAAACGACATTGACGAGCACCTCAGACTCCGCGGCTCATCGAGCCCCGAAACCTCGCATACGTCTAAGTCTCTAGCCTTTGCTAAGGGACCGGACAAACAAAAAAAGCTGGAAAAGCTAGCGCCTGGTGCTGAATTTGAAATAGAGCCTCTTCCGGCAAGAACTGAAGAGAACGCTAGCATCGATGACCAAATCGAAATACCTCGCTTCGTAGACGACGGCTCTAAACCTCCTTACTCTTATGCTACTTTGATCGGAATGGCGATTCTGCAGTCGCCCAGTAAGAGACTCACCCTGGCACAAATTTACAAATGGATCTATGAATCATACGCTTATTACCGCAAAAGCGATTCCGGCTGGCAGAATTCCATTAGACACAACTTAAGCTTGAACAAGTCTTTCTTGAAACAAGAACGCCCAAAGAATGATCCGGGTAAAGGCAACTACTGGGTCTTGGCTCCAGGTCACGAACAGCAGTTTCTTAAAGCTATATATTCCAGAAAAAATTCCTCCTTTGTTATTTCCTCCGACACATCTGACGGCGAAACGAGCAAACCAATGTCTTCGTCATCAGCAGATTCAGCTTCCGCCGCAAATGCAAAAACTGGCACATCTGATGCTACACAATCTTTGCCTACGCCTGCTCCTATTTCGGCTTCCAGAAAGAAATCTACTAGTACACAAAGTTGTAACAAGCGATCTTTGCGTGACTTCAAAGCCACAAAGCAGCGCTCACAATCAACTCTGTTGGAGTCACCGCTTGCAGGACGGACAACGTCACGGTTACCGAAATCTCCAACAGATGAAGCTAGTAGCTTCAATGGTTTTGACATATCAGGGTATAATCATGACGAACCCCTTGGAGATTCTAGGTCAGTTAAGAAAGTAAGGAAAATGATTTCTGAGAACGAGTACTACGAAACTCAAAGCTCTGCCATAATTGAGCATGACAACCAACAAACACCTCCACTCGACAGATTTGTTCAATCTAGATCTGCGTTTATCAATTCTTTCAAGCCGTTATGTGTTTCACCAGGCAAGTCAACTACAGGTCCGCTATTGTTTCAGCCACTAACGCCTAGTCGTGAGGCCCGACTAAATACATCCGACCCCAATACCACAATACCTACACCTTCAGATATATCCTCTATAGCATCAGCATTCCGCAGGCAAGCGCGGAACCAGTTTGCATCTCCTTACAGGGATGATTTTGAGATCATTTCTCCGAGCAAAAGAAGGATCCTTGAAGCCATATCTCGTCGAGACTACAGTCCGTCAAAAAATACGATTGATGATTCTATTTCAAGAGTATGTTTTGGTTCACCAGGGAAAGAAATTTACACGAAACATGGTGATTTCAGCACACTAAGCCATTTTGATCCGAACGACAGTATTACTGACGTTTTTGGAGTTGATGTTTGCCAGGTAGTGAAGAGAGCCTTGGAGGATAATGTTCCAGACCTGAGACAAGAGGCCGGACGGTCATTATCGGCACCCTCGTCTCCTAGTCGCTGAATTTCATCGCAAGAATGTATTTGCGCACATGATCTGAGATCGGTTTTGTTTTGATTTTGTTCAATGATTTGGGCTCGACTTTGAAATATGAGTGGTGAAGGTGATTTTGGTTATTACTGGGTTTGATGTTACGGTTCTCAAGATGATTATTACAATATGGTTCATAAATACTCTCTATGTACTTTGAAGTAAGCAAACATGGTCTGCCATTCGGTAAGAAAAAAGTTCACCAAAAGATGTTGCTAATAAACTAATTATGATATAGTTTTATACAGCTAAAGGTAGGATACTTGCAATCATCATCTTCAGGAAAGAGGCGGCATTTGAGGAGTTTTGGATGACAGAAGTCAATGTAAAAGATCAGGTGACCTTTTAGACAAGTACCTATCTTCTGGTGTATTAGGTGGAGCTTTGTAGGGTTTTGATTGGCTTGTGTTGTTGTTAGATTCGCTCATAGAGTGTACCAATCGCAACTCAGAATAGACGGGTGTGTTGATGGCTTTCTCTAAAAATGCTTCTGGGCCAGAAACGAGTGGGTCAATAGAACTGCTAGCTGGTGAGTAGGTACCAATTCCCGTTATGACGTGAATGTACTCTGCAAAGACGTCATTGCCATCGAATGCCTGCAAAGAGAAATCAGAGTCAGAATTGAAATTATGGAACGTCGGCTTGTCAGCGTCAGAGGCACCAACGTAGTCTGATATGTGGCTGAATATGTCAAAGAGTTTTATAGCAGCTATATGATATAGCATACAACCCTGAATTTTATGCAGCGCATTCTCACGGGTAGCGGGTTCAGATGCTGGACGTGCCCCCGGTATGAAATCCAATGTGATCTTCCCTTCAAATAGACGGCCGCCTACGAAAGTGACGTTCACAGCCTGAGATAAGTCTGAATTGCGTATGCACTTGGTAAAGTCGGTACGGCACCCGTCAGAGATGTTAGCAGATTCTGGAAAATCAAAATAAATTATTTTGACAGTGCGGTCGCCAGAACCCGGGAAAAGCGTATCGAATCCCTCGACTGGCCCGGCGGTGGCTTTCATGGACATTCTAGCACGAAATCGTTGATCTAACTCGAACCCGACTTTGCTCAGCTCAGTGAGAGTTAACTCTGGGACATCCAACTGCGAAGTTCCAATAATGAACTTTTTTGCTGGCATGTAGGTTTCCATGTTATCCATCAAGTAGGAGGGTGACAGTTGTTCGGTTTGGTGGTCTGAGCGCTTGACGGGTTTGTCTTTCAATAAACCTTTGCTTTCTCTCAAATTAACATTTTTACTCATTGTGTCGATAGCGAGTTTCATGAACTTGGGGTGATCTTTTAGGAACTTGGCGACACGAGGCCAATTGCCGAAGTAAGTAGAATGGAGAGTCGCGGGTCGCACGTGTCGGTAAGGGTCTTCTTCGGTATCAACATTGCGGGCGTGTAGAGGGACGAACTCATAAGTATCATCCTCGACATCACTAATGCGGTTGTCATTAACATCAGTATCGTATTTGTAAGCGGGGTCGATATTGTGCTTATCAAGATATTCGATAGCGCGGTGGTATGCGGAGTCGACATCGTGGTCATCAGTGGAGTCAACATCGTGGTCATCAGCGGAGTCAACATCGTGGTCATCAGCGGAGTCAACATCACGGCTGTGGAGTTGGAGGTCTTTGAGAACTTCGGCCTTGGTGGCACGATCGCGGACATCTACTGTGAAAGACTGGTCACCCTGGTCAGCAGAAACGAAGACAAAGGAGGAACCTAAGTTAGTGTTGTAGAGATCATTATCGACGACCGGGAAAGCGGAAACAAATGGAAGCAGAATCAGTGGATGTAAAATCATAGCGCTGAGGATGGCAAGACTATAAAGACGATGTATACCTTATATACATATGTTTTGCAGTCTGACGCGAGGGGCATGTAACAGTGGCTGTTTCCGTAAAGAGCAATGTGATTGACTAGCAGCCACCTGCAGATAAAATAGCCCAATCGAGCATTGTGTATAAACCGTACGGCATGAAACACCTGTTGTTTATCACACCAGATAGCCAATAGAAGAAGTTCAACAGAGTATGGTGATGAATGAGTACGTGAAGTTAACAATTTAAGGTTTTTTCTATACGAACACTGTAATTTTGAGTTCGAATCGTGTGTATCATTCGGTCAGACAAAAATTCATTAAACGATATTGCTAATAGACTATTTAGAATATAGTTTGATACAGCCAAAGCTAGGAAGGATACTTGCAATCTTCATCTTCAGGATAGAGGCGACATTTGAGGAGTTTTGGATGACAGAAGTTAATGTAAGGATCAGGTGACCTTTTATTCAAGTGCATATCCTCTGGTGAATTAGGTGGAGCATTGTGGAGATTTGATTGGCGTGTTTCGTAGAACTCACTCATGGAGTTTACCAATTGCAGAGCAGCTTGAACGGGTATGTTGACGGTATTATCCCGTTTGGCTTCTGGGTCAGGAACAAGTGGGTCAATAGTACCGTCTGCGCGTAAGTGGATACCAATTCCCGCTGTATCGAGAGTATACTCTGCAAAGACATCATTGCCATCGAATGCCTGCAGAGAGAATTTAAGGTCAGACTTGAGATGAAGGAACGTTGGTTTGTCAGCGTCAGAGATATCCATGTAGTCTGACATGTGTGTGTATATGTCAAAGAGTTCCATAGTGGCTATATGAAAAAGCAAATTGCTTTGAACTTTAAGCAGCGCATTTTCACGTGTAGCGGGTTCAGATGCTGGACGTGCCCCAGGTATGAAATCCAATGAGATCTTGCCTCCAAACAGCCGGCCGCCTACAAAAGAGACGTTCACAGCCTGAGAAATTTCTGAACTGTCCGTGCACTTAGTAAAGTCAGCGCGGCACTCGTCAGAGACGCTAGCAGTTTCTGGAAAATCGAAATATATAATCTTAACAAGACGGTCGCCAGAACCCGGGAAGAGCGTATCGAATCCCTGGATTGCCCCAGGGGTGGCTTGCATCAATATTCTAGCACCAAATCGTTTATCTAATTCGAACCCGGCTTTGCTCAGTTCAGTGAGAGTTAAGTGTGGGGCATCCAACTGCGAAGATCCAGTAATAAACCATTTTTTCGGCAAGTAGATTTCTGTGCTGTCGATCATGTAAGGGAGCAGTGGTTTTTGTTCGGTTTGGTGGTCAGTGCGCTTGACAAGTTTGTCTTTCAATAAGCCGTTGCTTCCTTTGAAGTTAGCATTTCTTTTCATTGTGTCGATAGCGAGTTTCACAAAATCAGGGTGTTCTTTTAGGAACTCGGCGACACCAGTCCACTTGCAGGTATCAGTACAATGGAGAGTGCGAGATCGTATGTACCGATAAGGGTCTTCTTCGGTGTCAGCTCTGCGGGCGTGTAGAGGGAAGAACTCATAAGTATCATCCTCGACATCACTATCGTGGTTATCATTGAAATCGGGATCGTATTTGTAAGCGGGGTTGATATTGTGCTTATCAAGATATTCGACAGCGCGGTAGTCAACGGAGTTGGCATCTTTGCCGGCGGACTCGTCATTGAAGGGATCGTAAGCTTCTTCCTCGGAGTCGCCAAGGCTGTCAGCTGAGTCGATATTGCGTTTGTCAAGATAATTGAAGACGCGGTAGTCAGCGGAGTCGCCCTCAGGGTGGTCAGCAGAGTCGACAACGCGGTTGTCAGCGGAGTCAACGTCACGGCCGTGGAGTCGGAGATGCTTGTGAATTTCGGCCTTGCTGGCACGATCGCGAACATTCACTGTGACAGACTCGTCAACGTGGTCTGCAAGAACAGAGACAGAGGAGGAACCTAAGCTGGTTTTGTAGAGATCATTGTCAACGACCGGGAAAGCAAAAATAAGTGGAAGCAAAATCAGTGGATGTAATATCATAGCGCTGAGGATGGCAAGACTACAGAGACGATGTATATCTTATATACGTATGTAGATGCCTGAAGCGGGGGCATAAAACAGTGGGCTGTTCCCGTAAAGGGCAGTGTGATTGACTAGCAGCCACCTGCAGATGAAATAGCCCAATCGAGCATTGTGTATAAACCGTACGGCATGAAACGCCTGTTGTTTTCTTACCTAGATAGCCAATAGAGGAAGTTCAACAGAGTTTGGTGATGAATGTGTAAGTGGAGCAGACAATTTAAGGTTTTTTCTATACCAACACTTTAATTATAAGTCAAAAAAGGGAAAAGAACAGTACTGGATTTTTTCACCTTCGTCTTACACTGTTTTTTTTGTTTTCGTTAAGGCATCTGTTATTATTTATTGTTCTAGTTTTGCACGTGAAATATATGGAACTCACGTGACTATCATAGACATACGTACACCAGGAATGACATCGTATGCGGAACTAGATAAGGCAAGGAACGACGGCCCCTCTGCTGACGACATCGAACATACAGATGTGATTGCGAACTTAAATGATTCGGATGAAGAGCCGTTCAGTTCATTTGTGATAGAAGACAGTGTTGACTCAGATATCAATGTATCATCACACGAACATTCTAGCCAACGACCGTCTGTCGACATAGAACATCTCGCCGTCGCTGACGATAAGAGCTCCGTTCATATGGCGTTCATGAACATGGCCAACAGCATTATCGGCGCGGGAGTTATCGGTCAACCATACGCCATGCGCCAATCGGGCCTCGTTGCAGGAATACTCATCATGATCGCGCTCACTCTCATCATAGACTGGACGCTCCGGCTCATGATAGTAAATGCCAAGCTCAGCGGAACATCCACCTATCAGGGCACAGTCGAACACTGTTTCGGCAGATGGGGCCGTTTGACTATTTCTCTCGCACAATGCGCCTTTGCATTCGGCGGTGCTGCTGCTTTCGCTATCATTATGGGCGACACAATTACCGGCGTCATCACGGCTCTCTTCCCTTCTTTGTCCTCCGTCCCGGTACTCGGTATCTTCGCCTACAGACGCCCGGTCATCCTTCTATTCTCGCTTGGCGTCGCTCTACCGCTCTCTCTCAACAGACATATTGCAAAACTCTCTCAAGTTAGCATGATCGCACTTATGTTCATGACTATAATTGTCGCCTGCATCATAATCGGCTCGGCCAGTCTCCCCACTGACCTTAAAGGCTCTTTCTCTTTATCTTTATGGACTATCACACCGAACTTTATGGGTGGCATAAGTGTCATCTCGTTTGCTTTTGTATGTCATCACAATACTCTCCTCATATACGATTCTCTCAAAAAACCTACCCTCGACCGCTTCTTCGCCGTCACACACTGGAGCACTGGTTTCTCCATGATCGTCTGCATGGTGGTCGCTCTCGCCGGGTTCATTCCTTTTGGCGATAAAACTCAGGGAAATATCTTAAATAACTACCCTCATGACAGCATACCAATAAATATTGCCAGATTTTGCTTTGGCTTAAACATGCTCACCACAATGCCCCTCGAAATTTTCGTCTGCCGCGAAGTCCTCCTCGACTACTTCTATCCCGGATACCAATACGTTAAAAAGCTACACGTCATCTCTACCGTCGTTCTCGTGTTGGCTGCCGTAACGGTCTCATTGGCTACCTGCAACCTAGGCATAGTCCTCGAACTTATAGGCGCAACAGCTGCTTCCACTCTCGCATATATATTGCCACCTATGTGTTATATAAAACTCTCATCAAAGCCTGCAGGCTCAATGATACACGCCTACTGCGGAGTCGCTTTTGGTGTAACGCTCTTAATAGGCTCTAGCGTCCAGAGTATTCTCAAAGCTTTCTCAGAACATCATACAGTTGTTTGTCGACCTTGATTTTATCTGCACAAGTGGTATACTATCTTGTGTCCGTTTTGTTCCCCACATAAAAGATGAAACTCGATTATTTGTGGTTGTTGATTAGCCAATAATTTCGTTTAGCTGTTCAGCTCACTCTTGAAATGTTATAGACTGATCTGCTGTCCAAATCTTGCCCTGCGCGGCCCTAGGCTGAGGAGAAATAATCCCAGACAAATCTTCTCCTTCGTTCTCGTTCGCACGATCCTCATTAATAATTGACATCTCCGCAAATTCTATCTCTAATGACTTCACAAATGCCTTAACTTTCCTTGCTAAAATATTCACATGATTGCTAGCATTATTATAGAAATTCCTTGTCTGTTCAATGAACCCTTTCAGTCGGTTATACTCCGCGTACGCTTCATTCAGCTTTTGAATGATCTCCGACCTCCGTATTGACCACTGGTCGCGAGCTCGACTGTTCTGAAAAATCTGGTTAGCTTTCTCAACTTCCTTGAATAAATCATTGACTCTCTTCCTAGATTCAGATAGCATATTAAGATCTGAGTCGTATTGTCGAAGTAGCCTATCTTGTATCACCGGCTCAAACCTTTCGGCGGTTAGTGAAACAGAGTCATTGATCTCCTCGAAGTCTCTCATTTCCTTTCTAATGTCGTCTTCGACAGAATCCATTTCTAGCCGCACTTTGATTTGTTGGATCCTTTTATCCCATTGTGCTGACTCAGAATACAGTTCAGATAATACAGACCTTAAATCAAAGATTGCCTTCTTCAGATTATCGTCCAACAGCAATACCTGTGCATTGGGTATAGTCGTAGCAATAATATCTTCGGTTTGTCCTAATATGCTAATCAACGGTCCATGATGACTAATTCTTCGCTGTATTATGTCATCCTGCTCCGCAGCAGTAGATAAGGTATCTTTATAAGCGACAACTTCATCTCTTAAAGACGCTAAAGCACTTTCTGATTCTTCAACTTTGTTCATTACAGCAGAAGAAGATGGTCCGCTTGACAGACTCGCTGTCTGTTTCGCATCAATCCTTTGTAACAATTCATCAACTATTGAGTTGCACATCTTTGCCTGTTCAGTAACATCATTCAAGGCGCGCGTAATCATTTCAATACCACCCGAACCCCGCACCTCATTAGATTGAGTCAAAATAGATCTGGGTACTCCTAAAGGCTTTTCGATTGCCTCTAGGGAACCCGGCAATTCTAGCTTAGCAAGGAAACCTACTATATCGGCTTTTAAATTAGAGTATGCAGCAAGAACTTTCGCTTCGACGAGAGTTGTAGCTCTGTCTTTGTATATGAGTATCGCTCTGCGAGCAGCAAACGGAAGAAGAGATTTGAAAAGAGGCTCATGGCGCATGGTAGTAGAATCAACAAACAAGTCGTCAGGGAGACGCGAGACAGTCATGTTTGCAGGTTCGATAAGACCTATAGAAGTTGGTTCTTGTTGAAGGTAAATCATATCGTTATCTCTCTCAGCCGAAATCAAATCCGATTGCACTTTTGCCAGAAGTCCTGCGAACGCGTCGGAAACCGGTTGCGAGGTGTACTTAGCACTGATGGAGCCCTCTTTAGAAAGCTCAACGGCTTTCTTCAAATAAGCGACTTCAGCGCCGTATTGTGATTTTTCAAGATGTGCGAGGGCCTGACGGTAGTATGCTGCTACTGCGAAATGAGATTTCTTAACTGTGAGATGGTGAATCCAATCGGCGGGAATGACACAAGACTTCTGAGCGGCGGCGATTGCTTCAGTGTAGTACAGGGAGACCTGAATAGCAAGCCTAGAAATACTCGAGCTCTTCATTTTGTCGAGGGCAGCACGGCGCCAAAAACATTCTTGTGCCTGTGCCTTGCACAAGGCAACGAGGGTATTGAGTGTATATACGTCGAGTTCTAGCGGCGGGACGAACGGCAGCTTCGAAATGAGAGTGGCGGTATATTCGAACAGGCCGACCCCGAGCTGCAGCGACTGCGCCATAAATTTAAGTTCATCAGCGGTTAGCGGGGCGTGCGAATCAGGAAGTACGTGCGTGTATAGCGCCGCGATGTTGTACACAACATTGCACAGCTCAAACTGCAGACTGCTATACCTTACAGGAGCCTGTGAATGGCCAATACTGGAATGCCAGGTGAAATTGATACCTATATCTGGGGGCAGTTTCTTCATGGCGCCCAGCAGTAGTTTCGCGTAGGCCTTGTAGTTGTGGACGCCGCCCTGTGATGTAAGCAAATCGCGAGCGAGCTGCAGTTCCGCGATATCGGCAGCATACGCAGCTGCATTCTCGTGTACCTCTTCTATGTACTTCCTGATTGGTTCATTAAACGATACTGGTTCTGGGTTCCTTAAAGGCACGTCCAGCAGATCCATGATAGGGGTGTTAAAGGTCAAGTTGTGTATCTGTCCCAATGCGGATAGCCACTAGGACTGGATCGGCTGTCAGCCAGACGGATCGCTAAGTATATAGAGCTAAAAAGCTTAGAGCCTAGAGAGCTTCTATTGTAGTTTCAGCTCCTTGCACAAAAACAACAGGTGGCAAATAATCGTTCATGAAATCCGGGTCTGTATCTGTGCCCTCGATCGTCTCATGGAGTTTGCGGAACTTTGCCTTGATCATTTTGCACCGTCTGAGGAACTCATCTACATCGTTCTCTGTATTGTTTATAGGTAATTCTTTAATCAGCTTTGCGACAACATTCAGGTTCTTCTGATCTCTCAATGAACCTACTTGGTTGTGCTGCCACACGCGAGATCGGCCGTCAATGAGACCGAGCTCAAAGTACCGTCTGTATCCTGTATCAACGCCCAGCTGTCGTCCCTCAAAATACCCCTCTTCTTCGCCCTTCACTACTCCATCCTTAAACCCCTCGTTATAATAATTCTCTTCGAGTTCCAGTGCCTGCTCCATGTTCCGGTAAACTGTTCGTGCAAGACTCTTGTGCGTGCTTGAGATTGTCGCTGTAAGTTACCCGGCCGTGCACCCTGCTCCTATTTCTGCACCATCTACCAGCAGCCATAATTTTCAACTTCAGCACTATGCCTTTAACACTTGAGCTACCCGGCTCTCCAGCCGATCTCGCCACATTCTGCGATGCCCTAAAAGCGCTAATTGCAGTAAACGTGTCGAAGAAAAGCATCAAGCTTGTTACAGACGCCCCGACTGTCGTCCTTACCGATGACTCTTGCAGACTCGTCACCGGCAATGCGATATGCAGGTACCTGCTTGGATCACCTTCCGACGTCTCTACAGAGTCTATCGTTGAGTTCGAAGAGCGCGCGATATATCCTTTGCTGCTCAAAGGCGACCCGCGCGTCGGTCTCGGCTATCTTAATGAGCTGGTCGCTAGCGCTGCCAGTGTCGTCCAAGCGCAGCCCGTCGGTGCCATACAGGTCATTCTTTATGCGTCTTCCTACGCCCTTTCCGCAAACATAGACGACATCTCCGCGTATCCTGCGCTCAGCGCCTGGCTGGACAACTTGTCGGCGCTGGAACCGGTAGCGAACGCCGTCAGCGCTTTGACTGCTAACAAGCCCGTGCCTACTGTGCCCCAGGTCCGTATCGACGAAAACGTTGCTCTTCCCGCCAACCCAAAAGAAATTCTTCCGATCCCTGGCCAGCGAAACGTGCTCATTACTTCAGCTTTGCCTTACGTTAACAATGTCCCACATCTCGGCAACATCATCGGCTCGGTCTTGTCCGCCGATGTATACGCCCGCTATATGAAAGCCCGCAGAGTCAACACCCTGTTTGTCTGTGGAACTGATGAGTATGGCACTGCTACCGAAACCAAAGCGCTTGAAGAGGGTGTGACCCCGAGACAGCTCTGCGACAAGTTTAATAAGATCCACAAACAAGTATACGACTGGTTCCAAATCGATTTTGACTATTTCGGCAGAACTACCACTGAGCAGCAGACCGAAATTGCGCAAGATATATTCACCTCCTTGTACAAGAACGATTTTATGGAAGAGAAGCCAATAGTCCAGCTCTTTTGTGAAAAACACCAGGGTTTCCTCGCTGACCGTTTCGTCGAAGGCACATGCCCGCGCTGTAGTTACGAGGACGCGCGAGGCGATCAGTGTGATGGATGCGGTAACCTTCTAGACCCGTTAGAGCTGATCAATCCTCGCTGTAAGATTGACAATGCTACACCTATTCCGCGCGAATCGCGGCATGTATTCCTCCGATTAGACAAGCTACAACCAGAGGTCGAAGAATGGTCTAAGAAGTCGAGCGAACTCGGCCACTGGTCGCGCAATGGCCGAATCATCACGGAGTCCTGGCTCAAAGAAGGACTGAAACCTCGTGGAATCACCCGTGACTTAAAGTGGGGCACGCCTGTTCCCTTGGAAGGCTATGAGAACAAAGTTCTGTATGTGTGGTTTGATGCCTGTATAGGATACGTTTCCATCACCGCGAACTACACCAAGAAATGGCAAGAATGGTGGAGAAACCCCGAAAACGTTACACTGTACCAGTTTATGGGTAAAGACAACGTTCCGTTTCACACAGTTGTGTTCCCTGCTTCGCAGATTGGAACGAGACAGAAATGGACCATGTTACACCATATAGACACAACTGAGTACCTGAATTACGAAGGCGGAAAGTTCTCTAAATCACGCAATGTCGGAGTGTTTGGGAACAATGCCCAGGACACGAACATTCCGCCATCTGTGTGGCGCTACTACCTGTTAGCCTCTCGTCCAGAGTCTGCCGACACAATATTTTCCTGGAAAGAGTTTGTTTCTCGTAACAACACCGAGCTGTTGGCGAACCTTGGCAACTTTGTGAACCGCGTAATCAAATTTGTGAACTCGAAGTATCAGAACGTTGTGCCGAATTACGATATGAGCAAGTTCGAAGGATACGAGTCTGCGAAGAAGGACGTCGACAGCATTTTGGCCAGCTACAATGAGCAGCTGGACAATTGCAAGATCAAACAGGGCCTAGAGACCATGATGCACTTGTCTGCACGCGGAAACCAATTCTTGCAGGAGCACAAGCTGGACAACTCATTGTTTGCGAATCACCGCGAGAAGGCAGACGCGGTAGTCGGGTTCGCGCTCAACTTGATTTACTTGTTGTCGGCGGTGGTGTATCCATACATGCCCGAGACTTCCAAGAAGATAGTGGAACAGCTGAATACACCGCTAAGAGTTATCCCGGATACGCTTGATCTGGCTATAAAGCCTGGTCATCACATTAGCAAGGCGCAGTACCTGTTTTCACGGATCGATGACGCCAAGGTTGACGAATGGAGGAAGAAGTATGGAGGCGGATCATCTATGTAAGTTTATGATTCTCACAAAGAATAGTAAGTTGGCGATAGTAAATAAAGGCACGCAATTGGCTATTTCACGGTGGTTTTTATTGCATGTAGTGAAGGATGGCAGCATTGGTACTGTTTCGAAGACAAAAGGTGGGCGGTAGTGGGCGAACAGGGATGATTCAACCTGCCACCTGCCATCTGCCACCGAACCACGATCACCTTCCCGAACAGACCTTCTAGGCGTAGATTCTGCGAAATAAGTCCTTAAATAGGCCGAGCTGGACGAGGAGAAACAATCCTACAGGCGGATTAGTTCTCTGGGATCACTTGTAGACGAGCAAACATGGACCTAGATGGTCAGAGCAAGCCCGCGATGGTGCTCCCATACACTGCAGAGCGCGGTCTTGACGGCAAGAATGTCGGCAGGTCGGCAAACACGGACATAGTTCCGGAGAACTTCAGTCTTGTTGTTGGCGAAATATACCGGTCGTCGTTTCCGCGGTCAGAGCACTTCGAGTTCCTGCAGCGACTCAATCTGAAGAGTGTGCTCACGCTGGTTCCCGAGCCGTACCCTGAGGAGAACTTGGAGTTCCTCAAAAGGAACGGAATACAGCTTTTCCAGGTGGGAATGTCTGGAAACAAGGAGCCATTTGTGAATGTGACTGACGAAACGATAACTACTGCACTCGCGGTGGCGATCCGGCCAGAAAACCAACCGGTACTGATCCACTGCAACCGCGGCAAACACCGTACGGGATGCGTTGTAGGATGTATCAGGAAGTTACAGAACTGGGCACTTACGATGATATTCGACGAGTATCGTCGATTCTCTCACCCGAAATCGCGGCCGATGGACCAGCAACTAATCGAAATGTACGATGAGCGAGACATAGTAGACTATGCCCGTGAGATGCACTGGATTCCTATTGAGTGGTGTACTGCTGATGCAAAAGATATCGCAGACACAGCAAAAGCCTCGGAAGAGTCCACGGACCGGAAACAAGATCGGTGACTGCCTATCTAACCGAGCACAAACTTCGATCCGTAAATATACGCGTCGGTTGAGGCCAGTCCGACTAATAGAAAGGGCCACGGCTTCAGCTGCTTGACGCTCTGTCGGCCTGTAACTATAACATACAGTAGGTTCCATGCGGACGTGAAACCTGAACCGTCCTGGACGTCACCGTCAAAGATCATAAATCCTGTATTTATTAGTTCCGATTCTGGTGTCGGCTGCAACAGCTGCTATTGCATCAGCGAGATGCGAACATGCCGGGGGGATACTTACCTCCTAGGGCTGACGCAGCGCCAAAGACGCCACATTGCCACGGTTTGGGCACGTATGAGGGCATTCTGCGGATTCCCGTTCCGAGCACTGGAATTGGTTAGATTCTGTATGTTTTACGAGCAGTTCGTCACTAGCAATTGGCATTGCGGTGCATGTTCGCCCCCCGCGGCAATGCTGCAGCAGTTTGACGAGACGCCTCGCTGCCTTTGACAACACCAACAGACCACACCCAGATTGGCGAAACGCTGAACAAACAGACCACAAAACTGTACATCAGCAGCGATCAGATAAATAACTTACACAGCCCGCTAAATAGCCACGCCGGATAAGGAGACTCAGCGGCTTTACTTATATCTACATACGGCTGGGACATGGTGGTAAAAGTGACATTCACAGGTCGATCATTCGCGATCGAAGACGTCAACAACACGGTATTGCTAGACACCGCGTTCGAATGGAATAACGCGTACCCGGGTCACAAGATGCTGCGACGATATGACTGGCAGGATTTCGTAGTGCTCGCGCAGCATCCCTTCAGGTTCAATTTCACTATGCGTTGGGTGCCTTGTATGCTTAGCGGCAGCGAGAAGCAGACAATACGTAGTCTTCGCAACCGTGCAAGCAAGATCCTCAATATGAGCGATCCGATTCCCGAAGAAGTCCTCCACGGCGAAGGTCGCGAAATGTTCCGCAACGCCTCAGACAACCTCATCAGCTCCATCACAAACTCAGAGCTCTGGTCAACTCTTGACATGACTGCTGAATTGTCAGCAGAATCCCTCCACACATTTGAGTCCCGCGCTTCCTTCTCCTGCAGAATGAATTCCTATTACTCCTCCTTCCAACAGGACAACGTTGCTGATCTAGACTCTATCAACATCACGCTCACCTACTACTCCAACCTTAAGAATGATATCGACCCCTCTGTTATCACGCTCGCCGATATCGCGCTAAGGTCTCTAATCCAGGACAAGCTTTCTAGGCATATGCCACTGCTTTTTGTGCCAGGTTTCCATAAGGCCATGATCTCCAAAGCTTCGTATCTTGAAACCGTCGCAACCCTGCTGCTCTCCAAAGACCAGCCGGCCGTCTTCTCGCAGGCCATGACGCAGTCTCAAGGCACCACCAAAGATTCGATCGAGTCTCTATTGCGCACTCTCGCCATCCGCTACTCACAGACTAGCTACCTGCCTCCGGTTCTGTTGAAGTAACAGAGCAGATCGCTCTAAGCTGCTACGCCCAAATCGCTCACTTTAACCCCCGTGCAGCGTCGACGTAAACAAAACATGGTCGCCGTCCTGCACTTCATACTCCAGCTCACCTTCTAGTTCCCAGTCTGAGTCATTAATCAAGACTAGGATCCCCGGACGGACGTTCCCGTCGAGGATAAAAACGTCCAGTTTCGACTGGTCTTCCACGACCTCTTTTGCTATGTACTCCAGCAACGCCTGCATACTACCGCCAGTAAACGCTACCACCTGGCTTCTTTTGCCGCCGAATATCATTTCTAGCCCGCCGCCGACTTCCACTGTGACCTTCATGGTGTTCCTTCTGGCTGACTTCGCGGTGCAACTAGTACTCGAAAATCAGCATACGAAAACCTTACTACTTGCTGCCACCCTGCCGCCTTCTACCACCCGACCAACACCCCCCAACCGCTCATTCAACTTGCACCAGTCCTCCTTCTCGAGGACTAACACACGCGTCTAAATCAATTCAAGGTAATGAGCGCTTGGAGATCTTTTAGCTTCATAAGTGCAGCAAGACGCTCCTACTCCTCAGTCGCAGGCTCCTTGTCTACAAATCGGTTTCATCGTCATTGGAAGTACGGCGGCCTAGCTCTAGTAGTCGGCTGCTCCGCCCTTGTATGGAAACAGGCATCATCGCCACCTATCAATCTCGATCAGCTTCCTTTTATTCAGCGTAAATCCTCTATATCTACAATGAGTCCCGACGCCGCCAACGCCAAACTAACAGAGCTCCAACAGTCCTACTACGTCTCAATGGCCAACGGTGTCTCCCGCTACGACATCGTCCAACTGCCCTCAAACTCACCCATAGAAGATGACCACAGCGAAAAGGTCGTCCGCGTAAAACTCGGCAATGCTGACCCAGACTCTGCGCTCGCTACTTCGACTGACTGGATGTTCTGGGGGGTCTACGACGGCCATGGCGGCTGGACCACTTCGGCTAAGCTCAGAGACCTCTTAATCGACTACGTCGTCCGCGAACTTGATCTTGCTTACACCGTAGACAAGACTACTCGCGCAATGCCATCTCCGGAAGTCATCGACGCCGCAATTGCTAACGGGTTCGTCAATCTCGACAAAGAACTCGTCTACAGCTCTATCTCGAAGTTCCTCGGCCAGGCAGACAAGAAGGAAGCTGCACGTTTCCTGGCTCCCGCGCTCTCGGGCTCCTGTGGACTTCTCGCTTTCTACGACTCCCAGTCTTGCATGCTGCGCGTCGCCGTCACTGGAGACTCTAGAGCCGTCCTGGGCACGCGCAATCCATCCAACGGAACATGGAAAGCTATCGTGCTCTCGGAGGACCAGACTGGGTCTAACCCGTCAGAAGTTAAGCGTCTGCAGGCGGAGCATCCTGGCGAGGAAAACACTGTGATCAGGCATGGCCGCGTGCTGGGATCGCTAGAACCTACGCGGGCATTTGGCGATGCCAGATACAAATGGACCTACGAGGTACAGCAGCAGATAGCCCAGGCGTTCTTTGGGCGCAGATCGCCACCGGCTTTGAAAAGCCCGCCGTACGTGACTGCCAAACCGGTAGTCACGTCCTACAAAGTTTCACCTGAAAATGGAGATTTCTTGGTTATGGGATCTGATGGTCTCTTTGAGATGCTTAGTAACGAGGAAGTGGTTAGTCTGGTGGCACAATGGATCAGTCAAAACCCCGACAAAGTAGGCAAGTCCGCAGCAGCTGCTCACGACGCTCAAGGCTCATCTTTCTTCTCGCAGGTCTGGAACAAAGTCTCGGGATCAGGGCCATCCGGTCCACCAAAACCCGAAGACGTTGAAGTCGTCCAGAATCATCCGGGAAAGCCGCCTATCCGCAAAGAAGGCAAAAGCTCGTCTGGAGCCAAGTACATAGTAACAGACGAGAATGCCGCCACTCACTTGGTAAGAAATGCACTGGGTGGCAGCGACATAGAACAGGTTGCAATGATGCTTTCGATTCCCTCACCTCTTTCGCGAAGCTATCGAGACGACTTAACGGTCACTGTTGTCTTCTTTGGCAACAGTGAGGCCAAAAACAGCATTGATATAAATGACGAAGCTACGAGTGCGCGGTTCAAAGTGGCCGCAACCGCAGATAAAGCAAAATTATAACTACAATTCCAACTAGGGCACGTTATTCATTAAGGAAATAAGACGTAAGCAAGAGGCATACTCAATTAAACGACAACGAACAAGGAACAGATGCATTTTGAACTTTAGAGATACTAGAAGATGTTTTCATGGTTATTCTGATCAGGAGGATACTAGTTGCTAGAGCTTAGAGAAGCAGCAGATAAATCATTGGGGTCCAGATATCGAGCTGGATCGAGAGACAGCGCCAGGAATAGTCACAGACTGGCTGGCGGCGTTGCTCGATTGCACGTGGGAATGCGGAATGTCTTCAGGATGAGGATGTTCAGAACCAAGTGTGACATCTACATCTGAAGTCTTACCGGCCTTGGAGAGCGCATAGTCGCCGGAATCAAAGTACTTGCGGTCTTTGAGTTTTTGGGTCAAAAACGCAGATCGGGATGGCAGTTTGCCATAGCGTTTGAGCGCCTCCTGGTCTTGATCGTTCATTTGGTCTTCGCAGACTGGTGACGCTGATACTAGTGACACTACTGATCCGTGTAGCTATCTGAATGCGAATTCGGCAAAGATTTTCCAAGCACTCCCTATTAACTAGCGCTATTGCGAGCTTGAAGCAGTGGGACGGCGGCGGCGACTGGCAGTGGTTCTGTCAGGTTGGTGAAACAAAAACCTAGCCCCAATGATTCAGGTCAGTTGGCCAATCAAACTAAGTCATTTGACTTAGGTTTAGGGTTACCCGTTACGGAAATTTTTCTAACCGGCGACTGACAGCAGCCTTTAGACAGTCTAAGGAAAAGCCTTTGGAACATAGCCGATCGGCGGCGAAGAAGGTCTAGACCAGGTTGCACAGTGCGCGATCAGTGCGATAGATGGCAGTATGCCGCCAGTTGGCGAATCATATAGTGCGATGCGAACGTGCGAACGTGCGAACGTGTGACGTGTGAGCGCAACGCAAAGGTATACTTGAGGGGTGTGACGGGCCGACGGAAGCGCTGCAAGCCGCAGAAACTTTGATGTGAGCGACTTATTAGGTTCACGGTCATCGCACGGCATCAGCAAACTGATTTCGGTATGTCAGTGTCACTGGAATATTGGAAAATGGCTATATGCATAGACCATATCATCGGCCCTGAGCGCTGAGCCGGCGAGGGTCAGGCGATAACCTTGGCATACGTACTGCTGAGGAGAAGAAAGCGGCAAGTGGTTTCTCCAAATGAGAAAGGAACCAATTAACGCTAAACTTTAAGCCAATTAGAAGAGTAATAAAGAGCTATTAAGATCCGGGCCTGGCTTCTTAATGACATGCTAAGGGGAACGCTTTACAGGCACATCGTACAAAGTTTTATCTTCTTTTGTTGAATCTAGACTCTATCTCCTTTCTCCATAAGCCATCGCGTGCTCACTCGGGAGAATCGAACATAAGCTACTCCAGTACAGTCAGCATGCTTGCTCGAGACTCGTTAATCATTTTAGTAAGGTTTGGTGTCTCGCGGTTGACGCATAATTAAGGTTGAGACATAACAAAAAGCGACCCAATAAATTAATCTCTTCTTATCTTTAGCTTTGTCTACAAAAACCCCAATACAAACTTCTCAACCATTCCAAGCTACTTGAATGAAGCTTTTATTACACCAATTGCACTAGAGCTTGTAGTGTACAGTGAATTCTTATTATCATTAATCTATATCGTCAATGAAGACTTGCGTATCACTAGTATATGGCCCTCTGCATGTCGGGACAGCCCATGAAAATAAAGTCATTCTTGAACTTTATTTCTTCCAGATCGGGAATTGTCTGTTTTAAAAGGGCTATTCGGTTAAATTTGTAAACTCTAATTCCCTTGGTAAAATGGTAAAAGGTCTAGAAACTCTAGAACACCATCCTATCTCCACCGGTATAATAAACTCTAATCACTCTCGCGAATAATAGCAAGTCGCATAATTGACTTTCCTAGTTTCTCTCTTTCTCTTCTTACAATTCTTTCTTTCTTCTCACTTCCTTTCACATCGCTTTCTCTTCCTCGGTAGAGTAAGTACCTGATCACCCCACAAAGTCGGTCTCAAAATCCAGCGACAACAGCTCTGCTCATTAAACAATAAACATTGACCGAATCTCATGCAATCGTACTCTCTCTATTCCTATCTAGTCAAGTTATCACAATGTCAGCTTTAGCGTCTACCGACAAGAAACATCACTCGCTCATATCAAAATCGAAGTCAAAGCAATTCTTCCGTCTTTTGAGGGCATCTAGTTCCTGTCCGTCGCCTCCACTCTCTCCTCCAATAGATTCCCATTCAGAAGTGTTTCCCTGTTCGGCGCCTGCTCCGCACTCGTCGTCACATCCAGATAAACCTCGTCCAATAGATACCGCAAGGGCTAATGCGTTTCAAGCTAAATCTCCTTTGCACTCAGTGGAATCTGACCGCTCGTTTTCTCTAAAAAGATCGTTCAGTCTTCGAAACATCACTTCCACAAACTCAACGCCTACCTTGAGCTCCAGACCTTCTTTTCGCCATTCTGCCACAAATCACATATCGTCGTTGTCCGTGTCAACAACATCCTCTCTCACATCCACAATATCGGCAAGCGGCAAGGCCCAGGCGGCCGTGCACTCAATCACCTCGCAAAACGCCGCGACCCTAAATATTGCCCATGCGGCGGCTCCTATGTCCCCTCCCATGGCCTCAATGGCCTCAACGCCTAGCGCCGCAAACTCAAGCTCGGATGACTATCTTGCGGCTGTCTCAGACGCTTCAGTTTACGAAACGCTTGCTGCTTCTGTTACCAACAATTCAAATTCAAGAAATACAGACGCCCATCTATATCCGTACAAGTCGCTTTCCACATACCCTCAGACGTCTGGAAACAGTTCGATGGTTTTCGTTGAAGAAACTCTTCCATTGAGCCCTAATCTTACCGATTTTGGCGACTGCGATTACAGTGACAGATTTAGTGCTCAGTTTGCAGACTCAAGGACCCACTCACAAGCTGGCCTGAAATCGATATCATCCGTACAGGGCGATGTCTGCGGTGGAGACGGCCGAAACCGCGCTCACTCTTATTCACACACTAGCAGCTCTAATACTGTCTGCGAAGGTATTTCTGTTGCTGACCAACTGGTTTCTTATGTTGCTGTGCAAGCCACTGCTGCAGCTGTATCGGCTACGTCGTCAGTGTCAGCTTCGACGAGTCCTGCGGACGACAGATCACTTTCCAGTGCTCGTAGATCGAGTAACACTATTGCACCTCAAGGCTGTGAGGCCGCATTGGCTTCTGCTATGCCTTTGTCTGCGTGTACCGCTACGCTTTACTCCGAAGAGGAAATGGAAGAAGCAAAGTATCGGAAACGTGAGTCGAGCGACGCTGCCAGTACCGACGCTGACGTGACGCTTACGACGTTTACGGCTGTTTCTATGGGCGTCGTGAACCTTCCTACAAGTTCTGCGTCAGATTCTGTTAATCCGGAAGACCCTGAGGATGTAGAGTATCTGGCGTCGTACATGACGGCGAAGATGAAGCTGCAGGACAGCGCATTTGACGAGGCTGAGAAAGCACTGCTGGAATCAGAGTGGACTCACGAGTCAGATCTGGAGAAACTGAGAGCACAGCGCCAAGCTTCCAAGGAGGTATGGGAAGCGGGCATTAGTGCCCTTTTCAGTGGCAGTAACAGCAACAGCAACAGCAATAGGAAGCTGCAAGAAACTTAACCAACGGAAAGCTGCTGGTTTGGCTATCCGTATGTAATGGGGTATGTAAAAATAGGGAATCAAAATAAGTCATGAGTTTGTAGGGGTAGACCGTGGGAGGCTATCGGACTCTCATATCGAAAGCGGTGCGATCAGTAACGCAGAGCTCAACGACAGGCTTGAGTTCAGTGGCCAGTCTGCGGAGTGCATTTGTAGCTGCAGCAACAGCGCTTCTATCTGTGACGTTTTCGACGGTGACAGACGCGTCAACGATCCAGGTACCGCTGGGATCGAGCAATTGCCAGTCGCTGTCGGGGCTGGCAATATCGCGCGGGGCTAGCAGTCTGAAGACACGCAGAACAATCGGGACTGCGTTTGCTGAGGCAGACCGGTACACGAAAAGCACACGTTCTACGCGATAGTCGAGTGCCGGTTTGTATCCGAGCAGTTGCAGTGTCTGACGGGCGTCGCTGCGCCAGCCAAGTTTGCTGGTCTGCTCTGAGTAGGAAACGACGACAGGAGCCTGTTTAGAGGTAGTAGTTTCAGGCACATCTCTAGCAATGATAGACCAATTGTGTGATCTAATTGTTTCTGTGCTAGCCTTTTCAAACCCCCAGGGGTCTCGCGATCGCAGTGGGGCCTCGACAACGAGCTTGAACTGCGGCGTAGTTGAGGCCTGCTTCTTGTTTGCCTGTTTGGGCACATGCACTGTCCGGTGGAGCAGCTCCGTTGCCGGGCTGGTATCACCTGTGAGACTGCAGAACGCCTGGAATGCGAGCGCCGCTTTCGGCGACGGAATCGAGCCCTGCAGCGATATCACTTGCACCATTTTGGTGGTTGTTTGTGGATGGTATAGTAATCAAATCTGCAGGCAAGCTTACTGGTGATGGTGTTGTACCCTGGGACCCAAGGCTGCCTGTCACCTAAAACCCACCCAGAGAGAGGACCACTACTGCTGTACTAGCTTAAAGCCACTGTTATACTGACACGTGACAGCTATGGGCACCGAGAAGGATACTGTCGTGCTGGAGTACGACAGCAATGGGGTGCTGCTAGGTTCATACAGCCGCGGGCCGGCCGGTAGCCGAAACAGGAGCCAGGTAGAAGAGCCAACGACCACGCTGTCACAACGGGCATTACGCCGAGCGATCGACGTGTTCTTACCGAGCGGGTACCCGCATTCTGTGACTTCCGACTACACAGACTACCAGATCTATGACTCATTTCAGGCATTTGCCAGCACGATCGCGAACCTTCTGGCGAACCGCGCAGTGCTGGCGGCAGTTGGCGTAGGTGACGCCGACGCGACATCGACGTCTGCTCTATTCATGAAAATCATACAGGACGCCGTAGGAAGGTGTGCCACTATTTTGTTCGCATGGAAGTATGGCGCGGCACTTGAACCCGAATGCAAAATGTACCGTTTTGCCGCCGATCTCGCTAACGATACAGCTATAATCTTCGACACCGCCTCGCCCTGGTTCCCACAATCTGTCCGCGTCTGGATCCTCTGCGTATCAGGCCTTTTCCGCTCTGTCTGTGGCGTCATGGGCGTCAGCTCTCGTGCAGCGCTCACCCTCCACTTCACAGACTCCTCAAAGGGCTCCATCTCAGACGTCAACGCCAAGGATTCCAGCCAGGAGACCGTCATCACCCTCCTCGGTATGCTTGCCGGCTCACTCGTCGTCTCAAACATACAGTCTAACCAGGCTACTTGGATCTGTATGATTGTTCTGCTTGTATTCCATCTCTACACAAACTATCGCGCCGTCAAGGCCGTTGTTATGACCTCCTTCAACCGCCAGCGCACTACTCTTGCCGTCGAGGCACTCGCAGACCAAACCGCACAGCATTTCCTCCGGTCCAACCTCGATCCCACAGCCGTCATTGACGCCGTCAGAGCCGTCTCCGAAGACCTCCAGGGACTAATACCCTCGCCTTCATATGTCTCTAAACGCGAACTCGTCCTCGCCCGCGGCAGCGCCATTTCCAGAGACGGCAGGCCAATAGCCACAGCTAAATTCACATCTATCAAGGATGTCCTAGATATTTTGCCCCCCGAGGTCACACTGAAAGATCTCATGGCTCAGCAGAAACATTGGGGCTACCTCATATGGTGCTCCTTCGACACAGAGATGGATATCCGCATAGCGCTGTTTGCCAATGACGAACAGGGCTCCTCCGCAGACTCACTTAGGGACTTCAGAGCATGGACACACGCTTGCCTACTTGCGCGCATTGCTCACACAGCGCAACCAAACCTCATCACACTAACCGGCGATTTCGTCTGGCAACTCGGCGACCGCCTCAGAGAAGCATTGCTCTCAAACGGATGGGTGATTGACAGAACATTTCTTGATGCACACAACGCACCGCGGATTCAGATATCACATTCAGACTAATGATCTAACTGTTTAAAAGCGTCGCCAATTCAATGCGATCACTCTACCCGCCCAAACCGGCACTAAAGACTGTCACGCGTTTCCCTCTTTGCAGCTCGATTCTTCAATTTCGGCAGATACTTAGATTTGTGACTGTCGCCTCAACCAAAAACTGTTCTATTTTCCTCAGAAAACGTCTAACAATCTCGTGACTGTAACTCTATTTGTTATTAACGTGATACTGATCTACATCAGCCTATTATTCATTTCCTGCAATCTCCCCATCAAGCGTTCGCCCATCAGCACCCCTCGCCGCACGCCCACTGATGTCTCGCACTTTGATTCGTACGACGTTACATTCGCAAATTGCCAAAGCGTACAGCCTATAAATAGCTGCTGCAACCTGAAATATCTTCCAAGCTCTCTTTGAATCACCTTTACTACCCTTCGGAAGCGTTACTATTTTTGATTAGTTTCAATGTCTCACTACCCAAATATTCTTCCATTTCTTCCTAAGAAGTACTACTGAACTTTATATTGACTTTCAGCCAATAAAACTACGTGTTCATGCATTTAACCTTTTTCTCTTTCATTGAATTGCAGGTAAACTTCTCATCAGAGTACAAGGATCTCTCCTATTGGTTAACCTTATTTATATCCGCCAATCACAGCGGCTTGTAAGCTACTTTCACACCCTAGTTACTGTTCATTTTTCTTATTGGCGACTACCGGGTGAACTAACTTTCCTGCTAACCTACTATAGTTAGATCTTCCGCCACCCCTTCATATATTCCCTCACCCACGGAAAGGCTGTATCGCTATTTCCTGCATATAAAGCCCGTAATATCTCATCCAGGCCCCTCTCGCCTTCGCAGAATAAGTAAACGAAATCGCTTTGAATAACTTCCCTCTATTCACCAAGCATTAAACCATACCTGCGTAAGATCGCTACCCTCTCACACCGATCAGAGACCTGCGCAATTACATTAACCGAGTAAATTTTCGCTCTCTTTGTTTGGAGTATCGCTTATATCCGCCACCATCTCTTCCTTTCCTCTTTGAGATAACCCTTCTACTCGGAATCTTCGTATTTGATTGAGCATTAACCACTACCGGCATATGAACGAACAACTCGATTTGAAGTCGCAACCTACTCTCGAGACCGTATTGTCCGGTAAGGCGGCGCCGCCGTTCTCGCTGACTGCATTCATAGCATATCTCGCTCAAAATAATTGTCTGGAAATTTTAGAGCTCACAATGGACATCGCGCGGTACTTCCAAGCATCAGGTGTCGTGTCCGAAAACCTCGACGCTCCCTGGGCGTGTAAACAGCCACTTGATTCGAACTTGAATCGAACAGGAGCAGAAGGCAGACAACAAAGAGTTCTGCTCTGGTCTAGGATCATAGATCATTACATACGGACAAATTCTATGCGTGAAGTCAACATTCCCTGGCATGTTCGGCAGCAGCTTTTGTCGGCTAACGACAATTTCCAGATATCTTTAGCTCAGGATCCTCAAGCCGATCCTCCGCACCCCGCTTGCCTCACCAACGCTGCTGCTATCGTTCAAGACCTCATGCAAGGCAGCGTCTTTTTGCCCTTTTGTCACAGATGTAGATCACCTAATAACTCATCTGCTAATATTCAGCTTTCATACAAGACATCTGCTGATTCCAGTAATGGAGCACAATACTCGTCTTCCTCTTCATATCCTTTCGCCGACTCTCCGTTTTCAGATTTGACTGACGTGGACTCAGATACTGCAGAATCTCGGACCACAACGAGTGATGACGAAGGCCTGTTTACTGGCCCTAACGGCAATCCAACTTTTCAACCGCCGTACTCTTGTGATTGTCAAGAGGTTCTTGCAGCTAATTCAAGTGCAACATACGGTCCTGAATGTGTTCCGCATGCAGGAAGAACTGCGAGCGCTCCTAGTACCAGCTACTCTTCTACGAACACTGCCACTTCTATATCTCCTATTCCAATCCGCCAGAATTCTGATTCCGGCGTTCATTTTCAACTACAGCCTTCCATTAAGTCAGGCAGCTATTCACACCGTGGAAACTCTCTTGCGATTAAATTACCTCACGAACACACACCTGGAGAAGCTTCGCCCGACTGGTCTTGCCCTTGGTCTGCTTCTCACTGTGACGACATTAACGAACATCAATTCAACACCATGCCTACTAAGGCTATTCCTCCGAGCTTACCTTTGGAGAACACAAACAAATTACAATCTACCTGGAGCAAGATGAGTAAGCGTTTGCGACGTGTTAAAGACGATGCACGAGCTTAATAATGAAAGACAGACGTTCGTGCACTTCTAGGAAATGTCCTCTTTTACATGTTGCTATTCTAGCTTCTTTTCGGGAGTTATCGATGTACAATTCTGCTCGATGGTGAGTTTTACTACATTCCTTACGTTTGCCAGTTCCCTGTAAAGTTATAATGTGATTACGAATTTAATATTTATGAATTTTTATAGATCAATTAGTTAGTAGACGTGTGCCACAAGCTTGTGAAACTTGTAACTGGTATACGTGATCAGACTATCCACTGAACGATGGAGAAATCATAGAATCTGATTGGCTGTATGCACCAAACAAAGTTTGTCGATCCAGCCACGGCCCGTATCGGCATTAACTCAGGATTGATACCTGTCAAACGACTGAATATAGGCATTTTGGGAACCGTTTAACGATGTTTTTATCTATTCTCGAAGATCCTGCAAAATGTTCGCCACCGGAGAAACTGCGGGCAAGACTTGAGGCAGTGGGAATCAAGCAGGCGCGATCTGATTTAGAGGGTGCAAGCAGACGACGATGCAGCCGATTACAGTGCTATTCAGAGCAGTGTGCAGCAATTGTGAGGCATGCGAAACGTGTAGCACTAGAGAAAAAGAAACGAGAGCAGCAAAGTCGGGCATTGAAGATCCAGTGGCTGAAACGGAAACTGGAACGAGCTGAGGTCAGAAGATCAGCGCTCAAGCACGGCAAAATGCCTAGACTTGAAGCTGCGCATATTGTTTATAGGGCGATGCGTGTTCATCATACCGCTTTATTGCGTCGCAAGCTCTATCTGAAGCTGAACGCTCTGTTTGAGAAACCGATAGAACAAGTCATGGCGACTATAGCTGACCGCTCGGTGATTACGGCATGTACCAAGGCCCTAGGGACATTTGGTCTCACAAGGAGCACAAGGGTCTTTCTTAGCCTGTTTTGTATCCTTGACAAGAACACACAAGATCATAAAAGCGGCGTAAAAGTTTGTGCCAAGGAACTTTACCAATCGTTTGCAGAAGCAATTGACCCAAACATACAGAACTCGTTCAGATTCCTTGCGCGCTGGAGACAGTACCTTCAGGCCTTTGACCAGTGGAAAATGGAGGACCAGAAGGAAGTTATTGCGTTCTTGGTTAACAGCTACAGGAACCTGGAAGAGATGAAGAATCTGGCAATGAGCTCCAAGGACGAATACGCAGATCAGGTGCTTGCAGAAGTGCATACAAGCCAAACTAATCTAGAACGGAAACTGGTTACGCTAGTCGGGTCGCAGTCTCGAGTCAATGAGATACTTAGAGACGCTGTACCTTTGAACGAGCATGTGCCTGAAACTAAACAGCGACCCAAACTTGAAACTGGTCACTACAAAGCCGATACTGCTACTCCAGTTAGACTGAATCTTGCTGAGAATATTGTACTAGACTCTAACTTGAACTTGACCCATGAGCTTATTATGAACCCAGAATTTCAGCTGCAGAATGAGATTTCTATTGAGTCGTTCATGAACCCTGCTGACATGAATGTTCTAGAAGCAGGCAAAGAAGAAAGAGTCGGTTTAATTACGTCCCTGGCTAAGACGTTCAGAGAGTACTTTGACAAAGTCATATGCGGTAACGAAACACTTAAAACACACACAGACGAAATTCTGGATGTGGAATTCATCAAAGACCAATGCGAGCGCGACGCGTATGACTTCTGGGCTATGTGCGAAGTAGTCGTCGACCATATGGCTCTACTATGCTCGCCTGCACGAGATGACCTTGTACATCAATGCAAAGATCTTGTTGATCAGGCTGCCCGCATTCCTGAACACTCTATTGATGCTGTCAGACATATACTCTACACTTTTGAGCTCATGAAGATTGACGTTGCCAATCACCAGATATCAGAAGCAGCTGCTAAAATACCTCGTGATGCTCTTATCGCTTACGAGAAGAACATGATTCATTCTCGAGACCTTTCTAGAACGAATGAATGGATTTTGGAAGGTATCAGGTATGCGGAATTCTGCGCGGAAGGCGTGTTTGAAGACAAAGTACGCACTTTGTATGAGCGGAAACTAACACATTGTCTTATGAAGGATGACTTTTCATTAGACTACATGCCGGAATCTTTTGAGGCCGATAAGACTAGGTTAGCGGTATTTCGCAAGCGGTCTACACGAATTATACAGATATCTGGGGTCTGTTTAACGGTGCTTTCTTCTAAACCGAACGACACCGAATTAGTGGCTCAATTACAGACAGAAATTGTCTCACAATTGACAGACCTAGATGATACTTTTGACATTGCTACCATTATAAAGTTGAGTCAAGATCCCGTTATCCAAAGAGTCGCTGAACGCGTATGGAATGGCTCTGATACCACTGTTTCTATACTGAGGCGCCGATTATGTTCTATTCTGCAGAAGGAAGTGGTAACAGACAAAATCCTCGAAGCACATGGATTTAAGTGCACAAAAGTATTAGTAAAACAGCTACATAAAGATCTGAGACCTTTTCTGAACTTGCACTGGCAAATATACGGCGATACATACTGCCACTTCATTAGAATGGCCGCTGAATCTCACAACTGAGCATTTGCAAAGGAACAATATCGGAACAATCTTATAATAAATAATATAAACCATTTATTTATTCATTTTTTTAACAAAAAAGAGCGAACATAACATTTCAGGCAGTGCACAGACTAACGATAACACTCAGTCACTGCGCAACATGAATAGGATCTCAACGTCAAGCTGTAGAACTGAACGTGTGTATTTAAACGCTATTGGGTTCCTTCACTTCAACAGCATCGACGTGGTCGCTAGGTTCAGGTCCTAGAATGCTTGTTTTCAACTCAGTAAGGTCTTGAGAGTGGCGAGCGTCGGTCTTCTCAACAATAAGGTTCTTGAGCCATTTGTTCTCCATGCGCAGCTGAAGGACTTTAGTTTCGAGTTCCTCAACTTTTCCACGGAGCTCACGTGCGGTCTGCTCAAGAGCCTGCTCTCTGAGTTTCTTCTTAACACGGAAGCGGGCCGATGCTGCAGTGTTACGACGACGCTTGTCCTCTTCAGCAGCAATTCTAGCGGCCTCATCTGCGGGTAGCTGCGAATACTCATTCGCAGAAAGGTACTTCCGCTTACGATTGTTGGCAGCGCCGCCAGGTGAATTTGCGTTGATAATGAGGCTTGGAGTTATAAGCTTCGGAGTGTTGTGAGCATTTGTGGTCTCGTTCGAATTCAGACTATCTCCGCCCCACAGGGAATTATCAGGGGATCCCTGTGTGTGTGAAAAGGAGCCAAGCCCATTTGATTCCAGCAAAGGAAAGAGGGAATCGTTCGATGACTCCACAAGCAAGTCCGTGATAGAAGCATTAGTTTGTTGTTCTATAAAAGTTAGTATGAGTTATGTTAACTTTAGAGCTATCGTAATACTCGTGTCAATTCATTCGCCAGTACGTCCTCTTCTAATCTTGAATAGCATAGAGTCTCGAGAATGCGGAAGCATAAGAGAGGCGGCCGCCGCCCGTTCGGCAATGAGTCAGTAACGACTCGGGGACAGTCTTTCAGCCCGGAAACAGCACTGAAAAAAGGTGCGAAAAAATTGCGACAAAGAGGATTTGGCATCCACGGGTTTGGTATTTCGGCGATCGGAGGTCAGCGCAAAGGGGCGGCGAATGTAAGGATAAATGCGAACGGTCTCGGTTATTGCGGGACGATGAACGAACTGCTCTTGGAGGCGGGAATTTTGGCCAACTACGGCGGTTTCAAGTCTCATAGAAAACAAGGCAACAAAAAGAAGCACGAGAAATGGGGTTATTACTTACCTGAAGAGCCGATGTCAAGTGACTTGCCCAAATCAAAGTCGAAGAAGCGGGTGTCAGTGAAAGCACTAAGGTCTTCTTCCTCGGACTTGATTGGAGTCACTGGATCTAAGGAGTTCAGTGTCGCAATGTACTGCGACACGTTAGAAGGACGTCCAAGCATAGCAAATATAGTTCCACGTGGATAGAGAAACCTGAGATGTTATGTAAGAGAAAAGGGAGAAATTTGAAGGGGAGTCGGGGACGAGAATGTGGGCAACGTCGTGGTGCAGTAAAAACCCTGAACCCATATTAGGGTAAAAACTGCCTTACTAAGCATCAGAGTGCGAGTCTCGTGATGTAATATAACCCCCACGAACAACTAGCCGCGTTTAACGATTGTGACTGCTAGTTCGTTGAAGCTTTAATGACGGTTTTGAGACATTATGCATGTACTTTGTCTATATGAAAACGGTGCAATGATGTTGAATTGGCGCACGAGGCTCACTTAATTGCCGATTGCGGCATGTCTCGTGTGTACTTCACGTGACTCGTTTGATGTATTGTCATGGCAACTCAACAGCCTACGCAATGAGTGCCGAATCCTTATTGGAGATAGCCTTTTCAGTATACACGGCTGGGGTTTGACTAGCCATTGAGCTGTAATTAGTTGTTTTTGCACGGATTTTTTACTCGTCTCGATCGAGTTAGTAGGACCCAAAGGAAACCTGCAAGTATGATTGGCAGATCAGGATCACGATTGGTTCATGCGGCGGCACAGATTAGCCAATTGTCTAGACTCAAGTGCGCCAACTCGCTGAACACACGATGGTCCAGTACTACAAGCAAAGACCATGTCCCTCAAATGTTTGAGCCCGCTGCAGCTAGCGGTAAATCGCCAATGAGACGCAAGTATACTTGGATCGAGGCATTGACAAAACTGCGGGCTGCAAAACGACGTGGTGACTTCACAGGTGCTTCACTAGAACCTCAGCTGCCTGCCGTGCCTACATTGACGAACAAGAGCATGTCTGATTCGTACACGGAAGTACGGCTTAACCTGAAATCAGACAAATGGCTCATGGATGTCTACTGCAATGCAGCAGGCCGCCTACGTATTGGCCAGATATTTCAGGACTTGGACGCTTTGGCCGGCGTTATTGCCCACAAACATTGTTTACCCTACGAGCCGTTCCTCGTGACGGCATCAGTCGACCGCGTGTATATGCTAAAACGCATGGAAACAGTACAAGACCTTATTCTTGCCGGCGCTGTCACATGGACAGGCAGATCGAGTGTCGAGATCACTATCTGTGTCGACGCTAAGAGCGAATCCGACACCGACCAGCCTGGCGGCCCTGACCGTCTGGCCGATTTCAAGTCAAGGAACCGTTACCTCGTCGCAAACTTTACATTTGTCGCCAGAAACCCTACAACAAACAAGGCTTATCCTATTAATCACATAGAGCCTAGCACAGAAAACGAACGCAAACTATTCGAGCAGGGCGAGCGTCACAACATGAACAAGAAACGCGAGCGCGACGATAACCTCGACATATCTCCACCTTCTAATGAAGAGAGTCTGCTTATATACAATCTTATTCAGCACCCCCCGCCCGAATGTATCCGCGTCGCCGACACTACTATGAAGTCGACGATGATCATGCAGCCGCAGTACAGAAACTTGCATTCGTTCATGATATTTGGTGGCTATTTGCTTCGTCAGACTTTTGAACTAGCTTACTGCTGTGTTGCGGCGTTGTCACATCACACCCCACGATTCTACTCTATGGATACGACGTCGTTCCGCAACCCTGTGCCTGTTGGCTCAGTACTGTATATGACAGCAGCTGCATGCTATAGCGAGCCGCAAGACGAGGGAAGCACTATTGTGCAAATCGTCGTCGACACTGTTGTACGCGACATCTTGCATGGAACAACCACACCTACTGGTCAGTTCACGTACTCGTTTTATGTGCACACTCACGTAGATATTGTGCCGGAAACGTACCAAGAAGCTTTGCGATACTTACAGGGCCGCCGAACGGCGCTCGCTACACGCATGGAGCATCCTTCTACTTTGAACAGTGACGATACTCCTCATGAGTTAGTATTCGAATGAACGATCGTTATTTTTTTGTGCTTAATATGAGATGGCTGTAAAGATCTATGTAACCCATTCAGACGCCTTCATTGTCCGTCAACTCGTCGTCGCCAATTGTAAAGGCAGAGTCGCTGTCATCAACTGATTCTGCGTCGCTTGCACTGAGCGTGTCTGTCTTTGCGCGTCGCATGTTCGACAACGGGTGTCCTGACTCTTCATCCACCATCTGGTACTGCCTCCTGTTATGGCAGCTGAATATGTTCAGGCAACCATCGTATTTGAGTAGTTTGACGACAATGTAGTATATTGCGGCTGCAGCTGCAAGAATAACAACGCCCAGTACAGCCACAGCTAAAGCAGGTGATTTGTGGTTAGCTGCCTCCCCAGAAACTGTCGAATGCTCGTGATGCGGCGGTCCTGTAGGTGCTTTCAGGTCGACGAATTTGCTAGCATATCCTCCGTAGTTGTGTTCTGCGCCAATGAAGTCTGCCAGCATGTATTTCATTTGCTCAGGGTAGTCCACAGGCACCATGTGAGAGGCATTATATACTCTCAAGTAGGTGAGACCACGGTCGAATGTGTACTCGCCGACATCGCTGCCGTTGAACGACCACATTTCCTTCTTGGCGCTTTCGCGGAACCCGACATCGCCGTTCCATTCGAGGTTTGCAATCAGCCGCTCGTTACCGTAGTGGTTGCATATGAGGTCCTTGTCGCCATTGAAAAACAGGATAGGTACCGACTGGAGAAGGTCTGGAAGAAGGTCGACGGCGGGAGTAGAGTTATAGGCCCTCAGGTACCGCGATACAGAGCCGTCGCACTCTTTCCAGACGAACTGTTTTTCGCTGGGCAGGTTGATAGCCTTGACAAGCTGCGCAAGTCGCAAATAGTTCTGGGTTGCCGACAGAGCGGGCGGCCAGTTGATGCCGCAGGCCGGGTAGGAGTCCTGAAGGCGTATGTCGTACATATTGATGCAGGTGTTCTTTGAGGGCTTGGAGAGCGAGAGGACTGTGTCGAGGATGGACTCACACGCCGGGACGTTTATGTGGACGCCGTATTTAGTGAGCTCTTGCGTGCAGTGTGCGACAGCGTCGCTGACGGTTTTAGCCTGTGGGGAGTCATGCGGAATGAGACCACTTTCGAAGGCCATTTCTGCGTAGGCGAAGAAGTGACGCGGCGGGTCAGTGTACGGGTTGCCCATGAGGAGGCCCTTGAGGTTTTGCAAGTCGTGGTCGAGCATTGCGCGGGCGATATAGGGGATATAAGTGCCGGCAAAGGACTCGCCGGCGACGTAGAGGTCATTGTCGCGGTCAGTGGGGAACAGCTCGAAGTAAGCATCGAGAAAGGCGACGATATCGTCTGCGACCTCGTAGATTTCGTGGTCATAGCGGCCGCGGTCAGCGTATGAGAACCCTGTACCCACAGGACTGTCTATGAACAGGATGTTAGCATACTCGTTCCAGGCGCCTGGGTTGGGGACGAGTCGCGGATCGACATTGGAGTCGCCGCCGTTGAAATTGCCGTCGACAGCGCGGAACGGGCCGATTTCCAAGAACATTCCATCCATAGACGAGCAGCCTGGCCCGCCGTTGAGCCATATGACAGTTTTGTTTGTTGGTTTCGAGCTCTGGACGCGCCAGAAGAACATATGAGGGTCGCCATCGCCAGCGAGTTCTAGGAGACCGGCGTGCATTACTGGCAACTCGACGCCGTCTGCAAGATTAGGCAAACTATGCACTGCATAGTTGTCAGCGGTAGCAGCGGCGACTATGGTGGCAAATATTGTCGCGAGCGAGATTAGTGGGGCCAGCATAGCGCTATATGCTGCGTGGTGATGGTGAAGGTGGGCCAAGGTGGTGCAAGTGGAGCAAATAGTCTCCCACCAGCACCCTGAACTACAACGAGCAGAAAGAAATTAGCTGTTATTGAAATAAAGAAACTGAAAGAAATATAACGAATTGTGGGGTCATAAGCAAAGAAGAAAGTGCGGAAAGTGTGGATCGAGAGGTAAAGGATCGGTGGACCGGGGAATAGAGGTGATGGAGGCTTGGATCATGAACGACATAGACCTGCATTATTAGAAACTCAGATAAACGCCATTTCTGCAGATATTGACCTTCGGAATTTGTCGTGAGAAGGGCTGTCGTGAGAAGTCCGACCACGAATCTCCGGGTCGACTAGCTGAGCCCTATCTATGCTTCTGTCGTCAACATGGATGTTGTCTGCGGTCTCGCTGGTACGGCGTGTGAATGAATTGATGCTGCGCGGTAGCGGCGACACTTCTACACCTGCTCCAACGAGCGTAGACGCGCCGGGGCTGGCGAACGTCTGGCTGTGCACCGATCCGGCGTTCCAGTCAGCATGCGGCGCTCGCGGAGTCTCGAAGTCCGACTCACGTCGCCGCCAAACGGCCTCACCGTCCTCGCCGGTCATTACCTCGAAAACGCCAGATGTTCGCGTCGTGCTGTTCGTGCCGCGCGAGTTCGAGTGATGCAGCGAGTCCGACACCGTATCGAACGTCGGGATCGCCTGCCCTTGCCGCGTAACATCGTCAGACGCAGACGTCGTGTAAGTGCCAATGCTCTGGTAATCGTCAAATGCAGAACTCTCCTCAGTAGCCCACTCCTCGTTCTGCTCACCGTCGCTAGATGCGCCTTCTGATGAGAACCCGGGCTGCGCAGTGAACGCCTGGCTACCGAACGTCGAATCCGTCGGCCTTCCGTAAGAGCTACTGCCCATAGTTATATCCTGTTCCTCGTCCTCCTCCTGTATACCGTCAAAAGGTTTGTTCAGCTTCATGATCGATGACCGTGATCGTCCAGGTCCGCCTGCCGGCACAAAGTTGCCCGAACTGCGTCTGGAGTCTACGCCTTCCTCGCCGTCGTCAACCAGTCGTACAGAGAACAGCTCGTTTGTCGCTACCGTTGCAAGCGAGTTCATACTGTCTCTGTTGTTGTTATTCCCGTCGTAATTGCTGGATGTCGTTGTGTCGCGCCACGATCGTCGCGGCTGGCTGTGGCCCGGCGGTCCCCGCGGGTCAGGTACCGGTCCAGAAGCCACTATTCCAGCAGCTGCTGCTGCTGCCGCCGCTGATCCAGAAATACCGTTTTGCGAGTCCGAGTTCACAAGCCCATTCATAGACAGACGGTGGCTCGGAATGCTCGTGTCCATCATCGAATATACCTTGCCGTCGTCGCCGACCTGGAACATGTCTATCGACGAGAACCGATTGCTGTCGTTCTCGCCAAACTTCTTTTCGTACATGAGATCCCCCTCGTCGTCCGGGTCCGGGAACGTCGGCGGGCCGTAAGGCGACGCAGCCTTTGATGCGTAGCCGTCGCCGTAATTCTCTTCGTCTGTTTTCTGGCGGCGACGTCTGCAACAGAAAAAGAACACCAACGCAGCGATCGCGATCACTGCAAGTGGAATAGCCACGCCGCACGCAATAGCGACAGTCTTTGATGAACTGCCGCCGTCTTCGTTGTCAGTAGCGGCTGTGGGAAACGCGGACGCTGTGCTGCTGGTGGTGCCTGTAGCTGTAGGCGACACTGAAGACGATGTAGTCGTTGCAAATGTCGTCGTCGACTGGATAGTGAATTCTGTTGTGTCTGAATTGTCGCCGCTTTTCGCCGTCAAAGTGATAGTGGCGCTCGTGAAGTCAGAAGGCACTGTGCCGCTGAAAGTGCGGGTATTCTGGTCATAAGTGAGCCAGTCGCCGAGATTGCTTGGACTGAACGCGGCAGTGATCTCGACGTCGCTGCTAGACTGCGCCAGAATGCTGTCGGGCAGCGTGTAGTTGACGGCAGTGCCTGCAGTAACGTTCCAGGTGGGGATCGGCGACAAGAAGATGCTGCCGATAACCTGCACGTTAAGGCTGAGCGAGGCGGTGTCGCCGAACGTGTCGTAGAGGGTCACCTGGATATTCGTTTGCGAGTCGCTCGCAGTCTCGGGGATTCCCGATAGCGTGAAGGTAGACTCGTCGAACGAGAGCCATCCTGTAGCATTGCATGTCATTTTGGAGATGTTAGCGGCCTCAATTTGCTTGCCATCAAGAACGAACGACGAGAGTGGGATTTCGTACGAGAAGTGGTCTCTGGCCGTAGCGTTGACAGTGATCTGGGCGTCAGAGAGGTTCACGTACAGGCTGTGCGCACCGATGGCCAGGTAAAATGTCTGGTAGACGGCGCTAAAGCCGCGGATATCTGTGGCGATGAGCTTGAAGCCGTACCGTTCAGCGGGAGCAATATCTGAATTGACCTGCGGTGTTGTGCCCGTGAAAGTGAGGTTTTCACTGTCGAACTTGATCCAGGGCGGCAGTGGCGTGTTGTCAGAGCTGATGCCGTAGTAGTCGACTATAGGCAACGAGGAGTCCTGCGCAGACGAGGGCTGGCCGAAGGTGTCTGTGGAGAAGTAGATACTGAAGTCTTCTCCGGGGTTATAGACAAGCCCGTTCGAGCCGTCAGTGTTGCCGAAGGTGTGGAGCTGGTTCGAGACAGAGTCTCTGACTGCGGGGGCTTTACTAGCCGACAGAATTATATATGAGGTGGAGTTGAGGAACCCACCAGCAGAGTCTGATCCTGTGAGGCCGAAAACGATGGTCTCGTTCGCGACATCAATAGACGGCGGCGTCCCGCTGAGCGTGAGAGTTGTGTTGTCGAAGTTCAGCCAGTCGGGTCCGCCAGAGAGACCATAAACAAGGTCGCTCGCGTCTGTCTGGTAGGTTGAACTGGCAATAACGAACTCGTAGGGCTCGCTGGGCCGTGCAATGAGAGGTAGCTGCGAATTGAAGGCGTACGATAGCGACACTGTAGCGAGCGTTTGTGCAGCAAGCACCAGCAGTATGTAGATGTGGGTGTGCGAGATTATCATGATAAACAAGGGGGCAAGGTGGTGCGGTCAGAAGTACTCTCAAGGGGCAGAGTGGTACGTGCAGTGTACAGTTACAGAAGTGGTGCAGGAAAGACTCCGTTTCAAAGAGGTGTAGAGTGAAAAGGTAGGTGCTGCAGGACCAACAGAGTGCAAAGAGAAGGAAAAAAAAGCTGTAGAGCAGAAATCTGACCCCTTGGAAAGACAAGAACTAGGGCAGTTGGTACAGACGTGCAAGAAACACTATATGTAACCTAAATAGCCGTACATTAGATGCTTATTTAGGTAATAATTGCAACGAAGGGATGAATTAAAGTTACAAACTTGCCTATTTCGGCTTTTAATTGAAAATAAGCTCTTTTAATATTCGCGCGCGTCTTTATAATCCTGTCTAAGCTTGCTCATTTATCAGAACACAAGCGGCACACCTACCTCTACTGGTTGTCTTTATGGAAAATTCTAGCTAAATATAGCGTTTAGATACTAGTTGTCTGACTGGGGGTTTTGGACGCTATTTACCCGTATGAGTGCGTCTACATCGATCGTGCCTACACAGTCCAGGGCGAGAATCGCACAAACCTCTTCCATAGCCAACTATACATTCACCCCAGCGCTGAAACTATTCGCAAACATTTTGTACGCCTTTTTGCACTCGAATCGATACCTATGATCTCTATTCTAGCGCACCGATTGGTTTCAGCATCGTCAGAACTGGCCAAATACGATACCCTTTCATCCCTGTACCTTCCATACACCTAGTTTCGTGACACAATTAAGGTTTAAAACTCTATCGCCCAACTAGCTCTCGTTGTCGTCATCCCTGCATAAAAATAATCCTCGTTAGTGTCAAGAAAACGGTCTCTAAGCATTCTAAATAAGCTGTGGAAAGATTTCCTGAACCTAGAGAAAAACTTCCTTTTTGGTCCATATCAATTCCCAGTCTGGTGGTAGCTGTAGGACACTTCTAGTCACCTAGTTGCGCGTACGCCGATACTGACGGTAGGAGGCCTACCAATCACGCACTCGCACGTCAGTTCGTATCGCAATTGGCAAAACACGTCTTGATTAGCATAATCGATCATAACTCGTGTACAACTCATCTGCTAGGCGCTATGCTTGGCCGTACTAGACCATCGTTGCCAGAACTCTCGGGACCTGTCACTTTAACCTTATTCTGGGCTAGACCCAACTGCCCAGTGCCGACACATATCCAAGCAAATCAGTATATATTTACTTCACTCATTGGTCTGATCCAATTATGAAAAATAAAATACCAAAAGTCGCTCCTGACCGTCCATGCTGCTACTGCTCCTGCTCCTGATATACTTATCGCTGATAAAGATCGAAAGTAGTTATCTGTTGCTAGGGTAAGTTTCCCCTATTGGGACAAAAATCAACACCACTCCAAACACTTAACTGGTGCAAACAACATCATTGTGTTTTATTATTATGAACAGAAACCAGTCTCCCGTTAGAAGAACGCTGAAACGTCCTCCGTCTATGCCTCTGTTTTCCAGACCGCATATGGCAAACGCTGATGTGCCACCGTTCCGGCCCAGCAACCAATGCAGCAGTCCTGTACGCAGACCAGCCGACACACAAACAACAGTGACGGTCGCAATACGGGCGCGGCCCCCCACAGAGGAAAGCAGGTACAGCAAAACTGTTGCCAGTCCACATAATCGACAGGGTTCGAGATCGTCAACTATTTCCTCGGCATCGACCGTAAGTGTTTATGAGCCGGCGAACTGGGAGATAATCGGTAACGCGATCCGTGGGAAGGAGTTCGGTCCCGTAGCGTTCGACTACGTGTTTGGCGGATCGACGCCTACAAAAGAAATCTACTCACTTATAATCCACGATATTGTTACTGCCGCCATAGAAGGGTACAATGGCACGATATTGGCCTACGGCATGACGGGCTCGGGCAAGACTTATTCCATACAGGGCACCGACAAGGAACCAGGAATCATATCACAGGCCGTTAAAAACCTATTCAATGAGAAAATAAAATACCCTGAGAAGCTCATGACCTTGAAGGCTTCATATGTCGAAATATACAATGAGATGTTCCGTGATCTCCTAAACGCAGAGACGCCGCCTGAAGAGATACGGCTGCAGGATTTGGGAAACGGTGTCAAGCTGCTAAATGTAGAAGAAATCGAGGTGGATACAGAAGAACAAATGCTAGCGCTGATATCCAGAGGAAATGGCTGTAGGCGAACTGAAGGCACGGATTTCAACACGCATTCGTCCAGATCACACGCCGTGCTGCAGCTAACAGTTGAGTCGGTCAACACCTCGGCGACACTGAACTTATGTGACCTGGCAGGTAGCGAGCGCGCTACATCGTCTGTTGAACGACGTAAAGAGGGTGCTTACATTAATAGGTCCCTCTTAGCGCTGGGAACAGTAGTGTCGAAGCTAGCGAACGCTTCGCATATGCTCGGCGGATCGCCCGTGCACATTCCTTATAGAGACTCAAAACTGACTAGACTACTCCAGCCTGCGCTTTCGGGTAATTCTAAGGTCGCTATTTTGTGCACAGTGGCGCTTGGAGACGCATTTTATACAGAGACAGTAAACACTCTACGGTTTGCTTCTAGAGCTAAAAAGATCAAGGTTAATGCCATTAAGCAAGAAAAGGGGAATGATGATATCAGCCCAGCAGCAGCGAAGGTTATTGAGAGCCTGAAAGCAGAGATTTGCAAGCTGCGACATGAACTGCAAGAATCTAAGGCAGCAGTTCCTTCGGCCAGTCTTGTGGAACCTGATCCTGAGCTAGGCGACTTGGTTAGGCGGCAGAACGATGTCATTGTGAGCTTGCGTGAAGAGCTGGAGCGAGTAAATAAGATGGGTGTTGTTGGTAGCGGGTACTCCGAAGAGCGCGAAAATCTTTTTGAGATTGTGCGTCTGCAAAAGGAAGAGATCGACAAGCTGAAACGGACGGTAGAGGACAAAGATGTGATGCTTTCTGCGCTCAAACAAGCTGGGCGCAGAAGAGAAACGCTGCTAGAAGGACTGATATCGCCGCAATCACCAAGCAAGAGGCCGAGTGACGAGATCGATGTGAGCAACTTATCAGAGAACAAGCAGAAGCTGCGCAAGTACATGTCTATGAGTTCATTGCACCTTAACAAGACCACCCGGCCCGGTGGAGGAGTGCTGAATGAGTTAACAGCAAGCAGCATCAATGCGGAGTACAAGCCGATCAAAGAAGGGGAGCGTGAGAGCGATACCTACTAATATTAGTCATAAACTGGAAATAATTAATGCGATCACGAAGAAAAAGAAGGCGGTTTGGGGAGGTTCTGAGGTTTCGTAGGTCTGGGTAGCTCTTCGACAAAGTAGGGGCTCAGAAGCGCCGACTCAGTTGTTGGACGTTTTGACGGGTCGTACTCGAGCATTGAGTTGAGCAAGTTCAATGCGGCAGTAGATGCTGCCATAAAACGTAAAGAGATTTCGCTCGGTGGCGGTACAGGGTGTCTTTGTGTGATTTTGGTCATTAGGTCGTCGTACAGAGGCAGCGAGGAGACGCCGGGCCATATTTCTTCTGTGGGGGTTCCGAGGACTCTGAAAGTGAGCTCGACCTGGTCGAAATCGGAAGCGCCCGGAATGTAGGGGGTTCTGAGCATAAGTTCGGCAAAAATAGCGCCCATAGCCCATATATCGACGGATTCAGTGTAATGGCGGGACCCGAGAAGGAGCTCTGGGGCCCTGTACCAGCGAGTTACGACTGTTGGTGTGAGGTACTCTTGCGGGTATGCGGCCACTCTTGCGAGGCCAAAATCTGCTATTTTAATGTTACCGTCTGCGGCAATGAGCAGGTTGCTGGGCTTGAGATCTCTGTGCATGATGTAGGATCTGTGGCAATGGTGAAGACCGCGAAGGCTCATGAGCATCCAGGCCTTGATGTCTGCAGTTTGGAAGATGAGTGACTTGTCCTGGATTATGTGTTCGAGATCAGAGACAAGGAACTCAAGGACAAGATTGAGAGTTTCTTGGTCAGAGTAGACATCATAGAGAGCGATAACATTGACATGGCGGATCTCCTGGAGGAACTTGAGTTCGCGGATAGCGGAGATGTCGATACCGTCTTTGAATTCGCCGAGTTTGATCCGCTTGACGGCATAAGTGTTGTTTTGTGCGTCTGTCGCCTTGTAAACGACGGCGTAAGTGCCTTCACCGAGCTTTTTAATGAGCTTGTACTTGTTCGCAGAGGCGGCCATGAATGTCAATATCAGTTTAGAGCGGTGGGTAAGGTTTAGAAAGTGACATATACTACTGGTCAGCGATGTTTCCCCCCGCAGACATCCAGGAGCTGGCGACGGCCATTGCGCGTATCTTACGCGACAGAAAGGAAACGATCGCGGCATGTGAAGGAGCGTGCGGCGGTCTCATCTCCGCAGCGCTGCTGTCGGTGGCGGGTGCGTCAGAGTACTACTGCGGTGGCACGCTCGTATACTCGCTCGAGAGCCGACTCAAGCTTTCGGGTTGGTCCGAAAAAGATATCAAAAGCTACAACGGGCCGTCCAAGGAGGTCGTCCTGCGGCTCGCACGTAACCTCCAGATAGAACTCGGGTCTTCGTGGGCTGTAGCCGAAATAGGCGCTGCAGGGCCTACGAAGGACCATTACTCAGACGTCGAGCCCGGCACGGTGTTTATAGGCGTTGTCGGCCCGAACTGCGAGGTCGCGCTTGTCGAAAAGACCGGCAGCAACGATCGCCACGCAAATATGGAACAGTTCACAAAAATTGGCCTCCAAACGACTCTTGACCAGCTGAATCAGGCCGTCTGACCGTCTGAATGGTGTCCTCCCGCTGTAACCCGTTCAGGTGGGGGTGGGTGTCTCGCCTGCCTTGTCTGCCCGTGCACCCTAACAACCACCACCCACCAGTTGACCCGTTCTTTATCTGCACTTTGACTATCTCTCCGCTTCACCATCTGCCACAATGTCGCCCGCAAACCCCACAGTATTTATAATGGGCCTAAGAAGGTCTGGAAAATCGTCAATTAGAAAAGTAGTGTTTTATGACATGCAACCGCTCGACACCCTCTACATCGAATCGACCTCTACCACCACATCTGTCCAGCTCGAATCGTTCACCGATATAACATTCCAGGAATTGCCCGGCCAGTTGAACATGTTCGAGCCCACACCGGAAACAGACAGGCTGTTCCAGGAAGTCGACGCCCTCATCTACGTCATTGATGCCCAAGACGAGTACCTCCATGCCCTTGCTAACCTCCAGGGCATCCTCGAGTACGTCGCAGAGCACCGCCCAGGTCTCCAGGTAGAAGTATTCATCCACAAAGTCGACGGGCTGTCCGACGACTTCCGTCTCGACACCCGCAGAGACATTGAACAGAGAGTCAACGACGAGCTCATCGACGCCGATATCGAAAACCAAGTATCGCTCTCCTTCCACCTCACAAGCATCTTTGACCACTCTATCTACGAGGCCCTGAGCCTGGTCATCCAGAAACTCACGCCTGAACTCCCACAATTGGAAAACATGCTCAATCTCCTCTGCCAACACTCAGGCATAGATAAGGCCTTCCTGTTCGACGTTAGATCTAAAATGTACCTCGCTACAGATTCCAGCCCTGTCGATATACAAACCTATGAAGTCTGCTCAGATTTCATAGACGTCGCCGTCGATCTCGATAATCTTTACGACTCTTCTGGCCCAGAAGCAGGCCGGCCTATGCTCTGCACTTCTATTTTGAACAACGGTGTCGTCCTCTACCTCCGACAAATGATCCGTGGCCTCTCTCTCGTCTACTTAATGCGCCGTGAAAGCGCCCAGAAGCTCGCCTTGGTCGAATACAACACCGACCTTGTTGCTGAAGGTCTCGAGAAACTCTACGCTGCTAAACGCAAATCAAGGATACCGGCGGCGTCATAGTTCGCACTACCGCTATCGCTCTTCCACCGCCTTTACTACCACTCACGTGGATCATATGACAGTATAACATCTAACTCCTCCCAGGTGGCTCAAACAATCACGTTTTGTCTATTACTATGTCACGCGGAAACTAGGTCGCATACTAAATGATTGTCAAAAGTACCTAAGCAGGAAATAGCCTTTGAGGGCACAATGAAGAACGCATATGAACCGCACTTACGATGATTGCGAAGCTCTAGCTCGACCTTTCTGCATCCGATCGCGATGACTGCTTAATGCACCTATCAAAGAAAGGCGGTTGTGGTGCTGCTCATTGACCACACCTCACGACCGCACACTGAACACTGAGCATTTATTAGATGCGTTTTAGACCAATAACACCGACCAATCTGACCAGGAAAATGTTCGGAATTTGAAGCTTAACAGAATGCAAGGTTAGAGCCGCACAATGGCTTGGTACACGCGTCCCAGCCAACCTGAATGGTTAATGAGAAACCTTAAATTTTGGTTTTATCGGACTGCCACCTTTAGCTAAACCCCATATAAAGAAGTGGGACTTTTGGCGAGCCTTACGTTTTCAGCACCACTTGATCAAGACAATCGCTGCTCGAATAACACAACTAGCATAATGTCTGTGAATGAAAGTTTCGACTCAAACCTGAACCTCCCTAATACGTTTCTCCAAGTTGAGCTCGATGAGGACGAGAAGCTACTGGCATCTGAAGCCGGCAAGAAACTCAGCCCCTCAGAGCGACGCCGCCTCAGAAACAAAGTGTCTGCGCGACATTTCCGCATGCGCCGCAGAATCTACACCCAAACGCTTGAAGAGAAGATTGCTGACCGCGATCAGGAGATCTTAGAATTAAAGCAAGAAATTGCACGATTGCGTCTTGAGAATTCTCAGTTAAGAAATTCTTCTTTAGTTGCTCCGGCCGACCCCGCTGTTCCTTTCGCATTATCATCAGAAACAGGATCGCAAGCAAAAGCGACCCACTCACCACAAATCGTTAACGATTTGGCTCCTTTATTATCGCATACCCTTAGTGGACATTCATCTTCGGAGTCGCACCGCTTAGGCGGTCAAGAGCTGGCTAGAACTGTGTCTTCGGAGATCCCCGGTCCATGGGAGCAAGATTTGTCCAACGAGAACACTGCCCCTGTCACGCTATTTAGCAATGGCAGCGATGCACTTTATGATTACAGTCCGGAGCTCCTTGTTCCTGAGTTAGATAACACGTTATCAGACTCGAGTTCACCTGCGTCAGATCGCTCGTCGCTTGCGAACATGGATTTCAGAATCGAGAATCTGGTACCGAGCAGCATGACGCCAGTTGTTCTTGCTAGAGCGTATGCAACATCATATTCGGACAGCTTTTCGCTGCAACAATCCAACGGTGCGGCACCTGGTTCGTTAGAATGCGTCAACGGCGTCTCACAGCGAGATAATTTTGGGCAGTTGTCTTTCGGCGACTGGCCACTTGCTGAGGCCGACGTGTTTGAGACTTTAGTCGACCACGACTTACCTCTCGGACTAGATGAGAAACCTGAGCAGCAAGAGGGTACTGTAGTCATTGAAGTTCGTGTTGAACCGAAACCCTCGGACAACGAGCAGACGAAGGGACCAAAAGACGCCGAGGGTGTTTGGGATGAGGCGCTCAAGGCCGCTGAAGAGATCTACAAGCGGCTTGGAGTGAAGCTTCTTAAACATTAGAGCGGCTGGTCCGAAGTATTTGATATTCACTATGTAATGATTTGAACGGGGTAAAATTTTTTATGGTTGGTTATTTATTGAGCGTAGTAATAGTAAGTAGTTGGTCCCAATACGCGTGAAAAGAGGAATTTTCAGTATCCGACAATAAATCACGGTTTCGCAGGCTAAAGGTACAATAAAGCGGATGCTAGCGCAATTGAATGTGCTGGCAACGCCGTCAGCGGCAGAATTCTCTTCGTCGTCAATACTGCTGTTCACGGGAAACCGCAACAGGTACGTTATTGGCAATTTTGGCGAAGGCCTGCAGCGGACACTTATACAGCACAAGTTTCGATTTAAAGACACACTAAAAGTAGCTGCAGTTGCTGGAAATGTATCTATAAGCAATGTAGGAGGTCTTCCAGGGCTAGGAATTACATTATCAGAATTATCTAAACAAAAACAAGTGGTGTTGTTGGGTCATCTTCCGAGTCTGAGGGCGATGATCCGTACATGGAGACACTTCGTTCTCCGATCCGCCACTGTGCAATTCAGTTTTGCCGATACATATGCGGACGACATGTTGGCGATCCGCACGGTCATGCTTGATAACTCGGCCTCCTATACGGTGCAATTTGCCGACATGCGGGGCCGGTTTTTGCCACAGCGCGCCGAGGCCCTTGGTGTCACCGACAGGAAGCTGTACAAGATCCTGGCTGCGGGTCAGGACCTCCAGCTCGAAAACGGGCAGACGATCAAAGCAGACGACGTCAACGAGCCGGCTAAACCTGGACCGCGTTTGTTCTTTCTGGAGCTGTCGAGCGACTGTTTGGTATCCAAAGCGCTAGACGTCCACTGGGCAGCCCCTTCGCACCCCGGCGCGCAGTGTCTGTCTGACGCGCAACGAGACAATGTGGTCATTTTATCGCTTGGAAAGGCCGTCGATTTACGCTCTGACGCGCTTGCGCAACTAATCCACATGTTTGAGGGCTGCAAGTTGTTTGTATCGCACACGCACTTATGCAAGGACTACTTCTCAGCGACATCTGCGGCCGCTGCGCTTCAGAAATGCGCAGAGGTCGCTCCACGCCTGTTCTCCGCACCTCAGCTGCACCTGTCCGACGGCGACGACGATGACTACGATGCCGCCGCGTGGTTTCGCGACAGGTACAGACACATCGCGGTGCTTGAGGCCGGAATGGAGATGGCGATACTGCCTCAGTTGAACGCCAGTAAGACAACAGCATGGGCAGACGACGAGACCGTCCTGGATGTGACGCAGTCGCCCTGCGAAACAGATGCGTTGCGGGACCCGGCAGGCGGTATAGACGATGTGCAGACTGTGACGCTCGGCACCGGGTCGTCGTTCCCGTCGAAGTACCGGAACGTTTCAGGAACGCTGGTGCGTACGTCTGCGCACCACGCCGTATTGTTTGACTGCGGCGAAGCTACATGCATACAATTGGCACGGTACTACGGCTCGAGGGCGCCAGCGGTTATCGCATCTATACGCGTTATATTCATCTCGCACCTGCACGCGGACCACCACCTAGGGATTGTGCGCATGATCGAGCAATGGACTAAGGCTGCACCAGCAGATCGCAAACTGTACATAGTGGGGCCCAAACGAGTGGCTTCGGTGATCGAGGAATGGAGCGCGATCGACCCACTGGACCTGGAACGCGTACGGTTCCTAGACATGTACAACCAGGTGCGTTCGGACAGCACTGATACAAACGCGGTGAAACGGCAGAGAACGGCAGCCGAGAAGCATGAAGAGTACATGGAGGAAGACCTTGTGCCGGTGGAGACAGGGACCAAGTTCTCAAGCGACATGGAGTCTGTTGTGAATGAGCTTTACGGAGATGAAGATTCACGGATCATTGAGATCTGTACGGTGAAGGCGATCCACCCTGCAATGGCATACAGCATGAAAGTGGTGCTGCGGATCGGTGAAATGGGCACGTTCTCCGTAGGGTACTCTGGGGACACACGGCCCAACGAGAAATTTGTAAATATCTGCACGGGAATTGATCTGCTGGTGCATGAGGCGACGCACGGCGACGATCTGCATGAAGATGCTTACGAAAAGATGCATAGCACGCAGTCGGAGTCGCTGCTAGTAGGAGCGGCTATGGGCGCGAAGAGAATAGTGTTGACGCATATCTCGCAACGATACCCGAAAGCCGGACACGGCAACAAGGGTCACATTTTGGCGAGCGATTTGAAGAAACGGCTTCCGGAGACGCTTAAAGGCAGCCGGTACGAGTGGTTGCTGGAGATCGACGACGACAAGCGGGTTCCAGAAGCGATTGTAGCGTACGACGGGATGTGTGTGCGGTACGGCGACATCAAGGACGTTGGCGCGACACTTGAAGACATTGCAACGATGTTTGAGCAGGATTGATTACCTACATGTGGAATAAAGACGTTTGTCGGTAGATCAAGGCATTTTGTGGCCGATCGCTGCCAATCAGTAAATGATCGGTTAGTGTTGCACTCTTTCCTAGGGTGTAAACTGTTTGGACTCCCAACAGTCACTGCAGCGTACTATTTTCAACTCGCACTTTTACTTATCTGGAACGACAATTTGTTTTTGTACGATTTCTCTTTAATTCGACGAGCGAATTTTTTTCTGAGGAAACTGGCTGCGCGTATCACGCAGCGAAAAAAGGTTTTTAGCGCCAAAAAATTAGAGCCAGTCGCCGTCTCGCGGCGGTGTTGCATCACTAATCGCCGTCTTAATCAGTGATGAGCACCGTTTTCCGGCACCACAACAACAGCAGCAACAACACTAGCAAAACAATCAGCAACGAATTCGGTACCGAGAATGCGTCCGATCGCCGGCTATTAGGCACCTTGAATTGTACATCTGCTGTCTTCCAGTCGTACCTAGCGAGCTCGGCAGTCGAGCAGCATGTCGTTCACCATATACCCGTAGAGCTGCAGAATGCGGTATCGGGAGCCGTCGCAGGCATGGTATCCGGGATCGCCGTTTGCCCGTTAGACGTGATCAAGACGCGGCAGCAGGCCACGGGTATTTTGACGCACAGCGTGCATCGCCCCTCGATCGTGACTATCGTCCAAGACATATGGACTAATTCCGGGTTCAGGGGCTTCTACCGCGGCCTGGCGCCCATCATACTTGGCTACGTGCCTACGTGGATGGTCTACTTCCCCATCTATGAGCAGCTCAAAGTGAGTCTCCGTGGCGTGTTCGCGAGCACCAGCGCGACCGCGAACGTTGGTGCTGATCCGCTTGGCCCGGTGCAAAAGGAAGGCTATCTAATTAACATCCTCGCTGCGGTAGGCGCAGGCGGCTCTTCGACGCTCGTAACGAACCCGATCTGGGTCGTCAAGACGCGTCTGATGTCTCAGGGAATTGGCACATCCACTTTCAAGTATACGTCCACACTGGACGCCTTCCGCACAATGTATAGACAGGAGGGCTTGAAAGCGTTCTACTCGGGGATCGGACCTGCTTTGTTCGGTCTCACGCACGTCGCACTGCAGTTCCCACTGTATGAGGTGCTCAAGACCGTTCTCGGTGCTGACGAAGCGCACCGCGAAGAGTCGACCGTCACTAAGTACATGGGCAAGGTCATGGTAGCTTCGTCGCTGTCGAAGATGGGCGCATCGCTGGTGACGTACCCGCACGAAGTCGTCAGAACGTCAATGCAGATTGCGCTCAATACTGGCAAAGACAATTCACTGCAAGGACCCAAATTCATAGACGTTCTGGCGACGATATATAGACAACAGGGCTGGCGCGGGTTCTACGCTGGTCTTATGACAAATTTCCTCCGCGTAGTGCCAGCCAGCGCAATCACACTGATGACTTACGAGTTTACATCTCTTCAATTACGGAATCTATGAGAACCAATTTTGCACGTATCTGGTTAGAACATTAGAGGACATTTTAGCCGTTAATTTGTGGTAGACGAATTGTCCACGGCTGGGTCCGCAGGATGGCCGCTATTCGCGTTTCGCCGCGACTCTTCGATCTGCGCTTGCCGCCGCTGGTACCCGAAATGTATTCCCATAGGTATTATCATTACAATCATTGGTCCTAACAGGCGCTGAAATTAGTATTTTGCTGTAGGTTTGCGCACTCAAAAGCGGACTTACCAGTCTTCCGTGGATCTTCAGGCCCATCGCAGGGTGGTCAAGTCGAATGGTGGGTGGTTGGTGCACGGCGCAGCGCGGTTTGGAACGTACACTGGATGGCGCAGCAGCACTCAATGTTATCTTGGCTATATGTCGCCAATAAACCCTTTTGCAAATAAATTGATACCAAATCAGACATAAATGTCTGGAGAAGTCAGCCAGCCGCGTTCTCCAAGATGATCGCGATGCCAGCCAGACACTACTTTGCCCAGACACCCGTCCGACGACGGGACGGCCTCATGGATGTACTGGTACACAGATCCGGGCATGAGCATCACCTTTTCTGTGGGTATTTTTGACTCTGGTAGTACTACTGGTGCTGCCGTTAGGGCCCCCGGTTCCGTGGACCGGTGATCATGTGTTAGATCAACGCAGTCAATGCTCAATGGCATTCCTGTATCGAGTACGTTCTCGACGCGTGTCAGAACAAAATAGCTGTTTGCGCGCGAAGGCACTACTGACGTTGTGATGCTTATGCAGTGCTGTGCGGTGAATTTGTACACCTTGCGCATTGATTTAGTGGTGGTGTCGTCGCCCACAGTGTACTGAACTGTTATCGTCAGGGCATGCAGGCCTGCACTGCGTATCTCTGTCTTACCAAGCGCGATGTATGCGAATTTCTGCGATGCACGCTGCGCGAGCCGTATTTCGATCGGATTCAACCCTGGTGGTGTCGATACCGACGCCGTCACGGATCGCAAGGCGATCGAAGGATCAGTGTAGGCGCAGGCCAACACAATGGGGAACTGCTCGCCCACGTAGACGCGGCCGAAAGAGTCTGGCAGCTGTAATGCCAGCGTGTCCAGGTCATTGATGGGCCGACTGAGCTGGTGAACTTTGATGCCAATAGGATTGGAATCCATAATGGCGTGCGTATCAAAGGAAAATAGAGTTCTAATGTCGCAGAACTCTCAAAGGGTCGGGTCAACTTGACCGGGCCCCACGGGCGGCATAACAACAAGACAAGGTACACGTGTCGATTCGCGCGCAGTATGTAAGCTGCTTCAGAGGCGGTAGTGGTGCAATCCGCCAAGGACTGCACGGTGTAGCAGGGACCCTATGATCGGTGGTCGCTGGCCGGCAGTAGCAGCAAGCAGTGACCACTAGGAGCCTAGGCCTTGCGGGTATGTGCCCTCTACTTGGAATCCGCGGAAGTAATCGGTTTCGCAATTAAACTACTTTACCCGGTGCGGTGTCAAACCTTCGAATAGGGCTTAGCAGGACTTGTTATCAGATCGTTAATTGCTATTGGTGCAGTGCATGGCAGCGGTGGAAATAGGCTGAGAAATAAAGTTTGCGTTAAATTAGTGAGATTTGCAACAATTTACCAGTCACGGATGAGAAAGCAGCCCTAGCAACGCGACTCACACCATGCGTTAGGGCAACAGCGGGTTTCAGGGGCCCCGATCGGGTCCAAAAGTCGCAACCAATCTGTTCGGCAGCCCCTGTGCAATAATATAAAAGGCGAGTACAGACATAACTGGCGCATTCTGGGTACATTAAAGCAGCCGCCTGGGCTTTTTCTATGAGATTCTAAATTTTAAGTAATGCGGTATTTTAGGTTTACTACGGGTAAACCCTCGAGAACGCTCTTTCAAAGATAGTGTTTTGGCCTGTTTTCCCCCCCTTCCCCCTCTGTTTCCCCCGGGGCGGTAACCCAAAACGCACTCCAATAACCCTCACGCAACACAACGCACCATTTAACATAACTCGTCAATTTTTGTCGAAAACAGTTGTCATTTTGTCATTGTTTGTGCCTGATCTTCCTTTGTCGTTTTTCGATTCATTAGCAACTCGAACAATCGACTTCACGCGTCAGATCTCATAGCTTTGTCCTACGATACAACTTGACGTTTCCCTCCTATTCTCCTTTCCCCGGTAAATCGCTAGAGCTTGTCAGTCCGCCTGCACCACCACCGCAACCCGGACAACACCAAAAGATCTCTATCGAATTCGTGAATAAAAAAACTCTGTGATTCAAATTGTTCGCGCTCTTTACTCAATTGTCTTTCAAGACGCACAAAAGGGAAATCGCCGTTTGCTGCTGCCCCATTCTCAGCTTGACCCGCCAGAAGACACAAGTGTGTACCTTGATCAGTCAAACAGCATGTCTATAATCCAAACAGACTTGCCCGCCCAAAAAGTTGCGTCCTCGTTTGATATCCCTTTACTCGAACCTGATATCTCCGATTCCGCCTCGGATTCCTCCGCCAGGTCCTTCGAGTCCGATCACGTCTCCGATCCTGGCTATGCTATCCGCAGACTCTCCTCGGTCGAGTACCACAACCCTTCTTGCAGCCTGCTTTACGCAGATACCTGCCCCTACGCTTCCGTATGGCGCAAGGAACTCTGCTCCGTCATCTCCAGCAGATCCTCCCCCGCCGCAGCAGCAGCAGCAGCCTACTCGCTCTCCGTCTCCTCGGAAGAGAGACACAGAACGAGCCCACGCAAATCAAGGAAAACAGGTAAATCACAACACCCGTCTTCCTACGACGAAACCTTCCAAGATTACGATCCCCATGACTCCACAACTATCCTCGCCTCCTCAACCTATGCTTCCGCTCCTGGCAAGCACGATCCTCATCACCATCACCACCACCACAATCACAACCACAACCACAACCACAACCACAACCAGTCCCAAAAAATAGGCAGACGTAACACCTCCGTCGCCGTCCCTTCTTCCTCTTCCTCGGCCTTCAGTTCAGCCTCAAACTCTCCTCCCCATGCAGGCCACGGCACCACCGCCTCTGTATCTTCCCCCATGGACTCCTCGGACTCATCCGACCGTCCACGACGCCGCGCCTGCATCTCCTGCAAAACTGTATCGTCACCCTGTTGGAGACCTTCCTGGAACAACTCCGTAGGTCAACTCTGCAACTCATGCGGCCTGCGATACAAGAAAACTGGAGCTAGATGCTCTCAACCTGATTGTCTCAGAATCCCCGCAAAAAGCGAGTGGGCTAGTATTCGCGCTTCCGCCGTTAACGGTGTATACTACTGTCTTGATTGCAGCGGCGAAGTCTATACTAACGAAGTCTAAACTTCATTCAACCTCTGCCTGCTCTTACATTACTGCGTGGCTGGCGACCCTGTCCCTCGCTTACTGCAAAGGCAATGCAATATTGTAGTGCTACTGCGTCCTCTGCGAGGACCGGAAAAAACTAGAGACGAGGTAACAGATGTCCAATGCCTTCTGTAAGAATCCTTAAAAAAAGAGCGGCCAGTGTGTTCACTTGTTTGTGTCTAGTTTGTCTCGTTATTTTCTTTTCTATTAAGAAATTTTACCCTTTTAATTTCTTACGTATGTTCGCGAGCAAGCGTTCACTCAATTAATTAATCAGTTGTAAGTCATTAATGAACGTAATTGTCGCCGCAATCCACGAAAGTCGTGCGGCCATACTGGATGTAATATACAACGTCGGTATTGACCTGACATTACCTCACAACAGGTGACGCATGCCTGGAGACAGGGTTGCTGAACGTTCTGTGAGCCGATGTGGCTGTTCCGGGGGTATCGGGGCCATCGTCCGAAGAAGCAGTGGCAAATCCACCGATAGGAACGTTCGATCGTGCCAGAGGATGTCCAAGTTCAAAGGAGACGTCGTTGTCGTCGTCGTCCCCGGCAACATTAGAGACGCGTGGTCGGTTCACACCATTTGGTTTATTCTGCAGCTCGTATTCTTCAAAAGCTTCCACGTCTTCGAGCGGCACGTAGCGGCCGCCGTTTGAACTTGGGCCGGTGACTTTTCTCTTGCGGCGCAAAAACATAGGTAGCACAGTGTCGTCCATTGCATCATACTGCCATCTGAACATTTTGTCGGGCGAGATCTGTGGCAGCGAATTGCGATAAAAGTAGTAGACAGCGCAGGAAAGCAGAGCACCACCAATGAGGTCGATGAAGTAATGATGCGTCAGGTACATTGTGGACCACCATATCCAAAGCAGGTATGAGACGAATATAGACGAGAGTTTCGGGAATAGATGGCACAGAAACAGCACCTGGATAGTAGCGCAGCCAGAATGAAGAGATGGGAATGCCCCAAAAACTACTGGCGCGTAAGTGAAAGTGGAAGTATAAAGGTCCACACCCAGGAGTTTGTCTATTCGCGCTAGACCGCCAGGAGAACCCGGCATAGAGTAATCAGCAGGAGCCAAGCCGTTTCTTAATTTGTACCAAGGTGGAGCGGCCGGGAAGAGTAACTGGATAGTCACGCCAAGAAGGTTCATGTAGCCAAAGGCAGCTGCGTATATAGGAAGAGTCTTAGGAGGAGCAAATAGGAAAATCAAGCCCGCTGTGACGAAAGGGCTGCCGAAATGGATGATGCCGTAGGGAATCCATGCGAGCACGTCTAGGACCGGGTGCGTGTACTGGCTGAGCATTGAAGAGAGGTTCCCGCCGTAGAGAATAGTTTCTAAAGCTGGAAGAATGCGGACGGATATTGGTGGTCTGTGAGTGCCGGGGATGAACTGCATGCAGTAGAACCACAGCAACCAAGTGAATATGGGGAGCGCGTTAAAGAAGAATTGTGATAGTGCCGGTATGATGAACGAAAAGATGAGTAGGAAAGCGATGCACAAGCGGAAAAGTATTGGGGGCCGTTTTGATATGATCAATGCAGCAAGGAGGAACAGGCCGTCGACGACGTACTGCATGTCGCTCCAGACGAACTTGTGTCGTTTCAAGCGGTCTATCGTAACGGACGGCGAGATTCGCGTATCCAGTCCAAGCACCATATTCAGTGTGATATGTGTGAAGCAGTGCGATAACAGATGCAGCGAATAGAAGGTACAGCGGAATGGTATTGAGCAATTAGAGGTGGAATCCGCTTTGACTTTGTCTGGACCAGGGCAACGGGATCAAACGAGTATGTGAGGCAGATACGGCTGCAAACGCAGTTGGATCAGCGAGAAGAGTACAATGTTACGAGCGGTCTGCAGGAGAAAGCTTTTCTGCAAGAACTTGGCGAGAAAAGGTCTTAGTTCCGAGCAGCGGGTTCGCGTGTCAGGCGGAGCGGTATCGAGCGGTGTGCACGAAAATTGGGGAATACGGCGATCTAGTGTGTGATCCTCGTTAGTCACAAGGATGTTCGGCGGCAGCACGTTCAGGAAGGCAGTGAGAGACGGCTAGAATAACGGTGAGAGGAACAGCCGGGTGGTCGCGTAGGATGGGGCCGGGGAAGGTGGGCCGCCCACATGCAGACGCCGGTAGTACAATTAGAGTGTGCACGGTTGCTAAGTGGCAATATAGGGCTATTAGGGTCTGTGTACTATGAGAACGGGACTGTTTAGTAGAGTGCAAATGGGGAGTGTTTGTTTTTAGGGCACTGCAGGTTGAATCAATTATGTGAATAGTGATTTGAGTGCTAGACGGGTTGACCAGTTGAAGCGTGTGCCTGGAAGAGTCAAGAACCTGGCGAGACCCGAGGAATAAGCCAGGGATGATGTAATGGTAGTCGAGGGCGATCGAGGTTAACAGAAGGGCAATGAAGTGCAGACCGGTCACGTAGTTCTTGGTGATCAAATCGTTATAAGTTGCAGTTCTGAAAGGTGTGGAATTTAGGCGATAATAGTTTGCTGAAGAATGTGCCAACAGAGAGTGCGATTACGATCGTGCGGCATCAGATAAGACAGTTGGGTTGTTTGGCAGTAACGTCTAATGCGGCGCTAAAAGTCGCACCGATACGTCGGTATAAGCGTGATCTAGCTCCCTCAGATGTCCGTTCGACCGTAACCTCCTAACACGGCGGGCGCTGCGATCGCACATATGGAACTGTGTACGGCGCGTTTGTGACGAAGAGCGGGCCTGTGACCAGCAGACAGTTTGCAGGCCCATCGGCGTTAAAGGGCCAGTAGAATGCAAGTTTTTTTGCAACTGGTAACCTGCACTGAGAACTCTATTTGTAATATCTTAGTTTGATCGCGGAATAATGCTGACGGGACAACTATGGGCCGCACATGGCCGAGCACGGATTTGGCTCACAGCGGTTCCAGCAAACGCAGAATGACCTTGAGTGACGCACCCCAACGACAGGTCGATAACGTTATGGTAACATTGGATACAGGTAACTGCTGGGTGGTGCACATGCCGGTGCAGCGCACAGGCTCAGGGAAAGCGACCGGATCCAAGAGGTTGGTCAAGGCCGAATTAAGCTTAATCACCCGAAGCCACCACGAACAAAGTTTACGCAGAGCTCTCGACGAACGGCACCAGATTATCGGTAGCAGCGGAAGATAAGAAGGAAAAGAAACTTTTTACTGTTTTCGATGCCGAAAACCGATCAGAAGTAGCCAGATGCAGTTTAGCAGTCTTGGTGTATGCTTTTTTGAAACTAACTTGTAAGTCTGGACACCTGGGGAAACATAGGCGGGGCCGTACGAACGGCTTTTGCTTTGGTGTCTCTCGCCTTGCTGGCAGATTTACGAGCAACACCGCACAACGTACGCTGAAGTTTGTGCGATCTACGCTTAAACGAAAGGTTGTACTGTGTATCTCGAGCGATATTGTGGCAAATCCATGTGCACTAGAAACCTTTCGCAGATGTCTCTGTAGATTAGCACATGAATTTGTCAGCGTCCGGCAGTTGCCAACGCCGAGCTAAGTTAGAGTTTACAGTTGCGCCCGGATCAAATTCGACATCTACCCTTTGCGGGTCTTAGGAGAACCCGCATCAACAGGGAAACGATCGCGGTATTGCCAACTGTGCCACTAATGCTCGGTTCTAATCACGAAAAGTAGTAGACAAACTTGAGCTAGTGGCACAGAAATAGAAAAAAAGGCCTGTATGAAGAGTTTTGCGGAAAAAGACGGACGAGTTATAGTGCCAAAATCAGAATTCTAGAAGGCCCAAAACAGACAATTTAGCGTTATTCCATAGAAAAATTAACTTTCCCCAGCGAAGACGAGTTAACTAATTGGGAAGTCGCGGGTAAGCTTAACTGTAAAATACTTTGAATGAGGAAAGAGCGAAATTGACCAAAAGGCTAGCAGTTTTACCTGTCATTAGAGGTTTTAATGCGTTAATACTGTTCTTTTTCGGCAGTAAAATGCATGTGAACAGCACTCAACCCCTATGGGCGTACCATGCAGGCTGTCGTTGGGGATATGGGTTGCTGGACTCGCTTTTTCAGTGTGTAGTTATCTAGCTGTCATAAACGCTTATTTCAGATTAGGTTTGTCTAGGCGAAGCATGTTACTTTTCAGAGATCGTGCGCACTACAACGCTGGGTTATTCCACGAGCAGTAAAGTAACCCAAGAGATCGCTCCATAAGAAGCAAGTTGAGAAAAATGCTAGATACCGGATCAGTTAGATTTCGGATTTATTATTCCGGTAGTAGGTTGTTCCGCAGCATCTGCTGGCCGTGAACTCGACAGAGACGGATTGAACGTGGGGCGGAAATATAGCAGGTCGAGGCTTCATCTGAGAATCGAAGCCTGACTAAGACGTCTTAGTAGCCAATCTAAAGCAACTAGGGGGGGTTGATAGTAGTGTTTGTGAGGCTAAGGGGAGGTGATGTAAGAGCCAAGGGTGAGCGTAATACCATAATCAACCAAAGAGGCTGAAAAGCGACCTGAAAGCCAAGCAGTAAGCAGCAATGGTAATAAGGAATAGTGGGAGGGGATGGCAGGGTGTGCGGAGCACTTGTAAGGTACGCGCATAGCGGAAACATATGCGCTATCACATAGTAGTAAGCATGGATATCGCCGAACACGAATAATGGAGGTTGCATCCAAATGTCAGCACTAAAAACCGGGGTAGGCGCAGGGCGGCACCATAAGCCTAATAAGGTTTATAGAATGAAATTTAGAATATAGTTTTAGGCTGAATACGGAATAAAGTTTCAAGTCCCATCAAGTGAGAGAGGCAAGTCCGAGCGTTAGAGCAGCAAGAAACCTAGATCGAAAGGGGTAATGTAAACCCAGGATAGATGAGCTTCGAAGAGAAATAAATGTTTATAGAAGAGTGGCAAGGGCCGATCAAGAACCGATCAAACGGGCTGTGACAAGACAGTAGAAAGCGCGGAACGAAACAAGAGATAAGATGCCGGGGCATGACTGTGACACGGGACTGTATTCCGATCACATGATAGCCGGAACGAGTGTGACTAGGATGTGAAAAACGGCTTTTGCTATTATGCCATAAAGATCTATCAAACTGGGCAAAGGATCTTCGGGACCACCTTCCAGGACTGAATTCTAAATAGACGGCTGATGTAACTCCCCGGTCCTGCGGAAATGGCATTTTCAACATCAAACGATAGATGAGCGTTCGGCAGTGACTTCGTTTTCGATCTATCGGAGTACCCGCCCGATGCACCCTAATGAGTAATTGCAGGCGTATTAATTACGGCGGCGTCTAGCGTATTAGATGAGCTGTAATAGCGCGAAAGGACAAACAAGTTTAGGGTATTTTGGAAAATAGGGAATTGACCGAAAATAGCGTTTATGATTAAAGTTTGGCTGACAGTAAATTAAGTTTTATCGACGGAAAGGGCAAACTTCTGACGTTTTCCGCATTTAGGCTTAGACAATGAACGCCGGCGCTGTTTTTGTACGGGGATATTCCCCATAACCCCCCACCTTTACCCACCATAAAAAGAGGCAGAGGAAATTAGCCAAAGAAAAAAAAAATTCATGTGATTAATTTAGTCATATATATAAATAGACTATATAATATAACTGCCCTTCAAAAAGCGGACTCGAAGATCATTTATATATTTTTAATCAGTAAGGAGTTTTCTTTGAACATTTTCCTTACTTCGTTCTATCTTAAATATACTGCAGTTTTTCATCGTTGGATCTGATCGCTGCCGCTCAAGGGTCCATTTAGTTCTCTTTTCTCTTGGCCGCCTTTATAATTCCTCATTTTAGCAGGTTGACTAGGCACGCTAATAGTCGATAATAGTAGACCCGGTTCGAAAAATAGTAACATATTGACACATTAACGAGTCAAAGAGAAATTGCGCCCTATTTTTAGCGTATTCGTGTCTCGTTAGATCGATTTTTCCCCGTCTTAGGCTATTCTGTGTCTTCCCCTCTTTTTTTAAACTGAGTCAGGTATCTTCTACTACTTTACCTGACACATAAATACGCAAACCCTGCTTTATTTCGAGTTAGTTTGCGTCTGCTCTGTTCATATCATTTTTTTTTAATACAGCCCTTTCGTCAAACGTAACGCCGGTTGACTTCATTATATTCCTTTCAAACCTTATTCTCTTTGAACCTTGTATCTGTGAGAAATCAGGATCTGACTTGACCGCATAAGTTCAAACTCGCTTTCTTTGCATATTAGGGACTTCACTTGTGCTTAGCTCTTCTCTAACCATTCTTGGATTTCCATATATATATATCCGCCTACCTTTCTGATTTCAGCTATTCACCCATCATGTCACCCTGCATACCATTGGATTCGTGCGAGCAGAAAGTATCGTGCTCGCATTCCGCCGATACTCTACCGGTTGCTTCCTCTTCTTCTACTACGACATCTAATTGTCAGGCGCATATCTCGTTGAAAAGACGCGCATCTGCTGAACTTACTAGTGACTCACTAAAAGTTCAGCGAAATATATCTCAGTTTTCCCAAAGCACATCCGTCTGCAATGACGATGATCTATGGTCCCGGTACGTCAGCGGTTCGTCCGCGTTCCCGCTAAGAAACCCTTGTGCTCCTACCGACCCGCCGATTTCAGTCGATTCTTTGTCCGAACTTGACTCACGAAGCATGTTCTTCAACCCTCAGGTCAGACACGATTTAGCCTTTGATTCCGGTCTGAGGTTTCGCCCGGCCGATAACGCTGCAAAGCAAAAGCATACTAGAGATTTCTGGGAAGCTATGGTTGACGATTGTACTTTTCTGAATAACTATGACTCTGTCTCAAGCTCGAACTCAGCTTCAGGGCCAGTGTCCTCAGGGCCAGTGTCCAAGCGCCCGATGTCTCTGTTAATGCAGACAAGGATCCCGATATCACTGATCACATTCTTTGAGGTATTTCATTCCGTTGTCGACAGCGATTACATAGCAGGCCTTCAGAACGGCACATTTGCATCTTTGAGCAGGTACATGGCTGGTCACCCTGTTCCACCAAATGACCCTGCTTTGGAACAGGCGCGCAACTGCATTAACCAACTTCAGTATCGAAGTTTTGATTTCCTCAGTTTTGTCGAGGGCATTGTTTCCCGTTGCAAACAACATTGCGCACCTTTGAGAGATGAACTCTTGGACATCATCGTTCAAACTTCGCGGGAAGCATACAGTGTACTAGTTCCAGACACTCGAAAGCTCGTTGACGTATTCGAGATGCTCTATTCGATTCTGGAAATCATGAAACTAGACGCTGCAAACCATACTTTGCATATTTTACGGCCTGTTTTGTTAGAGGCCGTGACGCAGTTTGAAGAGGACTATTTCACAGTCCGACTATCTGCGCACCCGACTGACCGGTATGCTAGTTTCTATAAGGAATGTCTTTCTGCGAACAAACTCGGTGTATCTGTTGCGCCGAACAACAAGAGTTTTGGTCCATTAACAGTTTCTCGTGGTATTATTGACTTCTTGCGTTATACTCCAGACAATGTGAAATCTCTTTCAGATATTCCGTTGTCATTGAGTTTAGACGCTGCGAGGATTAAAGAACTGCGTCGAGACGTTCGGTGCTATGTGCTGTCAGAGATGGCTTATGAAGCTGCACAAATATTCGGCAGTTCTGCTGCAAATAAAGACATTTTAATCGAGCTTTTGTCTGAAGGACATAAGTTTCACCGTAAAGAGATTGCGAAAATCGTCGATGGTCCTCGTGCGACCACGGAGTTTGTTAACGACTGGGTGCATCGCAATCTCCATCCGAGCAGCAAGCTGTACCAAAAGTTTGAAGAATATATTCTGAAACGAATCCTGAAGCAGACTCTGGAAAATCTACAAAGTTTTGGCGATAGTGCGAAGTCAGGATCAGGTTTACCTGCGAACTGGAGTACTATTGCCGATACTAACGAGCCGGTGTGGAGTCTAGGAAGCATTTCGTCACGCCTAGCGCAACTAGCCGTGTACAACTGGACAGTGTTCCGACGACTGTACCGTAAATAATTGCATGATGAATCATTTTCTGGGACGTTTACTCGATGTGGGGTTTTTTAATTATATAGTAAAAAGGAAAAATAGGAAATTTGTTGCATATTTACCATGATCGCCAGTAGTACAAAAGGTAAAAAGTTTGTCCGCCCAGGCTTTTTTTCTCCTTTAGACTTCTTCGAAGATATGTGCTGAGAATTTTTTGAATAAATTTGGCGCATATTCAAAGCGGAGTCGAGATTAATCAGGGAATGAAATCTTTTTGTATTTTATTTTCGGCTCTTGCTCATTGGATCGAACGTCTATGTTCGTGACGCGAAAGGCGCGAGCCTACATATGTATCTATCTATATATGTGTGTGTGATTGTACATATTTGTGATGTATTTATATATACTTATATTTATTTTCATTTTCATATATTTATTTATACCACCGTTTTCTGTACATGATGCTTGTTCGACCGTTCTTCGCGCACACGCGGCTTGAATACAGTCAGAATTAAGTAGACAGTCGAGAAGAACAGCCCAATACACGCGCTCGTAAGGAACCAATGCGCGACCGTGTCGTTGTTGAAGTCATGTCCGAATATATTGACCAGCTCGTCCGTAAACTCGTAGATCGCAGTATACGACAGCAACTGTAATGAGAGGTACATCATCGTCAACGCTATCCCCACTAGACCGGTGTTGTAAGGCACTACCGATGACAGGAATGGCGTCCATCGCGCACACCATCTCCGCGCCGCCGGCACAAGCATCCCGCACTCTGAAACCATAGTATACAGCGCAATAACGCTGTTTACAATAGCAACAAATCCGGTGCATAAGTGCCATGCACTGTTCTTCATCGCTACAAACTCCAGCGCACCATACACAACCATGCAGGCTCCTTCCAGCAGAATGGTACCCACAACTAGCGGTCGCAACAGTCTAATCCAAAGTCCCATTGTCTGTCTCTGCGATAACACTAACAAAAGATTTCCGTCAATGTCTCTCGTCATATAAGTTTGACCATATATATATATGTGTTACGCAGTTTCAACTCATGCAACTAGAAACCGCATCACGTTTCAGAAACTATCATGAGTGATGGTCTAGGCAAGGCATAATAATCAATCAAAGCATCGCATGCCACTTGTTACGTCTTTCTGTATATACTTACCTTCAAAGAAATCGCAATCATCTTGCGACATAGCTAAGCTGAAACCTTATTCTAGTCAAAAGGAAAACTCAAACAACGTCGCAGCAAGCGTTCAATACACATTTAAAACGCAAAATAGGCGTTTCACAACATTAATGTGCAGTCTTTCGAAAGATAATCTATCTCAAAACTACCCCTAGCATGGCATTCGCGCAATCTTAAGGCTAATTTACTTGCTCTCCAATCATATCAGATTAAGGTTGGAAGTCGCACTGAAGAGCAATTGTCCACTGGCATATCCACAAAACAAGGCTTTCGCTCTCTACCAACCCTAACTTGGTCTTTAAGAGGTCCATCTAGTTTAGCGAAACACATACCTACATTGTCAGCTAGCCCATAAGCCGCCTTTTGATCTTATTTTTCGGCATAAAATTCAATGACACTTCAGGATATCTGGATTTTTAAGTCACGTGATCTACTGTACATTGTTGCCATGTCAACTATCCTGTGGAGTTTCTGCGTATATTTGATGTTAGGCAGCAGCTGAGCGATTGATTATTATTATCTGACTGAATCCTCGGTGAACGCCGTGCAATGACTCGAGGCAATCAGCGAGAAAAGGACCGCGAAAAGAACGCTAAGAAGCAAGCGGCGCTCAATAAAGCAAAGAAGAAAAGTAACGGACAGAGTCTGCTATCGCAAAAGGAGAGCACTGCTGAAGTGATGCGTGCAAAACAGAAAGCAGCCGAAGAGAAAAAGAAAGCCCAGGCTGGCGGCTAAGCATCGGCCGAGCAGTGGCTGAGTCGCTACTAGACTGGCAAGTTAGCATGTGCGCAGACGGAGTGGTTCATGCAGCATTCGCATGCCAATAAGTGCCGTACGGCCATGTTAAACGACAAATGACATTTACAACATTTACACAATAGAACTGTAGAAATCGATCTATTTAAGAGTAACCACCTCTTCGGCACTTGTAGGATGAACAGCGACAGTGTTGTCGAAATCCTCCTTCGTCGCGCCCATCTTCACGGCGACACCGAATCCCTGAATGAGCTCTGCTGAGGCATCGCCGACCAGATGGAGACCCACCACTTTCTCTTCGGGCCCGACGCAGACCATCTTATAGGCAGTAGGAATCTTTTCTTCCAGAACAGCATAGTACATTCCGTTGAACTTGGTCTTGTACACTTTCACCTGGTCCTTGCCGAACTTCTCGATGGCGGCCTTTTCCGACAGACCAACCGATCCTGCTTCCGGGTGCGAAAATATAGCTGAAGGGATGTTGTCGTAATCCAGGTGGCGGTCCTTTACGCCTCCGAAAACACGGTCCACAAGCCTGCGTCCTGCAGCAATAGCTACAGGCGTCAAATGCACCAGCTTGACGACGTCGCCTAATGCATACAGGTTGGGCACAGACGTGTTCTGGTACTTGTCGACCTCAATGTACCCGGTTTCGTCCATCTTGACGCCTATCTCTTCTAGTCCTATCGACCTAGTGTGCGGCGCACGTCCAATAGCCCAAATTACTTTGTCTACTTCGAGCGTAGACGCCTTGCCGTCCTTGTCCACATAGCTAGCGAGCGTTTTGCCGGAATCGAGTTGGCTGAGTGCAATCGGTTTAGTTACCTCAGTATGTATCTTGATTCCTTCTTTCTCGTACGTCTCAGTGATCGTGGTCTGGATCATTTCATCAAAGCTGCGGAGAACAGTGTCACCGCGGATCATCAAGTGCGTCTCTGACCCGAGTGCGTGCAACATGCCCGATAGCTCTACGCCAATGTAACCAGCGCCCACCACGAGCACGGTCTTTGGCTGCTCAGTGAGCTCGAAAAACCCGTTAGAGGTGATACCTAACTCCGCGCCTGGGGTTTTCGGAAGAATGGGATAGCTGCCAGTAGCGATGACGACGCGATCGGCCTTGATCGTAGAAACGGAGCCATCTTCCTGACGAACGTCGACCAGAAACAGGTCGTCTTCTTTCCTGACATAGCCCTTTCCGTGGAAGTAGGTGACCTTGTCGTTTTCGAGGTTTTTGAAGTATATTCCGTTCAGGCGGTGGATGTATGCGGTGCGCTTTGCGACGAACTCGGGCCAGTTAAAAGGCTTTGACGTAACGTCGAAGCCGTAGCCTGGAGCCTGCTTGATGCTTTCGGCCATGGCGGCAGCAGACCACATGACTTTCTTCGGCACGCAGCCCACATTGACACAGGTTCCCCCGATAGGTCCGCATTCAACGATAGCGGCGCGGGCGCCGTAAACGCCTGCAGCTCTTCTGGCAGTGGCCAAACCGCCAGATCCTCCGCCTATGACCACCAAATCGAATTTATTGGACATTTGTTTAGACAATTGACTCAGTCTTTGCATGTAAGTGACTGCGACTAGTGGCAGATATCCAAATGAGCGCTGGCGTCAAGTAGTGCCAGCTATTTATATCCGCAGGGATGGCTCGATTGATTGTTCGCAACTTACTAATGATGTAGTACAGAGTGGTTCGGCAAAACCTTAAATTCATCGGCCTTTGGGCGCACGGGATCGGTCAGCAGTTTACGCTGTGCGCAATGACTGAGCCCAGATTTTCCGTGGTTCATGTACAGAGCGGCAGACACATAGTTACATCTACAGATCTTGTTCGACTAGTCGCGGTAACGCAGTTGTAGTTGAGTAGCCTCCACCAGCGCACGAACCTGTGCCATTGCAGCAGGCTCCGTGAGCCCCGAGGAACCTCGCTCGTTTTGCATGGCAACGGTCACACTACTGATCGTCCTCAGGCCCTGTTATTGGACAGAATTAGACTTTCACATGGCCTGAGTAGTAAACACATTGCCTTAATTGGCCTTTAAGTTGATTTGTCAATAAACATGAACCTGCAGACGCTGAAACATGCCGCAAAGGCGGCAGGGATACTGCAAGGGGGAACGAAATCGGCACTGTTGTCAAGAATCGCTACTGGCTATTCCTGTATATCAAGATCAGTGCTCTCAATAGATGTGGGAGTGCGGAACCTGGCTGTGTGCCAGCTAGAGCCTTCTCTTGACAGCGAAGGAAACGTGCGATCTGTGCATGTGTCGGCGTGGCAGAAGCACGACCTTATAGCATCTGGAGCTCATTCTGGTATAGACATTTTCCAGGATCTTACTCAGTTGGCTGAGATCGTAGGCAGCACCTTCACAAAGATGGCCAATGGGGCGGAGACTATCCTTATAGAGCGACAACGGCATCGATCTGGCGGATCATCGTCTGTACTGGAATGGACACTAAAAGTGGGTACAGTGGAAGCAATGCTACACGCGATGGCATATTCCTACTCACCCTCGGCAGAGGTTGTATCGTTGGTTCCGAGCCGGACATCGAACTTCTGGACTCCGGCGCATCTCAGGAACGCAAACATGACCGAGAGCGCCAGGTACAGAGAACTGAAAAAAATGAGGGTAGATATTTGCCGACAAATATTAGCATCTCCAACGAGTGCAGTAACTTGGCAGCCGGGGCTCAAAGAGATGTTCGTCAGTCTGGCTAGATCAAAAGCCAAAATGGACGACTATGCCGACAGTCTTCTGCAGGGGATTGCGTGGATCGAACAAAAATCGGTTCTGAACAAATTAAAGCAAAATATTTCAGATAAAGACAAAACCGAGCATATAATCAAGCAGTTCGAGAATCGAAAGGACAGGTATTTAGCAGGCGAGTTTGTGGCTGCCGGACAGGCCATAGATATTGCCGTGTCAATGAAGAATATGGAAGCGATATTATAGGTTCTTTGATAGTGATGACTTCTATTCCCTTGTTTTTGTCATTTTGCGTACATGCAAGCTTCACAATTCAGTAATAGTTTTAGCTATTCTTTCAGCTTCGACGGCTATTGGGTCTTGCGGATCGCATAACGCTTCAGGTAACGGACTAATGTGAGACGAATAATACTTGGTGAAATGATTGTAAAGAACTCTGTCTGACTGGATAGCCTCGTGAATTATTCCTGTGGATCGCGAATTCGATACAATGTCTTCAAGAGCCTTGTGTAGGGCCTGTGCTCTGGAGTTTATGACGCGAGAGTTACCTGGGGCCAGCGAGACCGGGCTGAGGATCATTGATTCGAGTAGGTAGACTAGCCCCACTATTAAGCCGCCGGTGACCACGAAGTAAGTCGTTCGGGCGATGTTCATATAAAATGGGATCTCCAGTGTCGGGTATTTTAGCTGCTCAGGAACGATATCGGTCGACGACCAGAGGTAGTAGGTTACGAGCAGGTCGACGAGCCCAGCTCCAAAGGTCACGTAGACGCAATTGAGTCGGAACAGGTATGCAGCGCGGGTTGCGAAGGTCTTTGAGGTCAGTAACATGACCAAGAACGTCAAGACGATATGAGGCATAACGATGTAAGGAACCATGTACAGGAAATATGCGAAGGAGACGCCTATGAACCGTGGCGATTCAGGGTTGCACCAGTCACAAGTCAGCGCGTCAGGGCCTAATATGGTGTATGCATACGCTGATTCCAAGGCTGGATAGAGCGATTTGTCAAATTTTGTGTGCTTAGGAGGCATAAACATAATTGCAATAAAGCCTATAGCGTTTACGAGGCAGATTTGCAGAAAGAATCCGAGCGGCTTGCGTCGCTTCAGGCTGCATTTTTTGTATAGGAAGAGCAGGCGATAGCAGAAGATTGTTGCTGGTTTGAGGAGCGGCAGCAGGAAGACCGCGAGGGCAACGATCGCGCCGACTGACGTATTCTGCAGCAATGGCATGATTGCGGTAAGCAGCGTCAACAGGTATATATGGTTCAGCGGATGCTGGTTGTCGAAAAACAAGTATCACATGTGCAGCGACATTATAGGGTAGCTTAATGTGAGTGGTGCTGGGATCGTTGCTAAGGGCCCAGTTATTGGGAGGGGAAAGGCTCGCGCGGTATTTTCTTGCCTGTAAAGGTTGAAAGCCAGCCCACAGTTCTTTGTTGTCTTCTTTTTTCTGACTATCCGCGACAGTTTCAGGGCTTTGGAGACAATAGGCCGGGAAAATATCGTGCTGCAGGCGCCACTAGGATTTTGGCCATAAACAAAGATGGGGCTTCCTTTAACAGAATACAAAACGCGTACGTCTACGAATTTGCTCAAAGAATGGTCTGTACTGAAACGAACCGCACCGCGATCGTCTGCGAACACTGGCACAGGCGGCCGGCGCAGCCGGCGCTCCTCTGACCACAAGTCTACGGCCACTGCAGCGGCTGTCGCTGCAGTTGCCGCGGCGAATTCTTCTGTGCTTACATCGACGTCTACCACCGCGAGATTCAAGACGCTGAAGCGGAAACCCGCGCCCGCCCTGTACGTGCTGGACTTCGATGCTACTGGCGCGGAGTGCGCGCGGCTCGTCGACTCCACAGAGATCAGAGAGAGCGAGTGGTTGGAAGGGCTCACGCAGTCGGTATTGCAGTCGGAAAAGAAGGCGGCGAACCTGCTCGACATGTCAAAACGCCACGGACGGTACATGGTGCCAGAACGCCCTGTGTCGTCAGACAACGGCATCGACTCTGAATCTAACATCGAAAACGACGACGAAATTGACGAAGACGACGAAGATGACGCTGACGTCGACGTCGATGACGAAGAAGCAGACGACCTTATCGACGACAACATCCTCACAAGGACATCGACCTGGTCGCCGTTGCTGCCCCTCACACGGGCAGACCTCGCCGACATCCCCGCCAGTCTGCACTCTATCCTGTTGGGCAACTCTGGTGCCGAATCTCCGCGCTTGATGCTTTCGAACCTGAGACGGAGACAGCGGCGGAACGGCACGCTGCCGAACCATCTGGTGCGGTTTCTGTCTGAAGGGCTGCGGGACTCTGAGGTGTACCAGGGCACGTCTGTCGACGCTGACGTATGACGGGCGTCCTATGCGGTGACGCACAGAACCGCTGCTACTGCTATTGATGGCATTTAATGACTTGTGAGGGTGGATAGAAGGCGTCTGGCGCGCTGGCTAGATTTTGACGAACTGTAATAATAGTAGTACCGCTCTACTACTAGCGCTACTGGGTGCGTGTAGGTGCGGCGAGCTGGGTGGAAAATTAAAGTTTGCAACAAATTTTGACGTCCTGGTAAACTCACGACGAAAAAATCGTAGAAGTCGACAGCACGGGAGTTCAGCGGCACAGAAAGAGCCAGAACGATTGCAACGAAGACGTAGAAATGAGTGCTCGAAGATCGAAAAAGAACGAAAAGGCTGAGCCTGAAATCGACGCTGAGGACGACGGGTTCCAGGGGTTCAGCGATGTCGAATCAAGCGACGAACAGAATGTCTTCGACAGCACCGATGACGAACAAGACGCTAACGATAGCGATATGGACGCGTTTGCAAGCAGCGACGAAGAAGAAGACGTTAAGGAGACCAGAGAAGTGCCAAAAATTCCGGAACTGGCGTCCAAAAAGACGAAATCAAAAGATAAATCATCCCAGTTAGTCAAAGATCAAAAGACTGCAGTCGTGTATGTTGGCAGAATACCTCACGGTTTTTACGAAGATGAAATGAAAGGATATTTCGGCCAGTTCGGAACTGTTAAACGTCTACGGTTGTCCAGGAACAAGCGTACAGGCCGCAGCAAACATTATGCATACATAGAATTTGAAGAGCCTGAGGTCGCCGAAATTGTCGCCGACACAATGAACAACTACCTGCTGTTTGGCCACATCCTCAAAGTCATTCAACTATCTGTGTCACAAGTCCATCCTCAGCTATTCGACGGAGCAAACAGAAAATTTAAAGCCATTCCCTGGGCTAAGATAGCTAAACAGAAGAACGACAACCCTACAGAGGAACAGGAGTCTCATCGCAAGCAGAAAGCTGCTGATCGTCAGAAGAAGAAGAATAAGCAGCTCAAGAAACTTAACATCGACTACCAGTATTAACCGCCTGGTACGTTCTGATAGTAAAGAGGAACAGGTACCGTTCTGCGATATTCTCTGACCCCTTTTGATTTATGACCTTTTCTATACGCGCACATATACATGCCAGATGCTTTAACCAGCAGTACTTGTAGACCATTAGGCTGGTTTAGCCGTATTCTCATTCGTCCTGGCGCTGTATAGATCCACGGCGCTTTTGAAGTCGCCGAGCATGTAAGACATCACAGACGACCATACCATTAACGACACCGATCCCCGCGGCGATCCGCCGAACGACAGGAACCAGCCAATTACTCCAGGGATGTAGCCCCTCGGAAGGTAAAAAACCGGTTCTTTGCGATACTTGAAAAACACGTATGCAGAAACCAGGCGCGATCCAATTGACAGAGATCGCGACACTTTTGACTTGATCGTTTCTCGACGCTCATGCGCCGCTTTGGAGAGTTCTTCGATCTTTGACTTTAAGCTGTCTTCTCGCCTATTGAGTTTTGCCCATTTGGAAAACTCGTCTTGCGCCGAAGTGTTCAGTCTCTGTCTATGAACCGTGACGTATTCCCTTTTAGTGTCTCTCAAGGGCGCCTCCTGGTCTCTGTATAGCAGTGCGGCTAGCAGCTCAGCGATGAGGCCAGCAATCGCGGGGATTAGCGCCCGTATGAACGGTAGCAACGTGACAAATATAAACAAAGTACTCGATAGCATCTCAAAAGGAGCTGAACCGAAAACAGCAGGGAAACAGGCGACTGGAGCAGTCAGTTAGAAACCTTTTATGTAGCTGAAGTGGTGCGCAGTAGTGCACTGAATTGGCAAGTATAAGGTTTTCGCAGTAAATAGAGTTTTAGGGTTCATTTGTTGCTAAGCAAAGGTAGGGCGATCGTGACGGCTATTATTATGCGCGGAGTACTCCCAAGGGGACTCACACTTCCTTCGCAGGTTAGACATACGCATACTTTCTTTGCAATTATACATTAACCATGGGAAAGGGCAAACCAAGAGGATTGAATGCCGCTCGTAAATTGAGAAGCAACCGTCGCGAGAACCGATGGGCCGACAAGAGCTACAAAAAGCGTGCTTTAGGCACTGAATACAAGTCTTCTCCCTTCGGAGGATCTTCTCACGCTAAGGGCATTGTGCTCGAGAAGGTCGGAGTTATGGCCAAGCAGCCCAACTCCGCTATTCGTAAAGCTGTCCGTGTGCAGCTCATCAAGAACGGCAAGAAGGTAACCGCTTTCGTTCCTAATGACGGTTGCTTGAACTTTGTTGATGAAAACGACGAAGTCTTGCTCGCTGGTTTCGGTCGCAAGGGTAAGGCTAAGGGTGATATCCCGGGTGTCCGCTTCAAAGTAGTCAAAGTCTCAGGTGTTTCACTACTTGCCTTGTGGAAGGAGAAGAAGGAGAAACCTCGTTCATAAAGAATTTGCTGTTATGCTACGACAATCAACGCTATGTTAGTATACTGTGTGGTCTGTGCATGGTGCGCAATGCGTGTAGTACGCTTTGCATAGATGCTGCACGTTTCCACCGCTGTAGGTCGTAGCTGAATACTGTATGGCCATTTAATTAATTTTTGCGTTTCAATCGCATGGCGTGACCTAAGTAGACGGCTCATCTGCATTTGATCGAGCCAGATCAATAGTGATCCACCCGTTGATAGTACTCGCCTCTACTGCCGTCTGCCCCCCGTAGTAACACAATAGCTAACACATGGATAACACTATAACAGTATTATAGACAGATTTCTGTCTCTTTAAGAGAGTAGTTGGCTGTTTGTTGGCGGTAGAAGCGACCTCGCTAGTGTAGACGGGTCCCAGCCGAAGCGACCTAAACTTTTCACTTTCCCTTGACAAACTAACATGCGCGGTGCAGCGAGGATTCCTCGCCATACGAAGACGTATTTGACAAGATACGAGGCTCTTTTTCAAGATAAAGTGACCGCGTGGGCGCACAGGTACAGACAATCGGAACTGTCGAGCAACGTCGAGGCTGCGTCGACTATCCAACGAACGACTCCGTTATGCCCGCCGGACCCCAAAGATGACTACTCGCTACGGGACCACGAGAAATGGCTCGCTGAAGGCGATATGGTGCAGCTGACCGAAGGTCCTAACAAGGGCAAAGTTGGCAAAGTGCTCATGATCGCCGATGAACTCAACGCCGCCCTCGTCGAAAACCTCAGCCCTTCGTTCAAAGTCATTAACCCGAAGTTCACATGGACGGAGAAATCGTCCGGCCGCTTCCTCGGTGAAGCTCCCGTTCCTATTGGATTCGAGTTTCTGCGGCTAGTTGCACGTATCCCGCAAGAAGACGGTACCTCAAAAAGAATGGCCGTGGCCGAAGTGCAGCTCGGCGAGAAGAGGTTCGATCCCCGCTACGGTCGGTACATGTACACACGTCTGGTGCCCGGAGTCCCTGGCCTCGAAATACCTTGGCCTGCGCCTGAAGAGCCGCTCAAAGCTAGCGAAATGGAGGCCCTTGAAGCTGACGCCTACGACCAGTCAGTCGCCTACTCCTCCCTCATAGACCCTCCATTTCCACTAGACGTTGTCTACAGTATTCGCAATCCGTATTCGCGAAACCGCATAAGAGATGACATTCAAAAACATAAGAATGAAATGAAATTGGCCGCTAAGCAGGGATTACGGACCAAGAAGGGCATTGAGATGCCTCTGACCGACTCCGAGAAACGCCGACTAGCTGCACAGACTCCTGCGGCCGCTACAGAGATGAGCCCAGAAACGATAGCTTTGTTGCAGGAAAGGCTACAGCAGCTGGACGCACAAAACTCGTAGCTGCTAGTGGTTACAGATTTACTGTAAATAATGTCATTGTCAAGATACTCATTGTGTTTTCATACAGCCTTAGAAACCCGCGCTCCTGTATTTCGCCGTGCGACTATATAACGTCATACCAGTAGCCCTATGTACTCGAGCCCACTATATTTTTCAAGCAGTTGCGGCCACTGTACAAGAATTTTGTCCGAGAACGGCCGTATTATTCTGCCAGACAGCGACAGGTTCTCTACACGCGCAAACGACTCGATGTAGACGATTCCAACATGCTTGAACAGCACAGCACCAAGAAAACGGCCTGTAAGTGCCACTATAATTGCAGTACCGGGCCCGTTGCACACTATCACGTCTGGTAGCGGTCGCAGCGCTTTTAATGTATCGAGTCCGCATTTGAAAGCAGTAAACGGCGTCGTCAGCCAGCTTTGTCCTACCGACCGCGCTCTAGTGACCGGCACGACGCGAACCGCGGAAAAACCTTCTCTGGTTTTGTCTAGGTTGCTGTTTCGCAACGTCCTGCTGCTCTTAGTCGACTTGCCCTTCTTCGCTGCGGTCTGCTCCTTCTCTTCGATCTCAGCGACCTTCAAAGGAGATATATGGTCGTCGCTAGCGTGCACGTAGGTTCGGAGTGCGTACTTCTTGGGGTTCCAGAACTGTAGCGCCCTAACTATCTCACCCGTATGGCCACCCGACCCGAGTACCACTAGTGCGGCTTTTGGCTGCCGCTGAATAGCGCTTGATTCACCGTTCTCTGATGGCTCTGGGGCCACTCCGTTCCGTGGAGGTAGCGCAAACACCGTCCACACTATTGTGTACAACCCAAGTATAGATGCAAGCACGCACGTCCATACAAGTGTCCCATACTCCATTTCGGCTCCCGTCCTGCACCCGTGCGCGTGACTCTTGTCTAACTGCCAATGTTTCACACTGCTTCCCGTCTTCAAAATGGCGTTACCGTTGCTATGACCTGCTTACAAATAAGGTTCTTAGACGATGGTGCGCTTCCATTACATATCGCGGAAATCGCTCGGCAATTGCGTGAATTCTCCTTACAACAGCACCTGTTCGCTTTATTTTGGTATTTTATTCCTTTGGCCCTCATTAAGGTGCCTCTAATATAAAATAATAGCCTTATTTCCCTCATAAAGTCAACGATAGCTGCCTTTGCTCACTAAGTGATTCTATTACTGCCTTCTGCGATCACACAATGTCTACAATTCCCTCCCTGATTTCTGGCGAATCTTCCGCTACCAGCATCATTGTTCCTGGCGGGCCTCAATTGTCCTATAAGCAATTCCTAGATGCCGTCAGTGGCCTGACTGCGTACTTGCGCGCACTGCCGTTCTTGCAGCCGCAAGATGCCATCTCGATTTCACTCCCGAACGGTCTCGAAATTGCCATTGCATTCATCGCTGTCGCCTCGGCAAGGTACATTTCTGCGCCACTCAATCCTGCCTATAAGGTTGCAGAAAATGAGTTCTATATCAGCGACCTCGGCTCCAAGCTGCTCCTGATACCTGCTGGCGCCATTGCCGCTGACTCGGCTGCTGTGCAGGCTGCTCGCAGCCATAACTGTAAGGTCGCTGAAGTCAAATGGGAAGACGGAGCCTTCTTTATCAACTTCGGATCCGGCTTTGAGTCTGTGGATCCTCTTAATGTCCAGGCTGATGCAGACGGTATTGTACGCCCAATGGTCGACGAGGCTCCGCGATTTGACGACGTCGCTCTCGTTCTCCACACTTCTGGAACAACCGGACGTCCAAAAGCCGTGCCGTTGACGCAGAGAAACCTCACAGCCTCTACACGCAACATTGCAGGCACTTACAACCTGTCAAAATCGGACACAGGGTACTTGGTTATGCCCCTCTTCCACGTACACGGCCTAATGTGCGCTCTTCTGGGGCCCCTCAGTACCGGAGGCACGGTAGTAATTCCCCCTAAGTTTTCTGCGACCGCCTTCTGGTCAGACTTCGTGAAATATGGGGCAAACTGGTACACCGCTGTGCCTACCATGCACCAGATCCTACTTAAAGGCGCGCTCCCTGATCCGTTGCCTTCTATACGCTTCATTCGCTCGTGCTCCTCCTCGCTTGCTCCTAGCACTTTACGAGAGCTTGAGGCCAAACTCAAGGCTCCTGTTATTGAAGCATACGCTATGACTGAGGCGTCTCACCAGATGACCTCAAACTCGCTGCCTCCTGGCACTCGCAAGCCGGGTTCGGTGGGACTTGGCCGAGGTGTCGACGTCCGCATTCTGGACAGCAGCGGCAAAGAGCTTCCTGTTGGGCAAGACGGTGAGATCTGTATTCGTGGTGAGAACGTGACTACGGGCTATCTGAACAATCCCAAGGCAAATGCGGAATCGTTTACATCCCGTGAGTTCTTCCGTACTGGCGACCAGGGCAAGAAAGATGAAGACGGATACATTTTCATCACAGGTCGCATTAAGGAGCTTATCAACCGTGGAGGCGAGAAGATCTCTCCTATAGAAGTTGATTCTGCTATGCTGTCTCTGCCCAGCATCGCAGAGGCTGCATGCTTTGGCGTTCCCGACGAGCTGTACGGGCAGGAAGTGTATGCTGTGGTTGTGTTAGCGGACCCCGCTGCTACTCAAAAATCCATACAGGAAGAACTTTCTCACACTTTGTCGAAATTTAAAATCCCTAAAGTGATCTTCATTGAGGAGGCAATTCCGAAAACTGCGACTGGAAAGATTCAAAGAAAGAATCTCGCTGAGCTCTACGGACCCAAAAAGTAGGTATTTGATTCTGTACATTGACCTAAGTATTGATCCAACAATTGGATGTAGTATAAAACCTTTAGGTAGTTAAAGTAAAACCGCGGCGACGGTACCGCCCGACCATGGGCTGGCCGGTTGAGCAAGAGAACTTGTTGAGGGCTGTACATATGTGTCGTTAAAAGAAGAGCCTGTGACTGGTGTTGCTGATTACAACGACGTTATTTGCGAATCGGAATCTTTTTTCCAGAGTAATTCGAGGCGTTTGTGTAGCGCAGCCTGTATGTTATTCCATATTGTAGCTTTCTCTTCGTCAGAGATCAGACGCGCTGCTTCCAGATCTCCGCTGCTTTTTCGATGTACCCTTAGAGCGCGATTGGTGAGCACTTTCTTCAATAAATAATCGCCGGAGCTTTCGTCGGCGGGTCCGGAAATAGGAGCGGGGTTGCCTGAGATGGGCGGGCCTTGGCTGGTAGTGCACGTAGAGGATCTGTCGCGGCGAAACGCAGCGATGGGAGCACGTCGTTCCCTGAGAAGCCTGTTTATGGCTGCCTGGTAGTCTATTCGAGACTGTGCTTCGCAAGCTAGGTTGAGAAGGTAATTTTCGATCGCATAGAACCATTGGGGAACTGTAAGCGGGGTCGTATGGTCATGGCGGCCGATGCTTTCGACGGCGTGTTTCGCCATAGAGAGACGCAGTTCTTGGCTGAAATTGCATTCCTTGTAGAGTTCTGAGGAGGTGAGCGCCTCTGTGAACTCTTCGTCTGTGACTGTGAGCGGGATGTACTGGACCTTCAATTCTGAACCCGTAAGCTGCGGGACGGTACCATTCCATTCTGGTTTAAGTTCGTAGACAATAAGCAGGGCGCGCAAGTCGTTGAGGGACCAGTCCGGGAGAATTGTGGAGGCGAGAGCAAAAGGACGATGGCCGTCCTTGTGCAGTCCGCGTATTCCTGGCTCGTAGCGGGACGAGAAATCCTGCGGGATGACATCGCCAATAGAGACTGCAACGGGATGTGCGACTGTTTCGATGTGCTGGACTTCTGAGTCTGATGCAGACGAAGTAGTTGGCTCTAGTTCGGGCATTTCGCAGCTGACAGATCGGTCTATGTCGCGAACCACAGGTTTCTTAGTACTGAGGTGGCTTAGGATCGCTGATTTGAGGGTAGGCCTTGACGGTCTGCGCTGTCGGTCGTGCGGACCAGCCACAAGATCGCCAGTGTACTGTTCGTGCATGGCAAATATTGTCGTCGTTTCGGTGATAGGACGGTGTTGTTCGGCGAGATAGATTGTGCTTAAAAAAGCTGGCGAATCAACGGGCGTATGAATGTGTGGTTTTGTCACAAGGAGTTATCGCGCAGATCGGGGTTTCAGAGCAGGTGCGGCATCAATAAACGCACAGCGAAAGCAATGTACGATGCAAAATCAACTGCGATGGAATACTACAAACTTATGAGAGCCGTATTGCAATGACTTTGCCTGAATAAACAATGAAGTGTGGTAAAAATCAAAGTAAGAAACAGCTCTATGAAGAATATCCGAGGTATTGGCCGATTAGCTCCGATTGTAAGATTAAAGTCCAGGTCCGGATCCATAAACTTTATTCACAGATAAGGTGTTGGGAATTTCCTCTTTCGGTAACGTAGGGTTCGGTGATCTGGATGTGTCACATGAGCCGCTAGTACCTTCGTCTTATGTTATCTTCAACCCAAGGCTAATGCCGTGACACAGCTAGAATAGCTGTTGCAAGTACGTCTAATCACATTTTTCAAATCTCCAAAATGGCACTATTACTGCATGGAATAATGAGATGGCATCTATACAACTACAATTCTGCTCTGCCTCGATGTGCAATAAGGTTTTAGCCGACCGGTTTGGCGCCTTAGTCCCTCCACGGCCCCCCACCTTCTGACTCATGTGTAAGTGAGCGATAGACGAAAAGGCTTCGGTTGTAAGCCATTGATCCGTTAATGCAGCCTTGCAGCCTCTTATCCGCACTGTTCTCAAAATTGTAAGGCTTTTTAAAATCGCAGCTCTTCAGTCTCTCCCGACAGCGCTTGCATGATCCCATCCAAGAGCCAATCGATATCGTCAGGCTTGACCCCACACGACAACGAAATAAGACGTCTGTAGTCTGTCATCTTCTCACCAACACCGGCATTCGACCACAGCTCAACAATGTCTCCAAGAGACTGTTGGCGTTCCTCCTGCAGAGCACGTAGCTCCGATACAAGGGCTTCGCGTTCTCCCTGCTGAGTCTCTTTGTCGCCATTAGTCATAGCGCGCTCAATTTCGTCGTGCATTTTCATTTCTTCGTTTTGAACAATCTCCGCAAGGTCGCGGGCTTGTGTCCGCTCCAGCAGCTTACGCAGCTGCTTGCTTCTCGTCTTCATTAGTTCTTCAACTGCTCGCGACTTCGTTTCCAGCACTTGGGATGCATTCGCTACCAGTATGTTAATCCTTTCTGTGCTCTGAGAACTCGAACTGTCGTTTTGGTTACTGTTGTCGTTCTGCCTGCCGCTGTCGTTCGCGCCGCTCGCATCGCCTTCTGGAATTTCGGCCTGCTCTTTAATCGTTTCTAGACTGTTGTTTCTGGCTTTAGGCTCGTCGCTGTCTTTTTCCCAATTAAGCACGTCTTTTATCGAAGCCTCGCACGCAGCCATCTCTTCTTTCATAGACTCGACGAGCAATTGCGCTTGCGAGTAGTCGGCCTCTTTGTCCTCCAATTCTGCGTCATACGCTTTCGCAAGAGCTTCGAGATGCTCGGCCATCGTTGGCAGAAACTCCTGCGACGCATGAATAGCAGTCTCAGATAGGTGAGGTACAGGCACTGGAGCACCGATCTGATGGTCATATGAGCCATTCACATTTTCGTCGAGATGGTGCTGCTTGTGCAGCAACGCCATGGGCGGTGATGATGAGCTCTTGCTAATTTCAGGCCACACAACGTCAGGGTATGCACCGTGTTGAGCGCGGGTGTAGTTATTTCTCGTTGCATGGAGTTGTCGTCTGTTATTCTCATGTTCTGTGATATAATCTTGAGCTGTGTGACCTTGAGTATTAGGAATCGTAGGATCGCAATTGTAGGCAAGAAAACACTTTACTAAAGGCCGGGCGCCATTGCGTGCGGCAATAGTAAGCGGTGTGTCCCCGTCCAGATCCTGAGACTGTAATAAGTTGAGAGCATCTGAGCTCATGTTCTGAACGCTGCCAGTCATTTGATCAGACTGTATTAACGCAAACTTTGTGAGAATTACCTCGCTGTAGTACAGAGCTGCAGCGCCTTTGGACTTGAGGCACGTTGTAGTGGCAATATGATGAAATATGTTCTGCCTATACCTGTCAAGCATGAAGATCGTCTCTATTAGGAGATCGAGTACTTGCGGGAACGTGCGCCAATCGTAGTTATTCGTGAACATAATTGCGCGTACTAAAGGAGTTTGTCCCGAGTTGTTGGTAGCCCTTATATCTGCGCCGGCGTTTATTAGCACTCGCATTACATTTACATGACCCATTGCGCAGGCCCAGTGGAAGGCAGTGTGACCTTCATCATCTATCACTTGGTTGATGTTGAAGTCTTTTGGAGGGTTCAGCAAGAAGTCAGGGATGCTCGAATCATCGGCAGTCATAAAGTAGTCGAGCAGTTTGTTCGCATAATCGGTTCGCGGCGACAGCGGACCACGCGGGGAATGGCCATAAGCAGGAGGAGGGAAATGGAAGGGGCGCGTGGGATCGTTTTCGCCCTCTGAGATAGAAGATATTGACGAAACTGATGCTGAATCGATTTCACTATCTGCCATTGACGCAGCAGCAACTAACGACGGGAAGTTAGAGGACGCCGGGGCAGGAGTAGATTTCGAGCTCTTCCTGCCGCCGCGCGTTGAGCCAGTAGAGCCACCACGTCCGCGTCCACGTCCCCTGCCGCGGGTTGATCCTTCCCGTTTGGCCGCAGAGACGTGTTTAGGAGCAAGTGGAGGAGACTCTGCAGTGGGCTCGTACTCCAGTATAGGTTTCATAGCATCAAAAACTTTGTACTTAGTGGCCAGCTCAATTGACCGGTCTATCGGTATCCAGGTGCCCTGGTACTTGCCGTATCCGCCTTGGACCTTTTCGTGCTGTCCTACCTGGACTTCGCGTTCCAGAATTCTCGTCCGCTGAGGCTTGTCAAAATTTGCGATCTTCAAAATCTGCGTAGCGTTGCACCAGCCATCTGCGCGCCGTCGCATGACGGCTACGTTGTTCACCATTATCTCGTACACAGGTACCTTATGTCATGTTAGTACATGTTGAACTCGCATTCCGCCGCCTATAGCTGATCGCTACTCCCTGAAGCAGACACTAGTGTCTATCTGGAGCACCAAACTGGCTCTCCACGGCAAATACCCCTGCCAGTAGAGCCTTGCTTTCGTATGTATACTTACACCTGAGTAGATGGCTTTGTAGATTTGTACCTCGGCCATGTCTAGAAGATCTGTAGCAGCTGGTCAGTCGAGGGCGTTTCGAGTGTTTCAAAGGTATTTCGAGGGTTCCCTGCCAGAAAATCTGCCCGCTTAACGTCTCAATACGGTCCACAGCTCGATAGCTCGAAGAAGATCCGTGGTCGTATAGGGAGTTATTAGCTAGGCTCAAAGAGAGAGAGTACTTGCTGGGTCTAGGGTACCGCAGTTTGCAGTCTGCTGTAGACACAAGCAACAGCTCGGCGATCATGACGCAGGCATCGAGGGTGCATCTGGGCGCTGTTTAATAGAATAACACGTAGCAGCAGCACGATTTTGTTGCATTGTGTGTCTGGGCTAGTTGTACAGCGCAGCGCGAGAGGAGCAGCTGTCAGGCAGAAGCCCACACCGGACGTGAAAACAATCATATATTGATTGTCACGTGATATGCTACTCCTCCCTGGCAGCCAAGTAGCGCTTCTTTGCGACTGCCTGGGCCCGACTGAACGTGCGACTTGCTCCTGATTGCAGACGCTGGACAGCGTAAAACTGACAGGTAGAATAATTGGCCTTGTTGTCTTACATTGAAGACGATTTCGGACTGGAGAGGTTTTGTAGTTAGTTGGATATGGCTAAAAGCGAGAACAAGAAAGCGAAAAAGGAGGCTGCAGAGAAGAAAGCGTCGAAGGACGGCGTCTCTAATGGGGTGATTACGAAGGATTCTGATTCTCCATACGCCAAATACGTTCCAGATGGATACACTATGAATGCACCCGCGTCGGATCGGCCGGTGAGGGTGTACGCGGACGGCGTCTTCGACCTGTTTCATCTTGGACACATGAAGCAGCTGGAGCAAGCAAAAAAGGCGTTTCCGAACACTGTGTTGGTAGTGGGCCTGCCGAGCGACATTGAAACGCATAAAAGGAAAGGGTTGACTGTTCTCACTGCGGATCAGCGCGCTGAGTCTCTGCGACACTGCCGATGGGTGGACGAGGTGATCGAGGACGCACCGTGGATAGTGACGCCCGAGTTCCTCGAAAAAAACAAGATCGATTATGTCGCGCACGACGATCTTCCTTACGTCACGGGCGACAATCCGGACATTTATGAGCCAATTAAGAAGAAAGGACAGTTCCTCGCTACGCAAAGGACAGAGGGAGTGTCTACGTCCGACATCATTACTAAAATCATTCGCGATTACGACAAGTATCTAATGCGAAACTTTGCTCGCGGTGCTACACGACAGGAGCTGAACGTGTCGTGGTTGAAAAAGAACGAGCTCGAGTTGAAGAAGAGCTTCGGTGAGTGGCTCGATGCCTTCCAGAACAAGCACTTGGCTGGCGGTATACTGAACCGGTTGTCGCCGCGACAGTCGAACCAGACTTTGCGCAAACGCAAAGCGAGCGAGCTCGAAGATATTGAGCTGGAGGCGGAGAAAGCGTCTAAAAGGTCTCGTGATGTGAGGTCATCACTTCCTTCGAGCAGTAATCGCAGCCGCAATAACGATTCCGGTACCCCGGCTTCTGATTCTCAGGACGAGTCGCTCCCTGGGTCTCCGTCGGACATTGTGAACGACTTTGTCTCGCGGTACACCGGAAGCAATCTCTTGGAAAACATGTCGAAGGGAGTTTCTGGATGGGTGGCCCGGCAGAGGCGTCGTAGACGGAAACAGTCTGACGTTCCTACGTCGGTCGAGACCTCGCCGTCACCGGACAGCCCGTGATGCGAACTAGACCCCAAACAATAACCCAAGTAAAGCCGTATTAACTGCATGTGCTTTAGTATATGAAATGGCCACTAATTGTGAATTTGTTATTCATTAGCTTGTAGGATCGTTCCATATATCTTTAGCCTGCTCTTCGTATGACTGCATACCCTGACTAGTCTCTTTGAGTGATGCGATGACCTGATCGACTGCGGACTCTACTGCGCGGGTCGTTTCCTTGTCAAAAAGCACTGACCGTATTTGGTCAAGGTTTTCTACCTCCGGGGTGTCTTTGGAGTGGGGCTCTGTGGCGGGTTTTGTCGCAGAAGGGTCTACGGCCTCGCGCAGGCTGTTCATGTTGCTTCTGGAGGTACGGAGCTGTTCCTGCAGCTGCTCCTCCGTTCTAGAGAGCACTTCCCTGAAGTTCAACTGTGCCTTCTCTAGGACGTCTATTGCATCGCTGTGTTTCTTTCCGAAGAAGCTGCCCTCGGCGATCACCTGTTCCGCCTGCGCGTCCAGTTCCGTCAGCATGTCCAATTCTGCCCAGAGTTTGTCGTGCTGTGTAGGTATTCGGCGCGGTATTTCGGATGATTGCGCGCTCAGCGAATCATCGTTGACTGATGCTTCGCGTTCCAGCGGTGTTTCCGCGCCGCTTGCGCCGTTTAAATCGTCTTTACTACGGTTCATGGCGTAGTCGAATGCGGTTCTCACATGCGGCTGTTGGATGGAAATTGGGACAAAACAACCCTCCTGGAGGCCATCATTACTTCTACTGGTACGAGTGACTATGTAATTTCACCAAACCGTTTAATAATTACTGCCATTATACTATATGCACATGACTATTACTATTGATGATAATTAGCGACTACTAGTCTACAACGAATTAACAAGAATTGGTGTACATAGATAGAATGTTGGCATAATTACTATATCGTTACAAGCGTTCAAACCATAACATCGGCGGTCTCAGATATGCTGTGATGCGTGTCCAGCGGATGACGCGCTGTATCTATCGACCTGGACATCAGAGTCACGGAGTTGGTGCAGGAACGATGAATGGCCGCGCGGATCCTGAACTCAAGCTGAAACTCGCTCTCATGCTGCGGGTGGTAGCCGTCCAGCGAGCTGATAGACGTCGACGACGGTGACTCGAGTAGGGCAGTGGCGGGACGGTCAATGATGATCTCGCACGAACCATACTTGCCCGCTGACTGGTCTGCCAGCGGCAGAATGTCCGTGATCAGGTACTCGATACCCGGCGCATAGTGTTTCGACTCCACACAGCATACCAACAGGTCAAGTCGTGGGATATACTGGACAACATCAGCGGCACGCAATGCGCAGGCACTCGGGCTGTCGAGGTTCACATCAAGCGGAATCACTCGCTGGTCGTCTTTATACATGTGGGCCAGCTCGACAGGTGCTACAACGTAGATCCTCACAAACAGGTTCGCGGCCACCACCGAGTCGATGACCTGGTCTAGGTGCACTTTGTTCGTGCCTATAAGCATGGCTGTCTTGTCATGTATGTCTTTCGAATGCACGTACGATAATCTTAAGGGCATTTTTTACAGGTGAAAATCCAACTTCAGGTTCTCTGAGAAATACAAAAAGGAAACGAAAGCAGGAATTAACTTCTCATTTTATATCTTAAGTGTTCGCTATGAACCGGAACCGTCGCGACCCTGACTTTCCAAAATATCACACGACTTCAATGTCTTCTCCGCATAAATTAAAGTTGTCAGGCACCTGTAACCAGATTCTCCCCGAATACTCCCGTTTATATAGCCAATCAAAAGCGGTAACCAATCTCAAACCTGGGGTAACCTTAAAACACTTAAGGAACTGCAATCCCGAGCGAGCGCCCGCAGAAATGAGGATCATGTCATCTCTTTGTGGACAGAATTCCAGCGGTTCCACTCTGCGGCCATAGCACTTTCACTTACCATGCCCAGAATTTCTCCAGCGGACGAGGAGCAGACGGCTCACAACTCGACAGAATGCAACTAGTGTCGTTCACAGTTTGAATCCCGATCCCAAGGGTCTTCTTCCTTCCTTATGCTTAGCCTTGCCGTCGATAGTGCGTTTCTCACCTGATTTGCCAATCACCGTCACATTGCCGCGCTTAAGGGTTTCAGCGATGCTTGCTTTGTTGGTGATTCCACGTTGCTCAGCGACTTGTGCCTGTGCACGCCGTTTCTCGGCCTTAGCGTATGCCACACGACTCTGTTTCTCCTTAACTTGTCTTCGGAGTCTTTTGCGCTCTTCCTTCGTGAGCTCGGCACGGCTTGAGGGCAAGTTTGAGCGACGCATAATGGTATCCTTCGAAGACTTCTCTTCCTGTGGGTTGTACACCTCGTGCGGAGCCAGCGCCTGCTCTGATGCAAACGTAGACGGTTGAGCATCCTCCATCTGGATAGTATCGACGTTCGAGACAATGCTGATGCTTGCAGAAGGCGCCTTCGGCGTGAAGTTCCAAGATGATAACGCATCAAGCTTGTACACAATGTCATTAAAAAGCTGCTCAATTTCTGCATGTTCCTGCTTCAGTTGGCTATCTATAGGGTCTGTATATTGTTCAGGATCAACTTGTCTTTTGTAGTCATCCTCGTACACTTCTGCGAGAGACTTTTCAGATTTAGATTCGGAAACTTGAACTCGCCGACTTCCGTTAAATTCGGGAACAGAATCTGGAATGCGTCTAGCAATATCGTCAAACTGGCTATTAGCGATCCGATTGCGAATCATATCTTCTAACGAATCAGTAACTTCTTGAGAAATCACAGGCACAGGTTTAGCACCTCTTTCGAACTCGAGATCTTCGTCAACAAGTGCATTCAGAGGGCGGTCTCGTCCCTTTACTTCACCACGAAGCTGCCAATCTTTTTGGGCAACATTCTCGCGTTCCAGTCGTCGTATTTCATCAAGCAAGGCATTCTGACTCTTTTGGTACCTTGACACGGTTTTGTCATTATCTGTGACATTGTCTTCTCCCTCAGATTCACTATCAAACAGGTCCTTCAGAGAACTCTGCATTACATGCTCGTGCTGCTCTTTTGTAGCTTCAGTAGTAAGACCTTCGAACCTGTCGCTCTCACTGTCAGCGAACTGGACGGTTTTAGTCTTTTGTTTCTTTGTGTTTGCGCCAGCAGCTTTTGCCGGCGCGAAGAAATCCTCGTATTTTATATCATCACCTTCGTCATAATCGTCATTATCATCGTAAAGTTCGTCGTTTGATCCAAACGCCTCCTGATCCTGTCTTTCAGCTTCCAAAGTTGCTCTGTTAAATTCGTCTATCGAAAAGAATCCATCGTTTAAACCAAACCGGTCTTTTTTGTAATCTGACGGATCATCTGCAATAGACTCTGGTCCAGGTTCCGTGCCCGACTGTTCACTGAGATCTTCTAATTCTTCTTCATTTTCGGCATCGACCTCACTGTCGGCTGCCTCGGCTGCCTTGCCAGCCTCGCTCGCTTCAGACAGCTCGTCTTCATTATCATGGATCAACTCCTCATCTGACACCTCAGATCCCTCTGGCTCTATGGATCCGTCAGACTCCTCGACTGTGACTTTCGGTGCCTTTCGCACAGCACCCTCAACAACCATACGCACTTGTTCCCACACCTGCTCGGCATCGAGATCATTCACATAAAGCTGATCTAGCACCGAGTACGATGTAACTACGGAGTCCAGCAGCGACTTTGTCACCTTAGAGGTGACAACCTTCACGGACTCATCAACTGCCTGGCTATTATTTAGCGCCTGTATCAGCTCATCAACATCTCCAATAGACGCAGGCATGCTTGCAGCGCGGGAATGACCAATCCTCGAGACGTTTGCGCTTCTCAATCGAGCAAGAAAAACCAGTACGGCGAGAAACACTTTTCTCTATACAAGGGTATAGGGTTTAACCCGGCCGTATTAATTAGCCTTTATAGCGACTTCCCGCAAGCCGTTATAACCTACCTCCGGTAAGCTTATTAGTGTAAAGCTTACTTAGACCACGTTTTTCTCCTTCTTATACTCAGTCTGCTTATTTAAGCCGAAAGGTATTGGCTATTCGTTCGCACTATTGCTGTTTGGTGGTACATCAGCGGTCATTATTTGAGAGCTGTTATCATTGCAAGGTTCCGTTCATTTGAACTCATTTCCCTCGAAAAGTGCTTATCGCACAACCATCCTGCATTTATTTATATTGTTTCAGTATAAGTTTAGTTTGCCTCGGTGGAGAAGAAACTCTCAAAGCAGTATTAGAAAATAGGTATTTCGCTAAAATAGGCCATGAAATACGGCAAGGCCATACATGCTCGATCTGTGCCCGAATGGTGGGCCTATGACTTAGACTATGAAGAAGTGAAAGATCTAATAAAGGAGGCTACCTCACCGTCAAAGCCCTCGACGGTGTCCGTTGACGATGTGTTTCAGGCATTAAAGTCGCAATTAGAGACGATTAACATGTTCGTACAGCTGAAGTCGAAAGAGATCGACTCCAGAATCAATAAGTGCACTAAGATTATCAATTCTGTCACTAACCCGCCGGCGACCGAAGGGCACTCCGTGAGAGCTGCCCGTCTGGATTCCGAAATCATCTCAATATCACAGGAATTGCAAAAGCTAAGCAGGTTTATAGGTGTTCAGTTGACAGGGTTTAGAAAACTTCTTAAAAAGTACAAGAAGTGGTCGAAATCAAGTGAGCTCAACAAGAAGTTCCTGCCACTCTTGGAAGACCCCAAATCGTTCGCTCGCAAGGACCTCACGGCAAACTTTCTTGAAGTTTCAATGCTATTTGATGCGCTAAGAACACCGGATTTGAAACCAATCACTTCTGCAAATACCTCCTTCCCTCGAGATATCACATTCGAGATATCCGCGCTCAAAGACCCTCCTTCCGGCTCGATTTCATTCTGGGTACACCCAGATCATGTACTTGAAGTAGAGCTCATTCTGCTGAGTAATTTGACTTTAGTGTCTTCTCAGGGCATCGAACGTGCGTCTACTCCACGCACGCCCAAGTCATCTGCGCACCAATCTCGCATAGTGTACATCGAGGACCCTAAAAAGCTAATCTCAGTCCAAGACAGATCCGAGCCTCCTCAAATTGTGTTTCCTCAATTCAATTGCAACTCACGCGATAAATATGACGCTGACGACGACGAGGACGACGCTGGCGCCGAAGACTTGCGACAAGCTGAACCGGAGCCCAAAGAGGCGATTGTGTTCGCCCCGGTAGGAGGGATCAGGTACTCTGTAATAGCTGTTATCCCTGCGAAACAGGCCGAAAATATGTTCATACCCGAAGAACGGCAAAAAATCACACAGCTGAAGGATTTTTACGAAGCCAAACTCGCTGTTGACTGGATCGCTTCTCGTAACATCTCACCTATCTCTGCAGTCAGAACTACTCGCACGAGGTTTCATAGCGATACTGAAGTGAACGCTGATCAAGCGGCGTCGTTCGCCTCAAAGACATGGGCTGTACTGAACACAAACATAATCTGCGAAAAGTTAAATGGAGACGATAAAGATTGTCTTCACAACAGCCCTCTGGAAATGACAGAATTCCCTAATGCAGTCCTTGAAATAAAATGGACTGGACGGAAGCCTCTCTGGATTGACGAGCAGCTTACGGAATCGCACCTAGTAAAGAGAATTCCCGAATTTTCATTGTTTGTACACACGGTGGCCATTTATTACACAAGTGCCCTCATCAAATCACCCGCGTGGATATCATTAGTCCACACAGACATTAGGCAAACACCTTCAGAGCCCAAAGTGACATATCCCGAAGTGGGAGCCTCACAGAGACTAAAAAGATACAAAGAGAGCCACAAGCTATCTCGACAAAACTCAGATCAATGCCTTAGCGAATCTCTGAAGGTACCACGCTCATCACAGGACCACGGTGACTCACAAGGCAGCAGTCTTGGCTCTGTAAGCGATCACGGATCTGCGCTCACGCGAGACTCTTCAAGGCAGAACCAGCCAGTTGTTAGGTACTGGAACGAGTTTGACGATCCCGAAGATGGAGATGCTTTCGGCGAAAACGCGGGGAAGTTCACAATACCGATTGACGACTTTTCTGATAATGGTTTTGGAGTTGTTGGCGCTGCGAACTCGTTCACTTCGCAGGTCCTGGACACGATTAACCGACTTATTATGTGGATTAACCCGAAAAGAAAAGGCAAGACACATTTCAGAGACGTCAGATGGGACAGTAGCGACGACTACGACGAGGAAAGCACGCTGTTTACGCGTTCATCTCCAGATGGCCGTTACGGTGCCGTTTCGACCGATACGAATTCCGTCGACGAAATTGATCCGCTGTCTAACGCGGGAGTATACGATTCGGAATATCAGCGAGGCTACACCAACGGCTATGCGCCTGCGCAAAGAGACGAAATGCTGACATTCGTTTACGGCACGTTATTTTTCATGTCTATCACTGTGCTGTCGATCGTGGCTGGTATAATGGTTGGCGGGCTTGAAACAGTGAGCGAGACAGTAGTAGTAGCGATCGGTCTGGCGTTTTCAGTTGTGCTAGGATTTGCAGCTATGGTGCTTTTCCTGGGAAGGTCTGACACTCCATCGTGGTGGCACCAGGGGCTAGTGTACGTTGTGTTCCTGACCATTATCTGCTTTGCTATCGGCGGGCTGGCTCTGATGCTCCCATAAAGTGTTCGATGTTCAACAAAAGCAGTACGTACCATGCGTCCTGCATATACATGACTATTTTATTAATACAAGATAGACCCGGTAGCGTCTAGCCCAGCTAGCTGCCTTGGAACTACATCACTTCTTCATAAACCTTAATAGCCACAATGCAGTTGAGAGTTCTGGAAACCCATGGATACCACTGGCCCAGATCTCCTAGAGTACGACAATACTCAGGTGAAAATCAGTGAATTTCAGACGTAAGAGTAGCAACATAGTCACGCGGTGTGAATATTTGGTCAGTTTATAGAAGGCGGAAAATTAAAAGTTAGAAAACTATTTTTCTTGATAATTAGTGAGAGAATGACGTCACAACGTTCAGGGTCGATTGCTGCCCCCAACTTGGACGAAGAAGTGGACAGGAGGCATGTAGCAGTGTTTTCAGACTTTGATGGCACCATATTTCTACAAGATACTGGACACATTCTTTTCGACCACCACGGATGTGGTGTTGATACCAGGAAGAAGCTCGATTCTCAGATTGGTACGGGCGAGAGATCCTTTAGATCAGTCAGTGAGGAGTTGTGGGCGTCTCTAGATATCCCATTAGAGCAGGGATTCGAAACCATGCAGAAGTATCTCGTAATGGACGAAGGGTTTGTTAGTTTTGTGCAATATTGTTTTGACAATAATATTCCTTTTAATGTGATTTCTGCAGGAATTAAGCCCCTGTTGCGTCATGTGCTGGACGAGTTTCTAGGCAAAGAGATGTCTAGCCAGATAGGTATTATCTCAAACGATGCCGACATCGTGCAGGTGGCAGAAGAGGACGGCCAGAAAAAGTACCAATGGAAACCGATATGGAGACACGACACAGAACTCGGCCACGACAAGGCGCAATCTATCCAGGAGTTCCGTGAACATACTACAGAAGAGATTAAAGAGGCAGATGCCAACGATCCCTCAGGACCCACTTACGAAGAGCTGGGAATCGAAGAGAGCCCACTTATTATATTTATCGGCGATGGCGTGTCTGACCTCCCTGCAGCACGCGAAGCGGATGTTTTGTTTGCGCGCAGAGGTCTCCTATTGGAACAATACTGCATAAAGAACAATCTGCCCTATATTCCGTACGATTCCTTCGTCGACATTCAGCGGGACGTAGAGGATATCATCAACCGCGAAAGAATCAAGTACAAGGAAAGTCAGCGACGCGGATCTGAGGCACCCGAGACGCCCAGAGCTCGCTCTTCGTCCAGACCTTCTTTCTGGCGCAGATCTTCTGCGTCTTCAGTCTCCAAAGTGGTCAACCGCGTGCAGTCTCGGGCTAGGTCAAGTGCCCGGCCCAGTCTCCCCCCAGTTCAATACGAGGATGACGAGCAGCAGGAGTAAATCAGTGCCACCCCACATTTATTTTCTTCTCTACCAGATTGCATACATTAATGTTTTTAATATATAGTATTCAGCCATTTCAAGCTCCAGCGTGCCAGGAACCAAGCCCATTTAGCGTCTCTTTGTGCATTGCGTCTACCTCCACACACGATTGCAACGCATTAGAGTTTAGGCAAACACACCTTAAGTTAGTATTGAGATTTTCCTTACTTCTTTTTAGCACAAGAATGTCTTTTTCCAATTCAATTGCTTGCTCCATGAGTCGATTTGCCAGGAATTACGCAAAGATCCCTACAGGCGTCAGGCGGTTTGCCTCAGCGAGTGGGGCCGAGGGGAAGACACCGCTGTACAACTGGCACATCGAGAAAGGTGCGACTATGGCGCCATTCGCGGGTTTCTCGATGCCTATAGTTTATCCTAAGATTCAAAGCCATATCGAGTCGCACAATTGGGTGCGTTCAAGTTCTGGTCTTTTCGATGTTAGCCACATGGTGCAGCACATTTTCTCTGGGTCAGAGGCTAAGGCCATGCTGGAGCGACTGACCCCAATTGACCTCGAAGCTATGACTCCTGGCACAGGCTCCCTGACGGTCCTGCTCAACGACGACGGTGGAATTGTCGACGACACGATTGTGACAAAACTAGACGACTCAGAGTACTACGTGGTCACCAATGCTGGATGTCGCGAGGGCGATCTCGCTTACTTCAAGCAGGCTATCGAGACCGAATTCTCTCAGGTAAGGCACACGGTACTGGACGACGGGCTTGTGGCTCTGCAAGGCCCGAAGTCGGCTGAGGTGTTGAACTCTCTCACGCAGTTTGATCTTAGCACGCTCAAATTCGGTCATAACCAGCTCCTTACGATTGCTGGAATCCCCGGGTGCCGCACCGCTCGCGGTGGGTACACGGGCGAAGACGGGTTTGAGATTTCGGCCCCGGCGGATCGCACAGCTGAGCTGGCAGACGCACTAATATCGGCGAACGGTGGAGGTGTTGTGCAGCCTGCCGGCTTAGCTGCGCGCGACTCGCTCAGACTCGAAGCCGGTATGTGCCTTTATGGCTCCGATATTACTAAGGACACCACACCTATCGAAGCGAGTCTGACCTGGGTTGTCGCCAAGGGTCGTCGGTCGCCGCCGCGAAACGATTTCCGAGGCGCCGAGGTTGTGTTGAAGCAGATCGCCGACAAATCAGCGGCTAAACGCCGTGTTGGACTCGTAGCCACCGGACGCGGACCACCTGCGCGCGGACACGCTAAGATTTTCGCCGCCGGTGCCGGCCCTGACGCCGAACCTATTGGCGAAGTGACATCCGGGCTCCCGTCCCCGACGCTTCAGAAAAATATTGCCATGGGCTACGTCAAGAAGGGTTTCCACAGCTCGGGAACGGAAGTGGAGCTGGAGATCAGAAAGAAACGGTTCCCGGCAGTCGTGTCGAAGATGCCTTTTGTTCCTACGCACTACTTCCGGTAGACAGCCACTACCGCTGTGTACAAAAGCACCGCTAATTGTATTAAATACATCTAAAAAAGAATAAACTCATTGTTCGCCTGGCAAACCTTCAATTGACGCCTATCCGCCAGGGCATCGGTCAACCCCACCAGCACCCAATCTCACGCTTTCCCTGGGACACACCTTTTTCGTGTCACACATTTCTGCGCATTTTGACTGGACCAGCGAACCGGTACTAGATTCACACGTCAGTTAGTCTCCAGCCACATGTACAATAAATGGAGATGACCACTAGAGCGAAACCGAAAGACATCTTCTGCGATGTCTGCGACGTGTCGTTCACTAGACCATACGACCTACACCGCCATCTGGCCTCGCACGCAAATCAGCCGCAGTTCACGTGCTACGTGTGCTTGCGCGGATTCGCCAGGAAGGACTCGATGAACAGACATATACGCGCTATGCATTCCGAGTACGACGCCGACGCAGAGGCCGCGACAGCAGATCAGCCGGCCCAATCGCCAGACCGCAGTAACCGCCCTCCTGTGAACGAGCCCTATCAATCTAGCGGAGATGCAGTAGTCGAAAACAACCGGTATTATTCGCAGGAATCGGTCTCTTCATACAGCTCTTACACATCTGAACAGGCGTATTCAGAAGACGTGATTGACACCCTAGGAGAATATTCCCATCCTGCAAACAGCGAACCCGCAGCTGCTCGAGATGTGGTCGCAGATCAGCATGACTCAGACATACACCGAACATCTCTTGCAGAGCCGGGTAAAAACAGACGCAAAGAGAGCATGGTGCGCCTGAAGAATCAAGACAACACCTCAGTTTCCGCAGATCGCCGCAGTCCTTCGTCTCCATCGCGATCACACAGCTCCAACCGCAGATCCTACTCTCATCCGCAAAGCGCACACAGCAAATCGCGCTCTCAAACGTCTACGCACGCCCAGTCGTCGTACGCAGACAGGGGAATGAATAATTTGCTCAGCTTGCCGCCTCGGTCACGCGGAACAAGGCTATTCCCAGGACAATCTGAACCAGGAAACTACTACGAGGACCCAGAAACGCACAATGATAACTTACAAGGCAATGATAGGACACCAGATGACGACATATACCGGGACAGAGACGCGTTTTACAAGCCATCCGTATCTGATCGCTTGGCCAGGGACCACAATCATTACGATGACCGCCACTACGACGAGGACGGCTACGAGGACGGCTACGAGGACGACTACGCGGACGGCTACGAGGACGGCTACGAGGACGACTACGCGGACGGCTACGAGGACGGCTACGAGGACGACTACGAGGAGAACGGCAAAGACGACAACATCGCTGATGCCTACTTCGAAGACGAACCTCCAAGAAAAAGGCACCTAGGGCACCTGCGATCACCTGAGAGCCGCCAAACCTTAAATGACGAATCGTCTGCCCGTCATCAGTACTCACGCAACACGAAGATCAGACTCTCCTTGCCTACCTCGCGTCATTATACAGACGAATATTCTCGCAGACGCATATCTCTGGACAGCGGAGCACGCTACCATAATGACTATCACTCCCACACAGCACAGGGGACGGCAAGGCCGCGCTACAGCCAGTCAGCGAGAACCAGCGGGCATATGCGACGAATCCGTGGTGCCCGTGCGTATAGTTTACGCGATAACAGATACGAACCTTACGACGAACTAATAGCCGTTCCGCGGCGAGAATGGCATGAAATGATCGAAAAGACTCGAGAACTAGAAGAACGGGTTGCAGAAATGGAAAGAAGATGACGAAACGGGAAATTAACCGACTACAAATTCGTATACACGAGCAGCGGTGACTGTCGATGATCGGAAATTTAAGTTTATTTTAGCCTTATTACTGGCAAATCATCATGAAGGAATGCAAGATATAGTTCGCCGACTAAAGTTAAACGAATTGGCACTAAATAGATCTGGAATCTCCTTATCTAGCGAAAAACCTCGTTCTACATTCTCATCCAGGTTTATAAGCCTAGTTGCCCGCTTTTCTACTGTTGCGATACTATTTCGCGTACCATAGTAGGTAGAATTCGATGACTATAAGTATTAGAAGGCTCGAGGAAGCCGACATCCCTTACGCTGCACGCGCTATTCAGCGTACTTTCTTCCCTTCAGCCGTGTTCAATGATCCAAAGGCTCCGGAGTCCAAGGGTGATCCGTATGCGAATTGGCTCTACGACTTTCAGCCAGGACTCTTAGTGCGAAATCTAGAATCCTTGTCTATCCGTCTCCGCTGGTTGATAGACTACGGCTGTCCCCTTGTCGCCGAGGAGGATGGGAAGGTGGTAGGTGTAGCTCTGTGGATGGCACCTGTCCCGAAAAACCAAAGTTACTCTGATCGCTTTTGGGCCTATACATCCTTGTGGAAAGTCTGGTTTCAACAGGTATGGATGAATATGCGCTTCGGATACGCGGGGCTGAATGTACATCGATACAACATCTGGAAGAAGGTTCAGCAGGAGACACACGACGAGGTCCTCGCTAACGACGACAAAGGCGTATGGTTTCTAAATATAGTTGTAGTAGACCCTGCGGAACAGGGCAAGGGAATCGGCAAGAAGCTCGTCACATATGTCCTTGATATTGCTGATAAGAGCGGTATTCGATGCTACCTGGAGTCGTCCAAATGGGACCCCAATGTCACCATCTACAGGAAGATGGGATTTGAAGTAGCTAAAGAAATGGTATGCGACGACAACGGTGAGATATGCAAGCTATATTCTATGGTGCGTGAAGTACATAAGGCTTAGGTACACAGTCGTCGAGGGTCTCATATTAGCTACGAGAAACCTGGTATAGTAACCAGGAGCCATGAACTGGTCAAGCCCTACCACTATGTATTGAAATGGTTAGTGATAAAGTAGTGAGTAGACATTAACACCAACATCTAATGCTATTCAATAATGTCCAATGATAAGCTCGATTCGGGACCTAGATAAGTAGATGCTTCCTCCATATAAGAGTCTTTGTTTTCGTTCCATATGCGCATGAGTTCGTCGACGTAGAGACCATGAATGCGTTCTATCTCTCTCACAGGGTGGTCAGGAAGATAAGGCACCGCGATCGGATTACCCACGACAACCTTCACAGGCCGTCTGTAAGGAAGAAGGCCAAAATCGTAGTTGAAGACTCCTCGTCCGTACATCAGGGGCACGGCAAAACCGAGCTTGCTCTTGATGAAAGTTTGCAGACGATAGAGCTTAGACTCAGGATCATTTTCTACTTGGTCATAAAGGTCATTTTCTCCAAAGGCGAGAATAGGCACTAGATGGACGTTGGGTTGCGACATCGCAATTTTGACGAACCCCTTTCTCTTTCTGAGGATGATTTCCATTTGCCCAGGATGAGCAAGCAGTGATTCCTGTGCGCCGCCGACAACTATGCAAATCGACGAGCCTCGTTTAAGCAGGTTCAAACAAGATTCTTTAGAAACAGACGAGAGGCCAAAGGCCTGTAGATAGTCTCTGTAGAAAGGCACTCTGAAATTGGAGTCCAGAGTAAGCAATGACGTAGGTATCCCCGGGAAGAGCTTAGACCAGCCGCGGCCTTCGGTCGAAAGAACGCCAAAAATGGACAAAGCAATTATGCCATGCGGGTGAATTCCAAATACGTACCTCGGCTTATCTTCTGAGGCTTTAGGCAGCGTGACCCACGGCCAAAACCGGGAGTGAGGTGCTCTTGACCAGCTATATGTGGGTGCCAAAGGGACGGTTCTTATGAGAGTCAAAGGAAAGAAATCGCAGAACCATTTTCCTAGGCGGGAATAGCGGATCCATTCGCAGCGCTTGCCTGATCCGTCAGAGTACGATCGCTCAAACCGCAGGTAAAAGAGATAGGCAATAATGAAGGGCCAGAACAATGGAATAGCGCAGCACAGGAAGAAGATAGATGTCGACAGCCATAACGCAGCTACATGGCAGAATACAGTCAGTGTTTGTAGACGTCGTGATGCCGGTACAGTTATCGGGGCAAATTTCGGTCCATTAAGACGTCTTTCTTTCATTGGTAGGCATTCAAAAGCACTGAGATCAGTCGCTTCAAGTAGGGTGGAATGTGTGATGCCTTGAATCTGCAATTGCCAAGGTCCATTGATTTCAGGTTCACCCAGGACCCTGCAAATTTGGGAGTTACTGTATTAGGGCGGCGAACTCATGCTTAGCTTGCCCCAGCCTGATGAACGACTTAACGCGCATCAAGAATGCCTCAAATACGCTTAAACAACGTTGCTACCAAGCGAAGGATCGTAAACGGAACGAAGAGAAGCTGAGACTTTCGGAAGGAAGGAAAGGATATGTATGAATTATATCACCCGCATAGGCTATTGACGCGCGTGGAAGCGACTTTTGCATTTGACGCGGTCGATTTGGGATTTGCAGCCAAATCTTTCTGGACCCACTGTGCAGCCAATTCGGATTATTCGGCGTAATAAACACGTTTCGCAGAAACATACGGCTCTTATATTGTATGAAGTGTATTTGTTTACAGAATTGCGGCACTGGTGGAGCGGCAGTAGCCGTTTCAAAGCCAAACTCAGAAAAACAAAGGTCACGGGGTTCCCCTTGTTTTGGCGCTAATTTTGCCAGTTTTGCGTTTAGCGCGTTCCCAAATACTTCTTCGTCATCGCAGGCGGGCTACAAATCGATTGACGAAGGTTTCAAGGCCATAGGAGTGCTAGTGCTGGTGTTGCAGCGCATTTGGAGAATGGCCGAGGTCACGTGACTCAAGGAAAAAAAATGACATGCCCCCTCGCGCACAATGCACTGGATGAAATTTGCAGTAATTCCAGTGCGGCACAAGACACCAATTCGCGGATTTCACAGGGTCTACGGCGAAATTCGCGAATTATTCGGTGTCTATATGGTAACTGTCGCCGACGTTTTCAGCTTCAGGTGATTTACCATTGCCAGA
>KV453842.1:1915349-2227242 GCA_001661475.1 Tortispora caseinolytica NRRL Y-17796
GCAGCAACAGTCTCGTGGGTATTCTTGTATGAGACACGGAGGAAAGAACCACGGGCCTTAACGGTTTTATCGGGGTTGGTAGGTTCACAAGCGTAACGGGCCATTAGAAGTAAAATCAGGTGTGATCGATAAGGAAGAGGATCTGTGGTTGTTAGATTTCGGCAAGGGAATGAGGGTGCTGCTTGTGGTTGGTGTGCTTTGGGAGGAAGGAGTGACTGCGAAAATAAAGTTCAAAAACCATACCCTACAACCATATGACTTAGCCCTAAGCGTGTGCATGCAAAAAAGGTATTGGGAGTGGGTCGCCTGGTAACCTAATAATATTTTTTTTTCGCTCTCATTCTCACTTCGCTAATACTGTCGCAGCTCAAATACATAGCTGTTTTTTTATAATTCCTGTTATTGTTTTTCCTTATCTTTGAGTAGCTTGGAGAAACTATTTTGCTTCAGATTAATAGGAAGCGCAGGGTAGTTTATCGATTGGTTAGGGGCGTACCTGCTAAGTACGAAGAGGAAATCAAGTGCTCTTTTCATTAGCTAATGGCATTTGGATCTAGAGGTGGCCGTGGAGGCGGTGGACGAGGTGGCCGTGGAGGAGGCGGCGGTGGTGGTCGCGGCGGATTTGGCGGTGGTCGTGGCGGATTCAGAGGCGGTCGTGGTGGTGGCCCCGGCGGCGGTCGCGGCGGTCGCGGTGGTGCTCGAGGAGGCAGAGGAGGCCGTGGAGGAGCTGGGGGAGCTGGTGCTCGTGGTGGAGCCAAAGTTATCATCGAACCACACCGTCATGCTGGTGTCTTTATTGCGCGCGGTAAAGAGGACATGCTTGTCACGAAGAATATGGCTCCCGGTGAAAGTGTGTATGGCGAGAAGCGAATTGCCGTTGAGGTCCCTGGTAAAGACAGCGACACCCCGGCCACTAAGGTCGAATATCGTGTATGGAATCCATTCCGATCTAAACTTGCTGCAGGTATCCTTGGAGGATTAGATGACATTTATATTGCGCCAGGAAAGAAAGTTCTCTATTTGGGTGCCGCTAGCGGGACATCAGTGTCACATGTCAGTGATGTTGTTGGCCCTGAAGGAATTGTTTATGCAGTTGAATTTTCTCATCGATCAGGCCGTGATTTGATTACAATGGCAAAGAAGAGACCAAATGTTATTCCAATTATTGAAGATGCTCGCTATCCGCAAAAATATAGAATGCTTGTTGGAATGGTTGACGTTGTATTTGCTGACGTTGCTCAACCTGATCAAGCCAGAATCATTGCATTGAATTCTCATATGTTCCTAAAGGACAGAGGTCATGTTGTTATTTCCATCAAAGCCAACTGTATCGATTCTACGGTTCCTGCAGAGACAGTGTTTGCCCGGGAAGTTCAAAAAATGAGAGATGAAAGAATAAAGCCTCTTGAACAGTTAACTCTAGAACCTTACGAGAGAGATCATTGTATTGTCGTTGGTGAATACCGAAGAAGCTAATACTACTCGATGTTGCAATTATTACTTATATTTTATGTGGACTTCAGATTCGTAAGAGTATTTTTTTTTCATAGAAATATTCTTTGTAGAAGAAATTTACAGAGTAATTGAATAAGATCCTCAATAGGCTCTTCTATATCTCCCTAGAATTTAAGCTTTTTGCCATTGGTACAGTACCCTGCCGCCGAACCACCATAACCAGCTCCTACACTTCTTCCAACAACCTCTGGCATAATATGAAATCACATTTATATCTTGCCACATTAACTACTGCATCATTCCACTGCGATGTGGTTGTCGATGGAATTAAATTTGATTTAACGCCTCTTAAAGGTCCACATTCAATATCTGTATCAGAAGTATTACCGCCTAGCGTACGTAATCTTACCTGGACAATCGACCCTTGTGGCCCTTTACAAAAATCTAGCGATGTTCCTGCTAGCGACCAGTGCCCATCGGGGACTCAGGTTTGTGGCATTGAAACTATAACGATTGGCGATTCGAAGTTTGTTTCACAGATCATTCCTGTGGCGGGCGATATTGGAGGATCTACGGTCGATGCAGGCTTATCTGTGCTTGAGGGTGACCCCGGCGGTTTGCGGGTGGTGCTGCACGGCGGCCGATGGGGCGAGAAGCGAGATCTTCAGGCCGAGATTGATTTCATTTGCTCAGAAGAAAAAGACAGCCCGATCACACTTAAGGGATGGGATTCAACTACCTTGAGCCTCTCATGGAAAACCCCTTATGCATGTGCTTCGAAAGATCGTCCGTCTAAAGGTGGAGACGATAAGTCTGGCGATAAACCGCCGCAACATTCACGCCCTGATAAATCGGGTGATTCATGGGGCTGGTTTACTTGGCTATTCATTATACTAGTCTTAGCTTTTGCCGCTTATATAATTGTCGGCAGCTGGGTTAATTATAGCAGATATGGATCGACGGGCGTTGACATGATCCCGCATTCTGATACTTTCCGCGACATCCCCTATCTTGTCAAGGACTTTGCATCTAAAATATCTTCTACGCTATCTAGTTCAGGCAGCCGAGGTGGATACAGTGCAGTTTGATTGATGTTATTGGTTCTATCCCTGATATTATGCCCGCCTTTCTGTTTTGCTATGTTGTTCTGTGCTTCTTACCCGCTACCTACTACTTCACCAACCTTAATAGTATAGGTGCACTTCCTCCACCCTTCTACCTTCTAGTTCAACCAAACCTTTTTCATTTTCATCGCCCATCATAATGCTAAACACAAAAGTATTTGCTTCTCGTAGATTATTGCTCAGATCGTTTGCTACTCATATCCCTGATGGCGCTGTTTTCCGCCCCATTAATATGGATGGCGATACTCTCGCCTCTTCGATTTCTCAAAACGCTGAACAAGCCTCTAAGATAGCCGATACCTTTTCTACGCCAGAATCTACTACAGGAGACAATACAAAGAACCAAGTACCCGCTCCTAAGCGGTTTTGGAAAAATGCCAAAGCTCGCGCAGACAACCACAACATTCATATAGAGCTAGACGGCCGACCTTTAAGAACTCCCTTAGGCCAGAAACTACGACTGCCACTGACAAAACCAACTTTGGGCGCGCTTATAGCCCAGGAATGGGATGGTTTGGTCTCCTTAAAGGTCAAGCCACATGCCTTGCCGCTTACCGGATTAGCATCACGGGCAATCGATCTTGAAGAGTCCGCAAAGAAGTATGGTCCTCAACGCGAGATCAATTTAAGCGACGGAATGGATCGGGCCGCGGTTTCCCGTACGCTCATTCCGTATCTTGACACAGACACTCTACTTGTATTTGCACCGAAGGAAGAGTATTATGGCAAGCTAAGGCAGGCTCAAGAGGAACAGTACAGGCCGGTTATTCAGTGGTTTGAAGAAAAGTTCACTGATGGTGACAAATTAATATGGCTAGATGGTGACAATGGAATTCTCGGAGGTTCTCAAACTTCTAAAGTCACTAAACTGGCCCTCAAATATCTTGATTCGCTCGATTATTGGCAATTCGCTGCTTTTGAAAGAACAGTCCTTTCTGCAAGAAGTTTCATTGCCGGCGCTTTACTAGTTGAAGGCAAGATGGAATCAAGAGACATAGCTGCGCTCGTGTCTCTGGAGAACGAATTCCAAACTAAGCGTTGGGGGCATATAGAAGAGCATCATGATGTTGAATGGGCTAACCTTCGACGTCAGTTAGCATCAGCCGCAGTGCTCATTGCTAATGAATCGAAGGTCTATCTGTGATGCACGCTATCACGCTTGTAAATAGTTTTATGTTTTAGATGTCATATATTATTCTATAAAGAAAATAACAGATAATTAAGAATAGTATTAGGTTCACAATTCTTGTATAGTGTCCAATTTAGGCTCTTTTTCTTCCTTAAATTGAATGAGATATACAGGTTCCATCTTTGAAGGGTTCACCGCTAATCTGCTGAGATCCAAAATAACTGTGCGCTTATTCATTTCCGCTTGCACGGACTCATTAACAAGACGGTCAACAGCGATCTCTCCAGAATATTTCTTCATAACCAGTCTTCTTTCATTAGGTCGTTCCGTTCTAAAGATCGAAAGCTTCACGTTTCCGGCGTCTGTCCACTGCTGACTAGCAGGTATATTCTGCTGACCCAGCTCTGATTGTTTCTTGACCAACAACATACATTTCCAGTCAATCACAGTACTTGGAGTTGGAGATTGCGCTTCAATTGGAGAGTGTACTGCCATCGCTTTGAGAGGTGAGTGAGGAGATCGTGCATCTGATAAAGGTGACGAAGGTAACGAGGATGCCGATTTAGTGGATACAAATGACGACTTAGAAGAAAGCGAGTTGAGCGTTCCGGCGAGGCATCCTCTAATACAAGCTGCCAAGGCATAAAACAGTTGATCTGCATCTGCTCGGGTCCTAAATCTGAACATCATAACAGTCGCATCCTCACCGGGCTGTCCTTTCTGCCTTATGTGAACGTCAACCGCCGTTCCTTTCCTTGCGCTAGTATTTGGAGTTATTTTCAACGTCTGAATTGGTCCGTCAATTAGTTGCTGCAATGAGTATTCGTTACCTGTTCCTTTCTCTTGTGATGGTGTTGGCCACACTTCAACGCTGGAGCCATTCATTTCAAGCGAAATCTCAACGCGAGTGTAGTATGCTTTAGTAGTTGGATCGATCAACATTTCCCATTTATTATTCTTCCATAGAGAAACCACTGCCATCGTTTGGAAAATGACAGAGCTTGGTCCCTTGTTCGTGGCTAACCTTTGCGGAGAAGTAACAGATGTTCCCGTTGCATCGGATCTCGAAGCAGAAGGAGTCGCAGTTAAGCTCTCTGATAGAACTCGCAGTTTATTGGGACTGATCTCGGAAGCTTTCTCACGCTTCGGTGTGGCATCTGGTGTAGGAAGTTGTGCCTTAGCTGTATCAACTGTCAAAGATTTTCGCTGATTAGACTGTTTCGCAACTACCGGTTGTTCCGTACTCATATCATCCAGAAGAGGACCCTCGACATCATTCGAAACATCACTAGATTTCTCTTTTGACCCACCTTTGGATAGAAATCGCTGTAAAATTCTCGACGTTCGCTTACCAGATAGGAAAGAGCTAGCAGGACGCGATGCCGTAGCTGATTGCTTAGAACTCTGAAATCCGGCAAACGACATCCTTTTGTCGCCGGCAGGTTTTGACGAGCTCTCTGCAGCTGAGCTGCAGCTCAACAATGAGCGAGGAGAGTTAGACACTTCATCAACAGGCAGAATTGGCGGTACATTTCTATTGGGCGTGTCCGATTGCGAGATGTTTTCAAATGGCTTCTCAAATAACAGTTCCGCAGATAGTCTTGCAGCAGCCATATCTTGTAAACTCTCTTCAAAGTCTTCGTGAGCTATCTCTGCCTCTTCGACTTCCACTGAGGAATGCCTGCGGTGGCTATTGAGCCGGTGGCTCGGGCTTCTTCGGGGTCCGTTCGCGCAAGAGGGGCCCATACTCGTTCCAAAACCAGCATTGACTGTAGTCGGGGTAAGCACAACAGCTGTTCCTTGTTCAACAACAAGATCAGAGACATTTTCAAGATCTAGCAAACTGCTCAGTGACGTGTCGTTCTTAGGATCTAAACTATCCTTACTCTTTATCGGCGTCTCAATCGTTTGCCGTATCACAGCAGAATCCTTAGGAGGAGGAATAGGTTTAATTGCCTCTAATTCAGTCAAACTAGCGGCAATGAGATTGTCTGTCTTCTCGGGGGTATTTTCAGGTGTTGGAATTCCATGCTGTGGCATCGGCGGTATCGTAGATAGCACTTTAGATTTGCGACCAATGAATGATAACTTATTCTTCTTGGTGGGCGTTCCAGCTGTAGTCTTAGACCTGATTGGAGTAGTTTCAATATTGGCCTTAGAGAGTCTGTTGGTCTTTGTGGTACTGTTACGTGATAGAAATCCAGGAGGGAACATGGACAAGCGAACAGACGCCCTTGAAGAGTTTGGTTTTGTATCTTGGACCGGCTGCGGCGAGATCAATGATTGTTCTGGAGTCTCTTGACATAGAGCCTTCTGCTTGTGCAAATAATTCAAACGGTCAGTTGCAGTGGGTTTCTTTGGCGAGTCTAGACTTCTGTCAGAAACGCTGCCATGTAGAGAAGGTTCTTCCACCATAGACAAACTACTATCATTGTAAACATCCGCAGCCTTCGTTGCGGGTATAGGATGCAATAGCATGCTCCTCTTTGCTTGATTAGCAGCTGGAGGGCTTTCAGGAAGCAGGTTAGGAATAGTAGGCGTACCTATTAAAGAAAGATGAGATCTCTTCCGGCTTGATTCATCATCCTCGGCATTGGCAGATATATTAGCAGCAGGGACTGAATAAGGTCTTTCCTGAGATTCTGAAACTTTTGCTTTAGGAGCTATAATGCCCAAGCCTTCGTAAAGAGTGTGTTCCATAACCGGGGACTGCACAGGCTTATGATCAGGTACAGGTTCAGCGGTAATATCTGGAGTAGAGCTATCAATCTCGTCAATGACAGCGGGCAGTTCATTTTCGATTGTCTTCTGTGTAACAGGAGTGATGACAGGCTCATTGTGGGAATTTATAGAACCAGAAGCAGATCTGGTTGTTTTGAGGGGGTTGATATTTGTACAGCCAAATAACCCGACGAGAAGAGCGCGCCAATAGTTATATTGATTTATGTCTTCGCATGTAGTAATAAAGTGAGAACCAGATGACGTTGAAAGAACTATTGTGTCCGAATCATTTGGATCGACATATAGGTCGTTGGTAGTGAAAACAGGGAACAGCAAAGAAGGAACTCCAGAAGGCAGTATTTCACAAATAGCTAAAGCAGAACGGCGATCATCTTCGTCGATAGCTGATTTAAACTCTAGCTGCTGATTCAAGAAGAAAAACTTGGTTTCTTTAGCCGGCCAAGACACGCCATTGGCAAATATAAAAGAGGTATTGAAAAGAGCAGTTTCAACGACCTCGGATATTTCAAAGGAGCCCCTAGAAGGTTTAGTAGTGATTGGAGATATCACTTTGTGAAATATAATAGTATTTTTTAGTGTAGCTGACCTTGAGCGCTCGTAATGCAAACGAGACTTAATAACTAGCTTGCGGAAAGCAATTGCGGTGAGTGCAAGATCTGCTTGATCTGAGTGGTTTTCAAGTAACTTTTTATAAACTTTCGATAATACGGCGATACGTACCAGAGGTCGTTTAGCCAAGTACAATTGCCTCGTAGAGGCATCAGGCAGATATTGATAGTTTTCTGCATATGTCTCATAGACTTTGACAGCCTTCATACCCCACTGAACGAACTGATCGACGCTTTCGGTATGGGTAGCATCTTGATGAAGAAGACGAATTTGGTTCACTATTGGAGATGAAGCGAGTTCAAGCAGTTCTCTTCGGTATTCCTTCTCTGAGCGTCTGAACTGAGCTAAAAGCTTCTCGGGCGGAATATAGAAAGATTCGGTATCGCTGCGCGAAGACAGGAGTTTCAAGAGATCCTTGAAATCAGGTTGCGATTGACTCATCTCAGAGGAGGTAGAGCGAGATATCTTCAATGGCGCTACCTCGTCAGTGAGCAGAATTGAGCTTCTTATTTCCGTCATATTAATATTATAAAGTCACAGAATGTATATGTTAGGGAAAGAAAGTAGTAATTGTTTCGTTCGATTGAAAGGGGGAAGCCTGAACGAATGGTACAGGGGGTTAGGCGTAAAGAGGCACTGAGTACTAATATCAAGCGACAGACCAAAGGAAGGAAGGCAAAGTACTCTATAACGAGTGTATGTAACAGTGTATGTGTGTGTAAACGAAAGAATATAAAGACAACGAAAGAAGATATTAAGGGGGTGAAAGGAAGATTGACCAAGATAAAGTAGTATGCCGTGTGCTTTTTTAATGTTGGCGCAGGCCGATGCAGGGATGGAAGTTTAATTAATAACGCGTAATGTGCTTCACGATTCTCATTTGTGGGATGTTAACCTTAAATAACACGTTCTGGCCAATTATAGTAATTCACCGTAGGCTGTCTGAACCTAGATTCAAGCGAATCTTGCCTGGAATATAAATATGTCAGAAATAATTCCCAGCACTATATCATATTCGTAAAATATAGCAGATGGTAAAAGAGCAGATAGTCAATGCTGTGGTACCGATGGTGTAGAGTTGAATGGTATTGGGGGTGGATCTAGCAATTCCCATCCACTTATTCGGTCAAACCGATCAATTATCCTGATCGATCGATCGAACAACTGTGCTCCGTGGTATTATAGAGCCATTCAGGCATATAAGGCGTCAGTCAAACACCAAATCTCATTTCAAGCTCTAAAAACTCAGCTATCTCTGTATGCTCTTTAGCCAGTTTTGTGTGTATCATAACTTCTATTTGTTTACTTCGAGGCCTGACGGATATATCTGCGACATTCGCTTTAGGTTCGGGTGATTTATACAGCCTTGAAGGAGACACGAACTTCCGGATAGGTGATTGTATATTACTTGTGTTATCTCGTTCACTTAGAGGAAACCATGACCTTAAGACTGTCGGACTTAATGATATGTTTCCGGGAGAATCAAGCATTGCGTGTTTCATGCGCGGATGTAATTTGGGAGTCAGCACATAGTCATTCATTGAAACATCGCTTATGTCCTCAAAATGAGGCTCATATGAGTAATTCATAATCGTTTTCTTTCTTATATATGTAATGTTGTCTATGTAAAGGTCAAGTTAGGTAATGGGAAGCTTTGATGCCAGTATGTAGTATCCCAATGTGGAAACCAATAAACAACGCTAACTATCCTTTCTACCCAATAAGGAGCACCCTCACAACAGCTTCCACACCAAACCCCCTGATTTTATCATACATACCCTCCACGTTCTCCTCCTTAATCAGTCTATGAAATGTCTAAATTTACATTATACGTTGACAAAGAACCACATGCGCCTACGCGCACTAAAATTTCTTATCTAGAAGCTGATGATGATAAGGAAAACATCCCTCCTGCTGGCTTTGCATCAATTTCACCTAAGAAGCACTTTCAAGCGCCTTCCAAATCTAGAAAACCTCTGGCGCAGTTATACCACCACATAGAATTACCTGAGGAGGAATTGTACGATTGTCCTGAGGCTGATCATTTAATTGTGCAGTCTGCACTGCTCAAGAAATCAGAAAATAGTGCAACTAACTCGACAACGACTTCACGACGCGATGGCGCTCTAAAAACACCAGCAATATCGAGGCAAAGACAACTACCCTCAGCCCGCCCTATTTTAATGCGATAATCATAGAAAGTGTTTGTTTCTCTCAACGAGCCTGTATATAATTCTGGTTATATTATACATCTTATTCTCCCTTTAATATCATGTGTAATATAGTAATATAGATCTTCGAATCAACGCGCCTTGTAGTCTTCATATATGGGCTCAACTTTAGGCCATTCCACTCTATGCCCGACTTTTAGCGCTTCTTCTCCTAAACGTTCACGAGTTTCCCAGTATTCTCCAAGGAATCGCCAATACTCCGAACCAGTAATAGGATGCTTGCTTTTCTTGAACCATCGCGGCTTATAACCTTGACCCTTCTGTTCTCGTTCTCTTCGTCGGGCCCTCTGAGCCTCCTCTAGTCTCACTTTATCATTCGCTGCTTTATCGTAATCACCATCCTCCATAGCACGTTGATCTGGACGAAGTCTTGTATCAGTAGGTGCCAACCAAGGGATGAGGCGCTCAGGAAGCGCGTTTAACGACACTGCAAACGTTGTCAAATAAAATGGTAGATCAGGACGCTCATGCACTTTCCATACCAGAAATGGCTTGCTCGTTCGATCAGAAACCCCTTGTTCAAATTTCGAGGCAACATGTGTGAGCTCCTCCGCAGTAAATGAATTCGCTCCAGATATTGATTTACCTGTAACACGCTTCGCAATCAGCCTAGAGTTCCATTTTCCGCCAATTGACCATACCGGTATACCTTTAGCGTTCAGAACTTCACCTCTAACCTCAAACGCGTTAGCCCCTCTCCATCCTCGGGCTTTAAAATGTAAAATGCATCTGTCTCCAGTGGTATGATTCGTCACTTCCATATCTCCATAATTGTCTACAACAGGAGAACCTGTTATAATTCCGACAACAGAGGTATTAACTTTCTTCCACGTGTAGAGTTCCTCAGGTGCTTCAAACGGTCTGAGCTCTAAATACCACGTTCCCAGAGGATTGATGTCAAAACTGCGCCCATTAAATTTAGATTTTACCGCACTTTCACCATAGTAGGTCCAAAGCGGTGATTCTGCATATGCTGCACTGACCGGTGGATGATGGCTAACCTGTTCAACAAAAAATCTATATAAATGATCGGGCCTGCAATATTCATAAGTCTCTCCTAGAAGGGGATTGAATGGTTTAGCAACCCGTTTAGTAGTTGATGCATATTCGCTAGCCGCAAACGCAGCTACGAAAACCATTCTTAAAGTTGAGTCAGAACGGATGGCTGCTTTTTCTAGAAGATCTGTATATTCTAAATCTTCAGCAACACGCTGCAGTAAGCTTGTGCATTCATTAAAGGAGACGGGCAGAGTCATTCTGGTCATGTCTTTTCCAATCAAGTTTTTCAAAATTCCCCAAAGGCTGATAGTAGGACGATCATCTGCAGATAGCCTAAGTCTAGTGCGTGGGGGATCTTCGTATCCGTGAAAGGATGACTGTATTTCTTTCAGCTTCTGCAACTGCATTGAAGATGCTGATGCCAGTATATCAGCGATCTTTCTGGGGTCTAGGACTTCCAATCGTTCAAGCAGTTGTGCCAGCTCAGGAATGCTGGTGTCTGAAGATTTGGTCGCTAGTGTGTCAACATCAGAACGTATGGTAATATCTTCAGGCTCCGGAGAAAGGTCCTCGTCCTTGATATCATCAATGGCGTCATAAAACTCATCATCACTACTTTCGTCAAACACATTCCTTAATTGAATCTGTGGCAAAGAGGATTTTCTAGAGTTCTCGACATTCTTCAGAGCTAATCGTACTTCATCTGCAACTGTATGCCCTTCCTCAGTGTTTGTAGCATTAACAGCAGCCACAACGGACTTAAACGCCCTGCGTGCTTCTTTCTTCTCTTCAGATAATTGTAGTAAAGATTTCTCATATTCTTGAACTCTTTCTTCTAATTTGAGAATATTCTCTTCCCAGAGAGACCTCAAGTTCTTTTCCCGTTGCAGCTTCGCTTCCAGTGTTTTAGTCTCTGAGTCAGCAGCTTGTATAAGTTTAGAGGTCATCTCACTAATCTTAGACAAGCCACGCATAACTGTAGAGTAAACCTCTTTATATTGTTCTTTATCGAATGAATCACTTGAGTTTCTCGAAGCCAGTTCATTAGCGGAAGAAACAATTCCAAGAAGCAAATCAACATCTATTAGCAATGATCTTCCTAGAACAGAAAAAGGCGTGTGATTGAAAGAATTGCCTACATCACCCAAAGATTCGTCTCCTGACACAACACTATCATCAGCGTCGTCATAAAAGTCTTGCGCAGATTTGCTGGGGCCTGATGCAGAAAGAGAGGGAGATGAGGAGCGCATAGACTGCACGTCTAACGAAAGCGTGGAGTCATGCAATGACGGCACAGACAAAGTGGTGCGATGGCCTGAACTGAATGTTGCTGATTGGCGTCCTTCTGATGAAACGTAAAACAAGGGTGAGTTTTCCTTGATTTTACCAGCTGCGACATCTTTGGCATGTTGGATAGCTTGTTGTAAAGACCATATCCATCGCTTAGCTTCAGCAGGATGATTGGCTTTAAGATGAAAGCGAGCTGAGCCTTTCCCTGCAACAGTAAAAGACTGTTTTTCGCTGCTATCAACCTTCAAAGTGGCGATTCGCATATTGATAGATCCGCGACACGCGTTTTGCGTGTCATCTTGGTTCTTGTAGTAACTGAGAACATCATTCTCAAGTACGAAGTAGCGAAGTTTATATCCGTTGCGATAATTCGTCCATTTCTTCAGATATCCTTTAAGAGACCCTGAAGCGAGTATGCCCGGGTCAGTTTCGATAGAGAGATTCTTTGAGGCAGATTTCAGCAATTTTCGAACTGAGTCATCCTTTGTGTAATCAATTGGAAGTTTTCCTTTGCTATCACGTCTAAAAGGATCTCCGCCGTGGTTCAGAATAAAGTCGATCATCTGAATGTTGCGAGAAGACACTGCCTCATGTAGTATGGTTAAGCCGGTATCGGGATTTTCGCCATTGATGTCAATCAGAGAAGCAGCACGATGATTCGCTAATATGCTTTCCAACGTAGGAATATCGTTATTTCGAAAAGCATTCAAGAACTTTATTGCTACTTTCTCGATGTATTGAGCCCGAAGAACTTGCATAACCTGGGCAAGGTGCGGGGAAGGAGCTAGCTCCACCGCTTGCAGATTATTCGCATTACGAATAGTATCGTCTATGTCAGGAATATTGAGCAGAAACGAGACTACATCTGCTCTATCAAGGAATACGGCACTGTGCAAAGGGGTGTTACCGGAATCATCCTGAAAGTTGAGACCAATAAGGTCGCTTGTAGCTTTCGGATGGCTAACGATCTGCTGAATGGTCTCAAGAGAAGCAGCTTGAACAGCCAGCATCATCAATGAAGGGATGGCAATTCGAGTTTTCTCATTGGTAGCCAGTTCATCGACTAAATTAGACACTGCCGTAGGATCAGCTTCCTGCAAAATTTGAATTGCCTTGTATACCTTTAATGTGGCACCAAGTTCTCCGGTAATATCATTTGCCATGCTGAAACCGGCAATTCACGATTGAGCAGTTCAATTTCTAATAACAATGCAGATATCAATGTAGCAGAAAAACAACGAATGGCCGAACAGCTAGTATCTGGCCGCAAAATAATGAAAAGAGATGAGGAAGTCAGCCTAAAGCAGCTTTGGGGGGATTTGAGGTCTTGGTTCGGTGTTCGCGTTAACCGAACTGGGACATATGTCATGTGATTTCCTAATTAGGAAGTGGGGCTAGTCTATTAGGGAGGGTAATAAAAACCGTTAAATTGTCATTCTTTTGGTAAAACGTCGTCGCCTGTCGTTTCAATAATTGGTGGTAAACTACCCAGAACTTGCAATTGATATGTTGTCTCAGCTGCATTGCTTCTATTGACACTTTTCAACATCATAGAGCTCAATCGCTCTGCCACATTTGTTCGTAGCCGTCCCAACAGAAACGGTCTAAGTCTCTCGACGGGCCAGGCATCAGAAACCTGATCCAGAACGTATTCTATGTTGTAGTACCTTCCGAACTTTTTCAGCAGAAATGTCACAAATTCATTCGACTCTTCAGAGTCCACTAACCGCACAGCGTGCTCAAACAGAGTATGTGCAGAGGCTTTGAGCGCTGGTGAATCTTCCGGGAGCTTCTCGGTTATCCTCAAAGCTTCCTTGTAATCTTGCACTTCGTGAATAGTTATCTCGTAGAACTCGTCGAGCTTTCCCTCACTTGCCGCAAGAATAGCTACTTCCGTCAGCAAAACTTTTTCAGAAGGTTGAAGGATATCACGCAACGACCTTGCGTCTTCTTTTGTAAATGAAACATCTCGCAGAAGCACCAGTGTGTTATGGCGCATGTCTGCAAGAGGTTTTATTGCAAGAGAAATATCTGCGCTTGAAGAATTCCAATAATCTATATACGACGGCTTAGATAGCCCAAGCTCTCTGTAGTCGCTGTAAGTCTTTTTGACTTCTTTTGCAAACAAAGCATTGTAGACTGCACAATTGTTAAGCTCTTTGCAATATAATCCAAGCAATTCTTGCACAGTTCCTTGGTACTCTGAGGTTCCTGGAGATAGTTTTGCCAGCCGCTCTTCTAGGAAAATCTTTAACGTATTACCTCCTATGTCCCTGACTTTCTTTAAGACCAAGCTAGTATCAGCATTCGCAATTGGATTGTTCAAGAAGACGTTCAGACCCAGTGCAGGATTCCTTTTAACAAGCCATATACCGTACTCCCATATGCAAGCATGGTCATCGCAGCTTTCCAGGAAATCAGCCATTTGCTGTTCTCCGTTGACAAAATCAGGATCATACCACTCACCTTCCAGTAATTTCACCCAAGTGGCACAAACTTGCCGATACTTTCCCTTTCTTTTCAATAATATAGAAAGGGCGTAATATCTTTTGGCTTCTTCGAGCATGTTTGCGGCTATAGAAGTAGATTCTATGACGTTCTCCCGAACAAAATTGAGCAATTCGTCGGCTGATCCGCCTTTAGTTAGAAGAAGTTGAAGGTAAGCAATTTCAACACATTTAAATATAAGTTTTGACTGCTCAGAAGTTTCATACTCTTTTTTTTCAAACCATGATGCTAAAAACATTTTGAAGAAAGCAAGCGATTCTGCACTTCCGATGTGTTTTAGTTTCTTGGTAGATTTGATAATTTCCAGCACCCCGGCAAATACCCAGGGGGGAGATTTAATTTCCAGTTCTGAATATAGAAATATCACAATTCTGGGATCTATCGAGGTTGAGTCCCAGTGTTTTAAGGCGTCTTGGTATCGCTTAGCAGCTATATACGCGAAACCTAGTGCCTGTTGAATATAAGAAATCTGGAGGAATTGTGATTCAGTTGTAGTTGTTCGGATAAGGACATCTAACTGAGTAAGGGCCTCCTCAAATTTTGAGTTAAGAATAAGCTCTTCTAGTTGAAAGAGTGGTGGAGGCTGAATGATAGTGGAGAGAGCGCCGTCCTTCCTTCTGCAGAGTACTACTTGTGACGATACGGATGCCATTTTCACCGCTGCTTGATGTTCCTGTTCTAATTGTGTTTCCAATTCTTTGGAGGGTATTAATGGAACCGAAGCAATTTTGCTAGCTAAAGGCAGAAAGGGTATTTCTATATCTGTAAGCACAGGCTGCAGAAAGTATTCCGAGCTGTCAGGCAATGCAAGAGATGAAGAGAAGGATTGACTGTTCGTGTCATGCAAATTGATCTTCTGGTCATATATGGCAGCAATCTCTGAGTTCAAAGCAGCAATAGAGGAAGGGTAGGATTCCCATGTGATTGTGCCTCTAGTAATATCGCCCTCTGAGTTGATGAATATACCTACAGCAGGCTGATTGCTTCCAGAGGCTGTTGCAAGTAGGAACTCGTTGCTTGGCAGTTTTGCAAGAAGAGGAGCAAGCGTGTCTGTTGAGTCTGGGTCTGATATAATAGGGAAGAGAGGTATTTTTCTGCCGTTTTCGATATCTAATATATCGTAGTTGGCAGATGTAGCTACTAATGCGAGAGATTTGTGCTGCGAACCGACAATTGCATTTGCGTAGTCAATATTTCTAACTAGTTTCACTTTTTCGGGATCTATATGGACAATCCTCACTGCAGTGGATGTGAAAACAGTGACTAGAGCGTATGCGTCAGGTTGAGATAGCGGGTCATAACACATTCCCTTGACGTCTTTGATGCGTCCAAGAGATAAAGGTGATAGCTCCGGTAGCGAGAAAAAAGAGATTTGCGAATTAGAAAGGATCAAAGCTCTTGATACGTGCGGCAGCAGTATGAACGAGTCGATAGGCGACCCTCTAGATGCCGGAACATATATCTTTGCAGCGTGGACAAAATTAGAAGTAGCTGAATCGTAAAAGCAATGCACTATTTCGCCATTTTGTGTGCCAAAATACAAGCTTGAATTGGAGTATTCGACAGCTGTTATCGGCGAAGAAGAGTCTACTGAAGATAATATTTCATGTATGGTATAAGGCATGTGGTGGACGTGAGGTTAAGTTATTTGCTGGTTCACCAGAAAAAAGGCAGTAAGTAGCCAAGACCAAAAAGAAACAGGGCTAATGAGAAGGGCTTATTTACAAAAAAATTACATATAAATAAATAGTTTACTTATTTTATTTACAAAGAATTCATAACTTCAAATCCAGGGTCAGGTTTGCGGTCCTGTTTAATCTCTTGTCTCGTTTTTCGATCTTTCACTGTATCCACTTTGACGAGTTCTTTGACCTTAAACACCTGTCCTGATATAGCAGGGTTTATGTTGTGATATACAATAGACCCGCGTTTTCCTAGGCCTAGACTCCTTAAAACCGCATAGTACTTGTCCGGTAAACCTATGGCAGACCGGATTTGCGTGATTCTATAGAACATTGTTGTCGGTGGGAAAGTGACCTTTCGACAAAAGTCTATCGAAATATCTCTCTAGGGGCCACAAGACTACAATGAGCATTATTGTCATTAGAAAATAATTGCACGAATGTACTACTTTTAATATATAATATCTAGTATATTTTTATCTTCTTTTCAACAACACCAGGGCTCCATGCTAGGCAAAAAGAGGATTTCGTTTGGCCACACGCCAATAACATTCCGTTACCTTTATCTAAGTATGTCGACCGGCCCGCAAAGAATTGCACATTTGACAGATCTCTTGTTGATCGCTTTGCGTGATTAGAGAAAATCAAACGATAGTTCTCTAGCTTCTGAAGATCATGCTCATATTTGGGTACCACCATCTTAATATACCTCCTCATGTACTCGATGAACTGTTCATAAGATATATCGATTTCCTGAAGATTGAAAGCTTCGATCAAATCCTCCGGTGCGATCGCAGCTCCGTTATTGGTTTCTTTGTCGCTATTATTATCTTTATAGCGATCAAGTTTAGTCCAATTATCGTTTACCGCATAATCAACCGCTAACATGGAGTCATCTGCTTCCGAGATATACTGGTCAGAAAAGAGCTCGTCCCCCGAAATCACGTCTTGATAGACCTTCGCTCCGTTACAGCAGAGACCAAAACAAAGGAATAGTGTGACAATCTTAAGCATTTCTTCTTGTACAAATTTTGCCATTCAGTCTTGGTCAGTTTCTTGTCACTTAGATACAGATCAGTACTTGTACTTGCCTTTTATATTCAGGCAATATGCCTTCTGGCGGCGTTTATGCACTCCAAAGTTTCAGATAGATTCATTAAACTGATTTTTGAGGCATTCATTTGCCGTTTGGTCTGCAGAAAGTTCAAGGTGTTTCTATTTTATCGCCGTTTCTGAGCTTTATGAAGATACCTTTCCTAATTGGCACCGGTTGAACTCCGAAATTAGGAAAGTTCATTTAAGCAAAAGTTCACAGTGCTTTGTGACAAATAGGCTGTTTGACTTATTTTGGAATTCATCATGAATTGAAAGGAGCATGTATGATTTCTAGTTGAATTGGTTTGTCCTCTGTGGTTATCACAACGAACATACCAATCAAGCCTATGTTTGTCTCAAAATGTAAAGATTTTTACACTATCTGTATGTTCTACTGTCTCTGTTTTAATTGGGCTCAAATCTTCTTGTCTCTCACGGCTCTTCATACTGCTATTGCATCTCCATCTTCTAGTCCTATAAGGCCGTCCTTCCAGAAAGCGCAAAATGGTGTTCCATTTTCGCGGACACCTCCAAGCACGAGCATACCTCGGGCCATCCACAATGGCCCGAGGTAAAAGCTATATTTATCGAAATTATCCAAGACGTGCATCAGATATTCTTCAGCCTGTTTTTGAAATTTCTCTACTTCAGCAGGTCTAGTAAGACGCAGAACTTCCTTCAGACGCTCAATGCATTGCGTCATATAAATTTCACACCACATTTTGCTGTGTGGAAGAATATTCAAACCAAATCTATACACAATTTCATTTGGCTCAAAATACAGCTCAGAGAACATATACTCGTCGCTTTTGTCTACCTCACTTGGCGCGCCAATCTTGCCACTATAGTATTCATTTCTGTCGAGCATAAGTGATCGGGTGTCAACTTCAAAGACGAAGTCATTTACATTACTCTTCTCGAAATCACCCGGTAGGAGAGCGTCTTTAGAGAAAAGGTCTACATAAATCGTTGCTCCGCTTCAGGTAGTCATAAGCCATGCGGCAAAAAGAATGAAAATACGCATTATATCTCAATTTGCAAGCCTACTGGACCAAGTGGCATCAACAGACTGTGCTCTTTTTATATTCTTTCTTGCAAAGCTTCATTGTTTTTTGAGGCCATGAAATAGAGCTATCAAGGTACTTTAGAATTTGTCACATTCCGCCGTTGGACGTTCGACAACATTCAGAAGGACTAAATTCGTTGTGTTACGTTTCAAACTTTGCATTCTGCTTTTGGACATTATTCACGAGCAATTCACTCAAATTACCTGCAGCACGCCACAGTTTTATGAAGTAGGTGAGACTTATCTTTCCCTAACGGTAAACACACTATGCATCAATAATCATGACCACTCTGTTGACTGACTTTAATCAGATGTGATCTGCAACGCAGTCATCCCGATGGAACAATATTGAATAATCTGGATGTTACTCATACAGTTGAAGTTAAAAATTGTTAACATACAGTTGTGGAGACAAATCTACTATCACACTGCATTGAGGTACTCAGCAATCTATGGCCAGACACATTGATTATTAAGTGGGAAAGTGGTATCAGCTGTATTTTTTTTGATATACATGGCAGTATCTGCTTTTGAAAAATGATCAAAGTGGACCTCATTTTAGCAATGTATGTTCGCTTTTCAACAATCATAAGCGTCGAATGGATGCGAATAAGCTATATCACATCATGATTCCTATTTTCCACAGCTTCCAGAAATGATATTTCGGTAAAGTGTTACTCAGATAAGGAATTTAACCGAAATCTTCCCGAATATTGAATAGGCAGGAATCTGGAGCAATTTATACAACCAACCCCGGCCTATTATAATCATGATTGATCAAGCCTTAATCATGTTAGCTTATCAGTTCCGAAACGTTTAGTGATTATTGAATTATTTCACTTGCTATATGGAGTACGCCCGTATGTGGTTGCTTTTTTTTTTCGGACTCATTGTATTCTATAAGTAAAACTGATTTCCCTTGACATTGCTGCATTTCCTTGGGTTAGATTAACCACTTAGGTAACAATATGTATGATAGTCACCGGCCACTAACGCAGGTAGCATTGCGTAATATTACCCATCGGAAATATATTATACATGAACTTCAACCGGGTGTGTTGCTTTGGTATCATTTTTTGGGGGTTTGGTCCTCGTATTTCTCATAAATTTGGCTTCTTCTCATCCAGTTAATGTTTACCAATCAGCTACACCTAGGATTCTAATCTCATACTGGTACGCGGTAAATTGCTGCGCACAGTACTTGTTTGTAGCGAGTACTTCACCGTACTTAACGTATAGAGGTTTGTTCGCTAAGTCCATGTTTCCAGAAAACAAAGTAAGGTGCAGATTGGCCGTTACCCCGATAGAGAAGAATAACCATTCCATCCAGTTTAGCGGATTCACCGGTATAAAACTCATAATCGCGAAAGTTAGCAGCGATCTTACGAAAATATAATTGCGCACCCTCATCCAATACACTAACCTGATCTGGAGCATTTGTTTGCAACATCTCTTTGATTTGCTTCATGTATTGCTTGAGGTACCTAAAGAAGTCTGCAACTTCAAAAGAAGCCTGCTGGAGATTAAATGTGCTGATAAGTGTGGCAGCATCAAAATTATGCCCAGCCTTTTCGATGGAAGAGTTACTATTCGCTTCTTTCAAACCTGTTGGAGCAATAGTAGCTTTGCATTGGACTTCATAGAAGGCATTGTTCACAAGTCTCGGTTCAAATGCATCAGAGAGTAGCTTGTCACCGGTAATTACATCTCTGTATATTGTAGAAACATTACTTGCAAGTGTCAAATGAAGCATTAACACAAAAAACGCAATCATTTTACAAAACCCAGCAGTGACTAATCAACTGGTCCCTTTTCAGAACATATATATATCCGCTGTGCCACAGATTTGGCGCTGTTTAGATCACAACATGTCGGTAGCACCATTCCGACCTCATTAATTTTAAGAATAAACCGCTCTTATCGCTCATTTAAGCTCCATGAAATGCTAATTGGTAGACAGATAAACTAAGAAGCTTTCAAAGAGCCACATATCACAATGAAGATGCCGTTGATTCAGGCTTTATAAAACACACTTGTGATACAAAACAGAGCGCAGATACCGTTGTTGGCGCAAATGAGGATAATATAAGCAGTAAATATATCTAGGTCGACTATACAGAATCAATAATCTCGAATGCAAGGTCAGGTTTGCGGTCCTGTTTAATCTCTTGTCTCGTTTTTCGATCTTTCACTGTATCCACTTTGACGAGTTCTTTGACCTTAAACACCTGTCCCGATATAGCAGGGTTTATGTTGTGATACACAATAGACCCGCGTTTTCCTAGGCCTAGACTCTTTAAAACCGCATATTATTTGTCCTGTAAACCTATGGCGGACCGGATTTGCGTGATTCTATAGAACATTGTTGTCGCTGGGAAAGTGAGCATTTTAGTCCACTAGAATATATCTACAAGACTGAAGCGAACCTTGGACACCTACATAATACGTGTTCAGTAATAACAGTTTCATTGCCAAATGGGCTGAAGCAGCTGGTGAGTTATAATTTCTCCTCAGTGAGACCGTGTCTCCAGAAGATACAGTAAGGAGTGATTCCATCCTCGCGGTAGTTGAGGAGGACGACCATTCCATCGGGGTCCATGGATTCACCAGTATAGAAATCATAATCCTTGAAGTTGGCGATAACTTTCTTAATGTATGTCTGAGCACCCTTTTCGAAGATTTCAACCTGGTCGGGGGCACTCTCTTGCAGGAGACCTTTAATCTTCTTCATGTATCCTTTGACGTAGGTCAAAAAGCTCTTCTTATCGAAAGAAGTCTGTTGAAGACGGAAAGAATGAACGACATTAATGACAGTCTGAACAGAGTCATCAACATCGTCTCCACCTTCTTCAGCGGAAGGATTGGCACCAATATCAACGTCACCTTCCTTGATTTGAACGGTTTGACAGTCAACCTCGTAAACAACGTCATCTACGAGTTTCAAATCATAGGCATCAGAGATAAGCTCGTCACCTGAAACAGCGTCTTTGTACAACAACATGATGTGAGAACTAGAAGTGAGATGAAGTGTATCGAAAAAGGATCTGTCTAAATCTATATACTCTACCTCCTGTCAAGGTGTAGAAAAATATTTCGAATTAGGCTTTTTTCTCACCGAAAGGGTAAAACACACCTAGCAACACCAAGTCAGCCGCAGAGCATTTTTTTTTTTTCATCGCTTTCCCGGGTGGGTGCTCCCAAAAGCTAGGAATCATCAGATTATTATAATTTAACCGCGGCAAAAGGCGTTTTTCTCCTCCCTCTACCTGCATTTCGCCACTCAGTCTAACATAATATTTAACACGGTCTAGCAAGCGTATCATTTCTTGGTTACTGCTGTATACGTACCTCCCCCGTGATGATAAAGGACGCCCTAGCTGTCGCTCTTAGTGGCGAAGCACCTCCAGTCGTGACCTTGTCACCGCGCGCTCCTCTGCTACAGTTTATCCCCGATGCATACTTCGCAGTCATACTCCCTGTGCTGGTATATTGGGTATATTCTCTGATGTTTCTTTTTATTGATACCTATGACCTGCTACCTCAGTATCGCATACATACACCTGAAGAAATCACTTCGAGAAACAAGGTTACGCTTTATCAAGTGATGCGCGATGTCGCTATCCAGCAAATACTCCAAGTGCTCGCCGGAATGGTTTTACACCACTTTGAAGCTACAGAAATGGTCGGCGGTGATCTTCTCGATATGTGGAAACTTCATCGCATGCTCCTACCCGTCTTTGGCTCGTTAAGCCCACAAACTATACGCGCCTTGTATTACTATATCTTACCTACTGCGCGCATTATCTGCGCGTTCTTTGTTATCGATACCTGGCAATACTTTTGGCATCGATATTTCCACATTAATAAAGCTTTATACAAAATGATTCATTCAAGGCATCACAGATTATATGTGCCATATGCCCTAGGTGCCTTATATAATCATCCGCTTGAAGGACTGGTACTCGACACCGGTGGAGGCGGTGTCGCGATGCTGCTCTGCGGCTTGTCGAGCCGAGAGGCGTTAATATTTTTCACGTTCTCTACACTCAAAACAGTCGATGATCACTGTGGTTATGAAATTCCTTACGATCTGCTGCAAATAGTTTTCCAAAACAACGCTCATTATCATGACATTCACCACCAAAACTTTGGAATCAAGTCTAACTTTTCTCAGCCATTTTTCATACACTGGGATAAACTCCTGGGTACTGAATACGCAGGTCATTCAAAGTCGCATTCTCATCTTCCGGATCACACAATATCGCACGACAAGAAAGATTAGAACACTCATCACAAATATAACTATTCTCTCCTCCTACTTCTCCGCTACCAGCTAAACACACCCCACCTCTCGCTATAATTCCCACCTGTAATCCACCCACCTCTTACCCTTACCCCCACCACCTAATAGCTACAAATGGATAGTCTCTTTAAGGGAGGATGGCATCCTGAAAGAGAAGAAAACGAAAGCGGCAGTCGTTTATCTAAAGTCTCTTCGGGTGCATTTTCGAAACTTCGCGGCGCAGATCCTAGGAACAGCAACGAACGTGACTATGAGACCTTCAACGCTCGCCCTCTTGAATCTCTGACCGATCCTAAAACATTTGCTCCTCCTCCTAAGCACAGATTATACCATGCAGATGCGCAATCTCAGGGTGCACCTGTGCATAATCCTCCTGGTCCTTACACGCCAACCGCATCTTCCACTCCTGCTGCACCCATTCCAGCTTACCCGCAGCCATCCCAGCCCTCATATCAGCCCGCCTATCAGCCTACTGCTGCACCTGGCTTCCCATCACCGGTTCCTGTTGCAGCCCCTGTTGCGGCTCCTACTTATACGCCCACTGCGGTTCCAGTTACGCACCCTGGTCCGCCACCACCAGCCAGACCGAATTTACCAGCAAGGCCTACTCCACCTCCTCCTTATGTTCCGGCCACCGCCACACAACCTCCTGCTCCCGCTCCTGCTCCTGCTCCTACTCCTACTCCCTCACTACCTCGAGCAACTTCAGTCTCTCCATATTCGCATCAATCTGCTTCTCCGCCGCCCCCTATGCCAGGAGCCGTCCCTACTCCTCCTCACGCTGCTCCTACCTCAGCCATCCCTAATTTCGCAGCAGAAATAGCTCGGCGATCTTCTTCCTCTGTTTCTGCCGCTTCTTCAGGTGCTTTACCTGCTGCATCATCAGCGAAACCAAAACCAGCTCTTCCACCTAAGCCAAAGAATCTAAAAGCTCCGCCGATTCCCGCGAAACCTAAATCTCTTTCTCAATTCACTACTGCCGCGAAAAGTTCTCCTGCAACTGCTCCCCCTGTTCAGGCTGTGATCAATCACACTTCCCCAGTGACAGTAGCTGCTCAATCGGTATCTCCTCCGACGCCTATTGCGGCTCCTGCTCCAGTGCAGACACCTACTCCAGTTACCGTTCAGGCTCCAGTTAAACCGAGCTGGAGTCCTCCGCAATACGACCTTGAGCTAGGCACTGGTTGGTTTGCAAGACAACCATTGTCCTTACCCTCTTGCTTTAACGGCATGCCCTACGCCATATCATCGACACAGTTCGGCAATTCACAAACTCTTATTATATCAATTCGAAACACCACTGACCTATCTATTTTCAAATTGAATTGCACTTTCGATCTAAGCAGGCCGGTAGAAACTGTCCAAGCGCAAAGGGTCGACATACCTCCACCCCCCGAACTTCCGGAGTCTGAGCTTCTCAAAGCCTCATCTTTCTTTGGAGAGCATGTAGCTTCCTGGTGCGAGCAACGCATTAATCAACAGGTTGGCAATGGTGAATGTTGGACATTGGCGCACGACGCCCTTGAAAGCGTGAGTGGGTGCATGCCTTCACAAGGATTAGTGCATGGTCATCTAATTTATTCTTGGGATGATGGAGTGGTTACTGGATCTACGCATAATATCAAGCGGGGTGATATCATACAATTTCGATCTGGATGTCTTAAAAGCGGTAATAGAACATCTTATGCCGGCGCGCCGGATCACACCTCCGTTGTGGTTCGCATCGACGAACCAAATCTCGGTGCTGTCACTGTCTTGGAACAGAACGTTGGTGGACGGAGAACCGTCGGGTATGGACAGTATGCTGCGAGTGAAATGGTTTCAGGATCATTGAAAGTGTTCAGGCCGATGTGGGCCCAATGGGCTGGAGAGTTATCGACTCAATGGCCATAGAAGTTCCAATTACCTACGGCTTATTTTATTTATTTGCGCGCAGCAAATGCTGATTCGGGGAGTTGAAATGTCTCATAAGTGATATCACACCCGCTCGGGATAGACAATCAGAAACCTGTCTGGTCGTAACATGAGCTGTTTGCGTCGAACGACATACCCATTCAGGCAGTAGGACGGCCGAAAACCAGAGTCTATCTAACCTATCTAACCCTTACCCTATTTGTTATTGACCAATCACAATCATTATAGTTAGCCTTAGAAGCTCGTATGCCCTTACCACGAGCCACTAATCGGCCAATTAGAGTAAAGCAAACAGAGGCTACATGCGTTGGCCGCTAAACGCCGTGGGGCTAGTCGACCGAGTATGCGAAACATAATAACTTCGCCATTTAAATATCTCACTTATCAGCTAAGGAAGATAATACATAATCCATTGGGTGCTGATAAAGGCTATTGTCAGGATATTCCTAGAGAAATATTGAAGTTTTAGACGAATAACATCGCTAAAAGCTTCATCTGATTCAACTGGACGATTGCGCTCTCTTTACACTTATAACATACCCCCCTGTTTTGCCATTAGATAGAAGTTAGTATAGATTCAAGTAACTGGCTCCAGGTGGATGTATTATTAATAGGTATTGGCTTTTTTGGTGGGAATTTATTATATTATATCTGCATTAATCTGTTCATTATTGTTTTTTTACAAAGATCTAATTCAGGGTGTTGTTTTAATTATTCAGAAAGACGGCAAACGGCAATAACATACGCAAATTGTGAATTTGCCTCTTCAGTTAATCTTGTCTACTATTTTTTGATCTTTTGGTTTGATCGATTTTATATATTTAACTTGTTGTTACACTTAAACCAATGGATATCAATGGTATCGCCCCCGCGGGCCCTACACCGGCGTTATTGTCAGCCTCTACCAGCCCTACGGCTTGTTCTTCAGATTCCTCGTCTCCTGAATCTCCAAACTCATACATTACATCGCGGCCTAAGCAGCTAAGGAACCCTAAAACTCCAATGTACATACCGGCAGTTTTAAGAAATTCTAATTTCAAATCGAGCCCTCATGATACACATTTCTCCTGTGGACTGGGATGTAATGCTTCTCACTACCATAGTTTGCCTTCGTCAGCTCTTGAATCTGACAAGCAACCAACTGGACCTCCTAGTAAGAGGCACTGGAAGCCTAATGACTCGGTGTCTGGTTGTTCTGTTTGCGCTAAACCTTTCACATTATTCGATAGACGACATCATTGTCGACGCTGTGGTGATATCTTCTGTGGCCAGCACTCTAGCCATCTTCTGAGGTTGGATCAAGATTGTAATTTTAACTCCTTTGGAACATTATCACGTGCGTGCGATCGATGTGCATTTGCTTTTTCGCAAGTGTTGGTGGAGAGGGAATCTGCGAAAGGCATTCAGCCAAAGCCTGCCAATGGACAGCCTTCAGCTTTTTCTCCCTCTCCGATATCCTCGCAAGGCAACGTTTCCCCTACTACACCTCCTTCATCATACGAATCTGGTTTTCCCACGGAAGCTAAAGGCATCCCAACATCTATCGGTTTGTTGAAGCTGAACGATAAAGAAGTTCCCAGTTCTGTCCCAGCAGACTGGAGCTGGTCCACATTCTAAATTTTGAGCAATGAATACAATGATATATCTGGTTATTAATATATATAAGGCAGAGTAATATTTAGTTGCATGCTTCTAATCACTAACAATTATAGTTAAAGTGTTCAAAGTGTTAGAAGTTGTCCAGTTGGTTCGCACAATCACCAAATTAGCTATCAGTATTTTTGTGTGACGATGTACGAATGTCGAACGGACAAGACAATATGACTCTAATCGAAGCCAGAAGACTTAATTCTGAATGAGCATTAAACACTTTGCTTCTAATCAGGCGGAGAGGATCAGACGCTGACCTCATGATATTTGCAGCTCAAGCATCCATATGCATGTTCATAAATTTCTTTACCGTAGTACAGTCACTATATCACACATAAATGAGGAATGAGAGTGAAGCGTGACAGATCGATCACAATGTATATATATATATTGTCAATTCTGAATGTCGATCACTAGTCATGGAAACTAAACAAAACGCATTGAAAAAGAATGTTCATTGCTGGTACTTCACAAAGGGGGTGTGCAGATTCGGCGATGCTTGTTTATTCAGGCACGAAATCCCTAGAAGCAACAACGAACATCCAGCCTGTGCCATATGCCTTGAAGCTTTGAGGCAAGATAGGGTAAGCATATTATATCCGTGCATGCACAAGTTTTGCACTATATGTATCAGGGAATGGGCCAATGAATCAGGAACGTTGGATGCTAAAGTGACATGCCCACTCTGCAGGCAAAGAGGAACTCAGATTCCTTTACCTTACTATACTAATGGTATGCCATTGTCTGATTTACTTGAAAACTATGTGATAGGCGTGTTCGACCGTCCACTGTCGTTTCACAGTAACAGCACTTGGTTTGCAGTGTTAACACATATGGCCAATTCAATTGATCTGAATGAAAGTGTGATAAGCATAGAAACAATTCAGATAATAAAACTGATAGGACTTTCACAGAAGCACCTTCATTTGTGCACAACTTCCAATTCCAAGATCAGCTTTGCTGCTGCTAGAATGTTTTCGAGGCTTTATGCGTTGATGTTTAAAGCATGGTTTACGTCAGATCAAGGCAAGTTCAACAGTACATATGGAATAGCGTTGCATGTTCATAAAGATTTTACGTCCTCTCTGGAACAATGTCGGGAACTGATCGCCGTTTTGCCGCCTACTAAATGTATCAAGATACAGGGCTTTATGAAACACTTTGACTTTGGTGAGCTGGATAGAAAGATCATAAAGATCAAATATATTAACAATGCCACAAGATCGGTATTGCTAGACGATTCAGCAAAGGCAGCATGTAAGAATCGCAAACGAAGTATTTGGACTTGATTGGTTTCACGAACTAAAAATATATAGCTGTAAAAAGGCGTTATTGAAATAAAATGAAAAGTGATATAAACATAGGGTCAAGACTAAGGTGTAAGGTCCAAATTGAGCTTTAAAGTTTCTGCCAGGTCAAAAGTAAAATCTTCTCGACAAACCAGTTAGAAGACGAATCGACCGTTGAACTTCTATCTTTTTACTTACAAAATTGTACTACTCTAACCTATTAAGAATGACTAAAGAGGCGAATGCCATCTCTGCTCATAAGCTTGCTGGTCGGGCACTCTATGAATCAATAGGGTCGCCTAGGTACATTGTTGCGCCCATGGTAGAGCATTCAGAACTAGCATGGAGAATCTTATCGCGAAGGTATGGAGCTGATCTATGTTACACGCCTATGTTTCACGCAAGGCTATTTGCCACGTCGCCGAAGTATAGACAGGAGAACTGGTGCGACGCAGACGGATCGAAGTTTGACCGGCCTTTAATTGTACAGTTCTGTGCCAATGATCCGCAAGAATTCCTAGATGCTGCTAGAATGGTAGTTGGCCAGTGCGATGCAGTTGATCTCAACCTTGGATGTCCACAAGGTATTGCGCGACGCGGAAATTATGGGGCTTTCCTGCAAGAAAACTGGACTCTGATACATGATCTGATCAGTAAGCTGCACAACGAACTGGAAGTGCCTGTGACCGCCAAGTTTCGTATACTTGACACTCCAGAAAAGTCGCTAGAGTATGCACGCATGATCGTTGAAGCGGGTGCTCAGTTTGTCACTATACATGGAAGAACAAGAGAAATGAAAGGCCAAAATACTGGTATTGCCAACTTAGAAAGACTGAAGTTTTTAAGGAACGGGCTGGGGAAGGAGCAGGTAATGTTTGCCAATGGCAACGTCGTGTACCCTGGAGATGCAGATCTACTGATAGAGGCTACCTGTGCTGATGGAGCCATGTCTGCAGAGGGCAACTTGTATAATCCTGCCATTTTCCGGTCTGCTGCAACATGTCCCTCTGATGTTCATCTAACCGACTGGCTTTATCCCCGAGTTGACAAAGTCTGTCGAGAGTATATCGATATTGTCAAATCTGTTCCACAGAGTGCAGTTTCTAAGCATGTAATGAAGTCACATCTGTTTAAAATACTGCGACCGTTTTTACCGATGCAAACAGATATCAGGGCTATGCTAGGCAAGAGTTCTCCGCGGCATGATGACTGGTCTGTTTGGGATAGTTTGGTAAAAGCCGTGGAAGAGAGAGTATCGGAGATTCTTTCTAAACCAGAGAATGCTGCTAGGGACTTAGAAGTGTACGAGGGTCCACTAGAAGAATGGGGCGGTCGGTACAAGGATATAGCCTATTGGCGGTGTCAGCCGTACTTTAGAACGGTTAATGGACAGACCCCGGGGTACGTGAAGCCAATTGAGGAGCCAGAATCAGTGAAACGATCAGCGTCGCCAGAATCAGTGAAACGACCAGCGTCACCAGAATCAGTGAAACGACCAGCGTCGCCAGAAGAATTTGACTCTAAGCGAGCTAAAATGGGAAACTAAATGTATTTATTATGGTAATGAATTTCTTTGTTATGGCTTTTGGCCTTTAATGTAGGCGATTGCAACTGTCAAACCTTATTCACGCATATTAAAACTTGAAATGTTAACGTCAACGCGAACTAGTACAAATCACATGCAAAATTTCACAGCCAATATGGCGAACGCGACGCGTGTACATTTAACTAATTCTAATAATAATATCAATGATGAAGTGGTTAAATATGTTGATGAATCGATTGCTTTGGTAGTGCAGGCTGTGCAAACGCCACATGATTGTATGGGCGGTATTGCCAGCTTTAGAGTGCTTCAGCGATTGGAGGATATATGTCGCTTAGGGTACTATCAATTGTTATGGGAAAGAATTGAACCTGTAATTACTCATGCGATACGTGAACTATTTAAAGAACTCGAAGATTCTGTGCCTGTGGAAGACGACAAAGTATCATTCAATCGCGCTGTGATTCATTACTATGATTTCTGTACATCTACGAGGAACATGTTGAGTTATTTAAATGGGTTTGATATGAAACATATTGCATATTTTAGTGATTCTGAATGGCTGGATGTGCATCTTGCTTCACAATTTCAACTGATCCCTGAAGACAAGAAGTCGCACCTTTATGACTGTATCAATGAATGCATCCTTGATTTCTCCAAGTCCATTGCTACGTCCACTGCTAATGATCCAAGAAGTATCAATTTTCCCGGTCGCCTGTTTTATGCATGCATAGAGGTGTATGTGCGCCATTTTCAAAACATTGACTCAAATTACTTCTTCTCAGATGCCATAGTACAAGTGGCCACGACAATAATTGAAGCTCCCGGCCCTGCCGGATCCTTTTTAGACCGCTTACGGGAAGTGTCGGCTTACTTCGAGAGGATTGAACGTATTATATTGCCTTTATATATTTCCTCTCTGTTTGCAGAATATGATCGTGCCTTGAAAACTATAGAAACCTACCTTGAGGGCATACTCCATCAGATCCGCAAAGAAAAGGAGAATACAGCTAAATCCGCATTCAACGACTCAATAATGGTGTACTGGAAAAATATACTCGAGAATGGCTATAACAGTGGAGATATAGTAGTTATAAGAGACGTTTCTGATTCTCTCACAAGGACCAGCTTGATTTGCCCTGACTGGAAACACATCTTTTTGATACCATTGGAAAGGCGTATAACACGTATGCTTACCGAAAAATATGCTGCTGAAAATAATCTCACTCCGTCAGAACTTATCTTTGAACTATGCGAATGTATTTCAAACATGTATGACGTTTATGAGGCTACAGGAAGCACAGATTCGGAGGATATCAACAACAGCCCCATTAACATCTCAGAACTTTTAAGAACGGGCAACAAGGGCTTGATTGTAAAAGGTCTATCTGAATATTTAGAGCAGCAATCACTCTTTTTCAACACCTCAGAAACTCCCAATCAGAAGAAGTCTCGTCATATAAATGCTGCAAAGCTGAGCGCATACTTATCAAGATCAGCAGTGCCCGAGTCAAGGTTGCTTGAACACGATGAAGGATGGGTCGTTTTCAGAACTGTATTGGATCATGTGAAGTGCTACGAGGATTTTGTTGAGTACTTCACTCAACGAATACTGAGATATGCACTGAATCAGTCCCTAAATACTGAGAATATTGACGCAATTGTCCGCTATCTAGCCAATGTCGTGGGAAATGAAGATATTTTCCTGATGAGAAGCATCGTGAAATCTTATAAAGAATCTTTCTCTTTGAATCAGCGTGTTTCACTAAACGAACCAATTTCCAGCACAAAATTCTCAACTTCTTTATTCAAGTACGACGATTACGTGGCATTGTCAAATGTGTATGACATTAAGGAATACCAAAATGTCGTCGTGCCTGAAACAATATCAAACTATACCAATGCAGTCTTGTCGAATTTCCAGCAACATGAAAAGCATAAATATTTGGTGTATGATTATGGTGCAACTAGATGCGTGCTGTCGTATTATCAAGGCGAAAACGAATATGAACTTGTCGTGACCGGATTTCAGGCCCTTATTATCTTGCAGTTTACCTCAACGGAAGAGAATACTACTTTGAGCGTGACTGCTCTTCAGGAGAACACCGGGATACCTATGGATGTTTTACGTCGAAATCTTCGATCCTTGACGTCAAAGGAGCATCCCCTGCTGTTAAGAACCACAGGCACTGATGAGCAGAATCAAATCTCACATGAGCTATTCCAACTGCATTCTTCATGGACCCCAAATAAATCGCGAATCGTATTTAGCATTCCTTCACGTTCAAGCGCAGAGGTTGCGCGCATGAAAGATAGTGATGCAGATAACAATTTAGGAGACAGAAAAATGGAGATCGAAGCGACGATTGCACGCACATTAAAAGGGGCACAAGAATTTGAACATAACGATTTGGTCGATACTGTGCAGAGATTACTTCCAAAAGGGCCAGTTGATGTCGCCATTATCAAAATGGCAATTGATTCGTTGCTTGAACGAGGTTTCATAGAGAGAAAAGAAACTAATATATATCGTTATAGATAGAGGTTTGTTATGTGTCTGCAATTCTCAATTTGGTTTAAGACTTTGTGGATAAAGATTTTATGATCCTTTTGCGTTCAGCTTCCATATCGTTGTCCAAGTAACGAACCATGTTCGTATCGGCTGCATCATTAGGACTGGATGGATTGTGTGGAGACGACTCTTTATAGCTGGTATCTTCTTGACCGTCGTCAGCATTTCCCGTCTCACGTTTTCGTTTGCCAGCAACGACGCTATGTTCGTTTCTGGGCCCAGTATTATCGTTCTTCTTAGCTTGTTGAATCAAGTTGGCAAGTTGATAGACCTCATCCACCGCTATTTTATCGACATTATAAGTAGCATGCTCATTAAAAGAGTTCAGATCATCTTTGACAGTTGGGGTAAGGGCTCTTTCGGCGCCTGTCTCGTTGACTAACCCTTCATTATAGCCGAGAGAAAGTGTTCTTGAGTGCTTTAGGATGCTTTTCTTTCCAGAGTCACGCTTCTTTTTGCTGTCTGAATTCGGGCGATTTTTTATTAGCTCATGAAGCCGGAGATCGAGACGCCAAGAGTAATCAGCATTAGTATCATAAGAGATGTATTTATCAGACATAGCACAATTCCATAGCCATTGCTCTGTGACAATGGGTATCTTAGCCCTCATTGCAAGTAAGAATTTAGAGCTTTTCTTTGTGAGAGCCGGGATATTAGCAGAATTGACGATCAGCAATTTGGTGACGCCTACTTTTAATGATTCTTGCATATCTGCGCCTATGATTTTGGCCAATTTAGTGATGTGCATGAACTCGACGCCTTCAAATCCGGAAATGCACATAGGTAAGTTTAGGAGCTCGGGTATATTTCTTGAAGGGAAGAAAGAACCCCAAAAATCATATACTAAAGATTTGCAATGAAGACTTCTTTCGATCATCCATTCGGTCACTAAGACTGAAGGCTTTGAGTAATCTTTAACGCGCCCGAGATAGGGGTCACCATCAGCTGGAACAACGATATACTGAGGATAAGGGGTAGAGTCAACATCTACTATCTGTCCTCCCTGGGATCTGATAGTTTTCTCAAGTATTCTTCGGTGTTTTTGGGAGAACCCGTGAATAGCGAAGGTTGTCTTTGAGAATATGAGGCCTGTAGTTGCTATGGATTCTGGTTCTGTCATACTTGTGCCCATAACTTTTCTGATATCATCGCTCTGTGCCTTCTCAGTGCTTAGTTGTCCTTCTGGTTTGACAAGACTGGACCAGAGCTTATCAGTAGATTGTTGACGTTTAGCCTTGACTATATGCGAATCATGGCGTTGCAGTGCTCTATTTTGTGGTGAAGTAGCAAGGACTTCAATTGCTCCCTTTCCAACATCGCTTTCCGGAATTTCTAGAGAGAAATAGGACTCGTCGAGGACGGCATTGCGTTTTAGAGACTGGTGTATCCAAGCAGCTTGTACAACGGGGATATCCCATTTTTTGGCGTAGGAGTACTTTGTAGATGTAGTATCTGAGGCGACGAGATGCGTTACTGAATGTGATAGGTCCGGATGGTAGTTTCCGCCATTTTGTTTGATCTCCTCTATGAGCAGAGCGCGTTGGTTGTTGGCAGAAAAGCCGGTGATGCAGATATTAAGGCCTTGAAAGACGGGAGTTTGGTGTTTGATGAAAAGATATTCGAGATCGACATCATCACCTTTAAGCCACAATGTATGTGCCTCCGAAACAAAGTCTGGGTGTAACATTCTAACTTCAGGACGGTGTTTGGCGACAAATCGATACTTCTCCGATAACAGTTTGCCGACAATCATGCAAGTGACGTCGCTGGTAAGATCGCGTCTAACAGTTGCACCCATGGACGACAACTGCGTCACTATACGTGACATATCGATCTCATCTATAGATGTAGTAGAGAATATATGCCCCGTTAGAATATCTTTTGGCATGAGAATAACCGATAGAAAGAATGTTGCCAAAAATTTACAAAAAGTACGTGTTGTTTGATCCAGGTAGTGTAATAATATTGGGAGTTACTACATTAGGCATACAGTTAACAGTTGAGTGCATAAACTATTTTAAACAGATGAAAGAACATTGATATAACTCATAATATGGTCACAATTAACTGATTATCTATGCTCCATTGACCGCTCGTTTATGCTATGGCTTATTTAGAGTGAAGTTGTGACTTTCAGCATCTTTGCGTCTCGTCGTGAACTCTTGCAACGACACGTTTGTTCCGACATGAAGCACTGATGAGCCTGCAGCCGATTCTATAGTTTCAAGTTCGAAAAGAATCCCATATATGGTGGTTCCGAAAAGACACAGTTTGCCCTAAAGGAAGTAGATCCCAAGAAAATTGGCAATACAAATTTGTATTGCCGAGGAATGAATACCATTTGGTGCTACCCCGCAAAACTCTAATTATCCCGATATAGCTGGTAATATAAAAAACTACTCTACCAACCGCAGACACCTATCATTTCCTATCAGTGGTATACACGATTCTAATGGCTCTTAATGGTATAAAAGTTGCTGAATTTGCAGGACTAGCGCCAGCGCCAATGTGTGGTCTAATGCTTGCAGATTATGGTGCAGATGTGATTCGTATCGATCGAGCTGGTCAGCAGAACACAGGAGCGCCCCGCGACCATTTGGTAAGAGGTAAACGTTCTATCGCAATTGATCTCAAATCAAAGGAAGGTATAGAGATTGCTAAGGCAATAGTGAACGTATCTGATGTGTTGCTAGATCCGTATAGACCAGGCGTGCTGGAAAGGCTTGGTCTAGGTCCAGATGTCTTTCTTGGCTCAAACGGATCAAACCCGGATCTTATCTACTGCCGTCTTACTGGGTTTGGTCAAACTGGCAAGTATTCATCCTTCGCTGGTCATGATATAAACTATATTGCTGCTTCTGGTGTGGTTAGTCTTTTCGGGCCTGCTGGACAGCCGCCTTCTTTTCCATCAAACATCCTCGGCGATTTCGCGGGCTTAGCCCTGCCAGCCTTTGCTAACATTGTGTTGCAATTGTATTCTTCTAAGACAAATACTAGTGTTCCCCGCGGTAAAGTACTCGACATTAACATTGTTGATTCTGTTCGCTACTTGGCCTTATCCTCTAGCATCGTTAAGACCATGAATCCTCGTCCCTATGGATTCGATCAGCCACGAGGCCTGAACATGCTCGAAGGTGGAGCTCCTTATTACCGCAACTATGCTACAGCTACTCCAGATAGGTATATGTCTGTTGGTTCTATTGAACCACAGTTCTATGCCCTGCTTTTGAAAGGTCTGGAATTGGATCCTCATGCCCTTCCTAACCGCGAGAACGTCAAGAACTGGTCTATACTCATGGATATCTTTGAGCGCAAATTCCGAAGCAAACCAATCGAACATTGGATTAAGGTCTTTACTGAAAAGTATCCTGACGCCTGCTGTGTACCCGTGGAAGATATTTACAGTCCAGAAAACATTAAGCCTATCTTTGCTTTGGGCGACAATGATCGTAAACCCGACCCTTCGCAAACTATTCTTTATCCTGGAGAAAATACCACTGAGATATTAAAGGAGGTATTGGGGAAATCGGGGCCTGTAAAAGGAACTCAACAGTACAAGAAAAGTCGTATATAATCTCATCGGTTCTCTATTTAGATCCCTAATGTAGATTCATTAATAGCCGTAGTTGTTAACGTTAAGGTAAGTCATCGAACAACACCAGGTGCTACATCTTCAGCGGCCAATTCTCCAGATCTGTCGGACTCTCGGAATGCAAATCGATTCCCTTGCCCAGGAAACAGTGAACCAGAATAATCGTCACTCGGCTCACTTATAGATGAGAGAGTAGCATCGTCTCGAAGAAATCCTGTATACGTCTCCCTTCTGGAAGCACTCGTGATATCGACACTTCCAGGAGGGTTAACCGATATATGCTGTATTGCACTACCATTGATCGAACGTTCTTCAGAAGATGAACTTTCAGCGTAAGGAACACTACCTGTCTCAGTATAACGAATCCTTCCGAGCTCTGTTCCATCACTCGCTTCATCTTCTTCGTCCGAGTTGACTTCCACCGGCGTTGTGGCACGTTGACTCTCCTCATATCCAGGAGGAGGCGTAGAACCAGGAAGCGCAAATGGACTCGGATACAAGGACGAAAAGCTAGGCGGTCCTGCGCTTTCGTCGAATGAGGGCGGGTTCACCGACGGCCGACGGATCAAATGAATTGGTCGAGACATACCAAAAAATGCCGATGGTCTTCTAAAATATGACCCCCTACCGGACGAAGTGGAAGAAGAAGGAGGTAGGTATTCGGGCAACGATAAATTGGCATCAGCGCATTCGGCAGCAAGTATCTGAAAGGGTGAGTCAACAGAAATCTCAAAATGCTTAACCTTCTTCCCTGGAGCTTCATTAAGCGTAGCTTTAGACACCCTCATTTGAACCTTGAGCCAGTGTGATACAGGTATATTCTTGTACGCGGTATCAGCATGTATGCGCATGCGACCCAAATTGTCAGTCTCCTGATTAACTGGGACGTTAAATTCAAATTCTGTACTATCAGCAGAGTGTAACGCATTTCTGAGATCTCCAAAAAAGGATCCCTGTATCCCCTCTGCAGGTTTGTGTTCATAGAGGATGATCTTTTTGGGAGCTTCAACTCTGTGAACTTTACGCTTATGACAGTAGTATTCACAATGCTCAGTGAGAATCACTCTAATGCGGTGGCAGTTAATCTTAGCAAGAGGAGTGAGCTTTACTGCCACAGGGAAGCTTTCTCCTATAGCAATTGATCTGGTACCAACGGCGACATCGTAATGCAGTTGATCTTCCCATAACTTAGAGATTGCAATGGGAGCGGGTGGTTCCAATGAGTTCAAGTTAATATATCGAACAATTCTGACGGGAATAGAACCCATGAGGTTTGATCGAAAAGCACCAGGCCTTTCGACTGTGGCTTCAAGCATATATCTTACGGAGCCTAATAAACAAAATATAGACTCAGGCGTCGAAGACTGTAGAGGCAATTCAAAGTGGTAAACATAATCACCTGGCTTGAATTGGCGGTAACCCTTAGAGCCCACAAATCTCTCGTGATCTTCTTTCTGAGAATAAGATCGCTGAGGGCCTAATGAAAGATCGGGCTCTATTTCGGAAAAGGAATCTGTGTAGCTCCTAGGAGCGGGGGATGCTGCTCGCCTGGCAGATGTATGCGCGGCGTCCGGTAACTTATTGAGGATTTTATCGGCGCCAGATGTAACTTCAGCTTGCGGGAAAGCGTGATTAAAGAAAGTCCATGTGTGATTTATAATAGTTAGGTCTTCCACAGTCTGCTGCCGCTTGGGAGGGATACCTTCTGGCCAATGTGTAATACTGTGGCCTGAGAAATTAAGCGAAATGGCTTTGATCTTTGTGGGTCGAGTGACGGAAACCACCAGGGTTCCGCGGAGCATTTGAGCCGGTTGGTCAACCCAATCGGATTCATGGAATCCATGCATGTATATTACTGGCTCAGCCAAATTGATAGCAATAGATAATCCGGATGAAGGCTGCGAAGCAGTCGGCTTAAAAGCCGTAGCCTGTGATGGCCGGCGGTGATCGGAAGCGAGCGATAACGCACTGAGCTCTTTGGAGAGGCGAGACGGCTTTGGGGAGTCGGCTGAGTTGAAGGTACTGGATCTAGAAGGCCGGGGCGAAGTAGTGATTGAATTCCTTAGGCCTGAAGATGTCGCCAGAGAAGGGGAGGGTGGTGACTGCGAGACCGGGCGGACTGTAGTAGTGGCAGCATGAATGATCTCAGCGGCCGTAGATAAGGTTCTTGAGGCCGCTCTACCGATTCTATGATCGGGCTCGTTGTGGTGGTCATTTAAGGATGCTGAATCAGCGGAGTTGGCGCTATCATCGCTATGCAATGACACGGGCATAAATGACGAGTAAACGGGTCAGAAAACTACGGGGGTGCGAAGCCAGCAGCTAGACAGAAGGAGATAAGAATGAAGATCGGGCAGGATGTTTGTGAGTAGATGCCAGATTAGCAAAGATAACGCAGTCGTAGCATTCAGTAAGGAGAATCTAGACTTTACTAAACTCTGTTGAGACAATTTAAGGATCAGAGATTACGTGGACAAAAGTGGATAATACAAAAAATACACTGCCAAAGTCCAGCTAGGCGGAATTGATGAAGTAACAGGAACGGGAGGCTAAAAGGTAAAAGGTATAAGGTAAAAGGTAAAAGGTAAAAGGTAAAAGCACTTTTCTATAATGGGAGGGTTTAGTCAGTAGGTTTAGTCACCGTTGGCATCGCCCAATCACCGTTCAATTAGGGGTGGGAATAACCGACCTATGATCACAAGACCTGTAGTCAATGAATACAACCTTCAGGCAATGAATAAACCTCCAGCCAATGAATATAACGACTCTGATGATATACTAAATCTCCTGGTTACAGCATACAAAAGTCACTATAGTTCTCTTGACGGAAAAGGAGTGTCTATGACCTTAGATATCCTATCACCTAGTAAACTAACGTTATATTAAGTCTTCCGACTACGATCGACACAATGGTAGTCAGATCGCACTTAATGTTTCTCTAGCCGGAACTCCCGGAAGCTGTCATTTTTACGAACGCACAATTACACAAACTGATTTTAATCATGCTATCCCAGTTTAGTCCGTTAAATGTAGTTATCAGCATTCCAGCCTTGTTTTTAACGCTTCAACTAACGTTTCCCTTCTTAGCATAGATAATGTATTGGCATGGCAACAATTACCTTTTACCCCCGAAAGTACCATGCAAGGAATCCTGAACCATATGTGGTTGGTTGCTTCTTAGTCTCCCTTCTTTTTCATCCCACTCTCACCTCCATTTCACTCCTTTGTTCGCTGTCCATTACGTTACATTATACGTCATTTTGGCATTTCTGGCTTCTGCTCTAGAATCCTCGTCTTTTGAACGCTCTTTTCTAGCCTTGATCTGTACAATTCGTAGCCTTTCCCGCCTCCCCGCGCGTCAGGCTTATCAAACCCTTCCTATCTTCTCACACGTCTTGCTTCAAGCTCCTCTTCTTTTTTCGTTTTGCTTTTGGACCCATTAGCGGCTCAAATTTGACGTCACTCAACCCTCTTATCCTGTCATGAAGCAAAAGCTCCCGCAACTATTCAAACACAACAAGTCTGCCTCTAATGGAACGATTAGTGTATCAGCCACCGCAACTGACTTGAACGACAATGAGTTTGGACCCTTGACTTCCAAGGAATACCTCTATCACTGCCCTCCATCTCATGCTGAGCTTGACATCGATGAAAAATGTGAACCGCAATACTATATCTTAGTTTGCACCTACCTGAGTTATCTAATACTCATTATTCTTGGCCATATAGAAGACTTTTTTGGAAAACGTCTTTACCCTACCAAATACAGACACCTGACTGAGTTCGATGGTTACGCGCCGTTGAACTCCGGTTTTGATAATTTCTACATTCGTAGACTCAAACGCCGACTTGATACCGCGTTCTCTCGTCCTACTACTGGTGTCCCTGGTCGATATATTAGAGTGCTTGAACGAAGATCAATCAATGACAACGAAAGTTTTGAGTTTACAGGAGAAACGCGAGATTGTCTGAACCTTTCTAGTTACAACTACCTTGGTTTTGCTCAATCGCAAGGTCATTGTGCGGATGCAGTCGAGCAAGCTATCAAGACGCACGGCATAACTACCAGCGCTCCCCGCTCAATGTATGGCTCGTCTGTTCTACATGACGAAACAGAAAAGCTCGTAGCGCGATATTTTAATCGCGAGTCTGCTCTGGTCTTTTCTATGGGTTTCGCTACCAATGCCGCTCTCTTTATGCCGTTGGCTCAAAAAGGTTGCTTGATTATCTCTGATGAGCTAAATCACTCCTCTATTCGCTTTGGAACGCGTTTAACCGGTGCTGTGATAAAGATTTTCAAGCATAACGATATGCAGGAGCTGGAGGCTGTACTCAGAGAACAAATCTCTCAAGGTCAACCACGTACGCATCGCCCTTGGCGCAAAATATTTGTCGCCGTAGAAGGACTGTATTCTATGGAAGGCACGATGTGCGATCTTCCGAGGCTTATTGAACTACGTCGGCGCTATAAGTTTTACCTTTTTGTTGATGAGGCACATTCTGTTGGTGCGATTGGGTCGCATAGTGGAGGTGTTACCGATTTTTTTAATATTCCCACTAATGAGATCGATATATTAATGGGAACGTTCACGAAAAGTTTTGGAGCATCTGGTGGATATGTGTGCGGAGATGCTTCATTAATTAATTATTTGAAATTAACGAACTCGAATTATGTTTACGGAGAGCCTGTTGCACCTGCAGTGCTCACGCAGATATCTGTTTCACTGAAAATTATGCTAAATGAAATTGCTCCAGGCCAAGGTAGTGAGCGTCTGGAACGACTAGGATTTAATAGCCGATATCTTCGACTGGGATTGCGACGACTTGGCTTTATTGAGTGTGGTCACCAGGACTCACCTATCCTCCCCGTGATGATATATCTGCCGTCACGGTTGCTCATGGTGTCGAAATTGATCCTTGAAAGATATAATATAGCGGTGGTACTTGCTGGGTATCCCGCGACACCTCTGTCCGAAGCACGAGTGCGCCTTTGCATGTCCGCTGCGTTAACTAAAGAAGATTTGGATTACTTGCTTCGAGCAATCGACAAGGTTGGGGACGAACTGGATCTCAAATATTGTTACGGCAGGACTCCTGAAACCAGCTGGAATATCGACAACGTGTTTGATACACTAGTTGAAGATTGCAAGAAAGACGAATTCTTTAAATGATAATAAATAATGATTAATTAGTATAATGGAACAAGTGGCTGGAGTTGTTGAGATCGACAGCCTCTTCTGCGAAGTGCAACCTCCCAAAGCCACCCGTGAGCCAATTTTATCTACTTACCAATACGCTAAATCCATGAAATCTATTGATCAAGGCACAATAGTGCTTCCTGGACAATGTATATGTGATGGAACAGCTGAAAATTCCGGTAAAGGAACATATCCAGCTATAGATAGCCATGGGATGGGTGTGGTTATGGCAGCACAGAAAGGAAAAGTTCTGTACAGGGATCGAAAAGCGATTGTCGAATATGAACAGAAGATTCAACGCATTTCTGTTAACGATGTGGTTTTATGTACAGTGACGAGGCTCTCGTCAAAAGCTGGTAACGTCTGCGAGGTTAAACTCGGAGAATATACCGGAATTATACGTAGCTTAGATGTGAGAGCTACTGAAAGAGATGCGGTCGTTCTAGAAGACTGTTTTCGGCCTGGCGATGTAGTTAGGGCGAAAGTGCTTTCACTAGGAGACGGGCGCAATTTTTATCTTACGACTAACGAAAATGAACTCGGCGTTGTCTTCGGCACCTCGAAGGCTGGAGGCGTTTTGACTCCTGTTGACTGGCAGCACATGAAATGCTCTGTTACTGGAGATATAGAGAAGCGCAAAGTTGCGAAACCTTCATAGCTACAATTAATGCTAGTTGGCACATCGTTTCAGTCACGTCAGACAAAAAAAAAAGGGGATCGGCATTGATCCTACTTCTCATTTTTCTCTTTCTTCTTTTCCTTATCATTTCCTTCATGTCTGGTTCAAGAAGAATCAGATATAGCGAGATCGTCAGCTTTGCTCGACAGATCAGCGACTTCGTCTTTCTCATCAGAAACTGTATTTAATTCATCAGAAGACTCTTTTATGGGAGTATTGGATCTCAGAATATATTCTGATGTACCAATAACAGAGCCTAATGCTTTCCACCTCTGTAGGTATTGTTCACGCTTTTTCTTTGCCATTTCAAGCAGCGCCGGCCAATACTTCTCATGGACATACTCAAAATCCAAATCACCACCGAAATTGCGGTCCAGTAATTTCGGATCAACATAGTTTCTTAGCGGTTCCGAGAACACAAGCTTCTCCCTAGTCAAAGGATCAATGAAAGGCCAGATAATTTTCAGGAAAGTCCACACAAACCACGGAATGTTGACCACCATTGCCTTTCCTAATCTTTCCGGATAATGAGTTTGTAAGATATGCAGGACTTGTCTACCTTGCCCCACGCTCGGGTTCTTGCTATTGCTTGAATTTTTGAATTCTATCAGAAGAGCAAGAGCATCTTGACCTGGTGGCATGAAATCTATTACCCTTTCAAGCATAAACACGAGGTGTTGTATTTGTCGATCGCTCTTAGGTGTGTTCTGCCTCCCAGGAACTAGATAAAGACATGGTCTTGCGTCAACGTCGTAGCCCAAAATGACTTCCTTACCTGTCTCGTTTTCAATTCCCATTTCTTTCTCATCTAAGTCTTCCACACCGAATTCGCGACGCCATGCCAAAGTCAATACAATTCTACTTTCAGCTTCCTCTACCTTCCACTTTGTAGCTCTTAGATATCTGAGTATGCATTCGCGCGTTATCCACGCTTTCTCGGTATCAGTCAAAGGCGCTTTATCTGCATTCTTGCTGGTATTCACAGGCACTTCGCGAAGTTTCTGGCAGTATGCAAGGACGGTCTCATATTTCGATTCCTGCTCCTTCGTTAGAGGCGCGGGTTCTGGCGCTTTCAACCCTTCCGGAGGGAATTCTATTGGCGTTGAGAGCGGCATTTATACGGGACGGGTCGCGGAAGAACCACTAGAATAGAACAATAATGAAACACAGAATTGGGTTATTTACAGCTCGCTTATATTTTCTACTGCAAATATAAGAGACCAGTAACTTGACGTGAGATCCAGCGCCACCTACGCAACTCTTTTATAAATTTGGATGAGTAAGATGTTCCAATCGGAATTGCACCTGGCGCGGTTGTTGGCGAAAGGAAATTGCCGAAGTGATCTAACTTTAACATCCCATGTATCGACCCCCATGGTTGGTCCAATGGTGGCATTTAAAGTTTAATCTACACTTAATGCCCTATACTTAGATTACAGATCTCAAATAGCTACAAATCGATGTTGAATGCTGAAATATTATTGAGACGCCAGACTATAATATAGTGGCGCATTAGCAAAAGCAAGCAAGAAAAAAGTGCTAAAAAAAGGGTATAGCCAGAGAGTATATGTTCATGAAATTCGTCAATGTCGTTAAAATGTTAGAGCAATAGTTAGCTCATTGTGCTATGTAGCAGGAGCCGAGCCACGAAGGCAAGTAAGAAGTGCGTACAATCAATGATTCGTGCTCACACCGCGTTCATTCGCATGAAGCCCATTATGTTGAAACTTCATGCATAACAGGAGTCTCAAATTGCGCGTTTTCAATTATGTGATTGATGTCCCACGCACCGTTCATCTGACGAGGAACCGCGGCTGCAGGCAAGGCCAGAGATGGAACTGTTTCCTCGAATGACGGAGGCGAAATGAAATCGGGGCAATCGTTGGAGTCCAAAGCATATGGTGGAGGAGAAATCGGAACATTCTCGTATGTAGGTGGTACTTCTTCGAGCCAACTGATGCCCAAGCCAGGCATCTCCGATACCACGGCCTTGAATTGCATACGGAGAATGCGAGCCGCGCCAGTAAGCACAGTTGCACGCGAGTTGACTTGCGGAATTTCTTCAACAACTACCAGTTCAATAACCAGAGAATGGTTTACTGATAATCCAATTTTTGGCTCTACCACGTCTGAGGCGTGTGCACCCAGCATTAGGGTTCGGAGATCGCCGCTGAATTCAATGCGCCCATCTTCACAGTCTTTATCAACTTTCCAGCCGTCTTTAAACTCACCGGCACATACCGTGGACGTTTCCTTAATTAAAACGCCTTTTCCGTAACCGCCTACTCTAGGGGCGTGTGCGGAGCATGCAGGAGAAATGAATTGAGAGTGTTCCTCAAGAGACCAAATGATTTTCTTGAGTTTCCAAATGGAGTTTCTCGGTTTGTCTTTCGTACCGTCTATCCTGAGTTCCAGGTTGAATTGTGACTGAGGAAATATGACAGTAGGGATGGTTGCATCAGCGATGAGGGATGTAGAAGGAAAGACACGTCTTGCTGTGCGTGTAGTTCCTCCGATCATAGCTCGGCCGATGGTTACTTCACGAGCAAACCTTAACGGGCTGTGGGCAGAAGAAGCTGGTACTACGACTGCTTCTAGGATATAGCTGATCGAGCATAGAGCAACATTGCAAGTAGCGGGAGTGTTGCCGGCAATGAGGGTCGAGAAAGGGTATTCGTGGCGACCTACTCTGATATTGCTCCGGGATCCGATCAGGTCCCATGATTTAATAACAGTCCTTCTGCAACGGCAATTTTCGCAGCTTGCGACAACAGAACGCTTGGTTTTAATCTCCTGCACTAGTTGGAGTCGCACAGAAGTCAAGTCTATGCCCTTAGGGTCGTTGACTTTGAGGTTGAGTAAACCAGAAAGGATTGATCCAGGAGAATCTTTAGGATCTCCATAAAGAACCAAAGGCGGTGATTCGATGACCAATGAGAGTTCAAAAGGAGGTTGCTTGTTGATTGGTGGCATTATGTAAGAAGTGTATGCAATTGTCGAGATGAAAAGAATATGAGAGATGTGGTTTCAATAGGTGTAGGAAGTTTCGTTTATACGGTCTTTACGCGGAAGGTAGAAGGATGAGAAAAAGTTATGCTAGGGGAGGTTCAAGCTAGCTCGAACGAATTGTTTCTTTCTTATTGATTTCTAAGAGATGTCTTATTTCACACAATATCTTTAGAGCAATGAAACTAATAACTATGAGGAAAAAGAGAGCGGAAAAGGGAATGAGGGACTATATATAGTTAAAGGAAGCGGTCCCGCGGGGGGATGCCCTAATTAATTTAAAAAAGTTTAAACTGGCGACTTAGGCGCGCTTTTGCAGCCTTATTGGGCTAGACCTTGAGTCATTTGCCATAATAAGGTTTTGTCGGTCGAGAAGTTATAACACAATACCTTTAACAATATGCATCGAATTTCATCGATATTAGGCTCAATAGAGCTCTAAAAGATGCATCTACGTTTTGGATTAAGGCAAAAATAACTGCATTTTAATTATTAAAATAAAATTAATGAAAATATGATGGTGAACTCACCAGTTTGAAAGTCAGCTTTTTAGTATGACGTTGACATAATTGGCAAGGTGGGAAGTTTCAAAGGTTAAAAACTTTGCAGGACTCATATGACTCAGAGTTAATAGTTTATTGGGCGTCTGGTAGCTTAGCATTCCTGCCTTCTGGACTTATAATAAGCTTACGCGAAGAAGGAGGTGGAAATCTTTCATGGGTCGGATATATCCGAAGAGTCTATTGTTACCCCTCAATAGCACCTGAAAGGCGCCATCGGCTAAACTGCTTGACTGCTAGTAGACTTTGGAACCGGTCGATTGTTGTCGCGTATTCTTCATTATGTACTCTTGCATAAACTTCTGCAACTAGAACCTTCTTGGAAAAGACTTCCGAAACAGGATTACGAGCCGTCTGCAACTATCCCGCCGTCTTCACATCCCACCTTCACAAACATCAGTCAAGCATGCAACCTTTGCTGTGCCCCCATTCCTCACCACTTTCTGAACATAATCGATCGAACGCCGATTTTTCGCTTTCGCCAAGATACTTCACAGGTGTATTTCTTCGCTCCATCTCGCTTGGCTTACCCCTCCTTGTTTCCTCGGTGCAGGATCTCCGCTTGCATTAATCAAGAATCCCGGTTAAGGGTTAAGGGTTTCTTGGATTTCGTTCACATTCATCCCCAGAAGTCTTTCCTTCCACCATTTGGCTACAGCTCAAGTCGAATCTAATATCGTCATAGAACACAGTAATGGTAAGCATACTCACTGAAAGGAAGCGCAATTTATGGACCCTATTTAATTACTTCTGTTTTGCATTCTATTTTCCTAGCTGGTCCCTGTAATGCGGCAATGAAGCTCTGTCTTGCCTCCTATGAATACACAGTCGATCGTATCGTACTCCGCGCAGTTTCCACCACTACCGCTTCCCCGCTCAAGTACAAATTTCGTACATTTTAACATTTGGTTCTGGCAGTAATTATGTGCAGTACTAACCTTATTCACACAGGCTCGTAAATTCTTTGTAGGAGGAAACTTCAAATGCAATGGCTCGTTGGCCTCTATCAAAACCATTGTCGACGGTTTAAACCAAGCTGATCTCCCTAGCGATGTCGATGTCGTGATTGCTCCTCCTGCTCCTTATCTCCATTGGGCTAAGGAACACATCACTGGCAATGTTGCCATTGCTGCCCAGAATATCTACGATAAGGAATCTGGCGCCTACACTGGTGAAATCTCTGTAAGTCAAATTAAAGATGTCGGTGCTACATGGGTGATCCTCGGACACAGCGAACGTCGCACACTCCTTTCTGAAAGCGACGAATTCGTTGCTTCTAAGACCAAGTTTGCTTTGGACAACGGTGTTTCCGTCATTTTGTGCATTGGCGAAAGCAAGGAAGAACGCGAAGCCGGTAAAACTCTTGAGGTTTGCAACCGCGAGCTCGACGCAGTAGTGGCCGTAGTTAAGGATTGGTCTAATATTGTAATTGCTTATGAACCAATCTGGGCCATTGGCACTGGTCTTGCTTCTACTCCTGAAGACGCTCAGGAGACACATAAGGGCATTCGTGAGCACCTTGCTAAGGTCCTTTCCCCTGAACAGAGCGAGGCCATCCGCATCCTCTATGGCGGATCAGTGAATGGTAAAAACGCTACTTCTTTCAAGGATTGCCCCGATATTGACGGATTCCTTGTAGGCGGTGCCTCATTGAAACCCGAGTTTGTTGATATTATCAAATCCAGATCTTGAACGCATTATTTTAAGCTGACTTATCAGAATGCGACCAGTGTGTGCAATTTTATTCACCTAAAACATACAAATATCATTAGACTAGAACCGCCACCGCAGTGGTATTATAGACCGTTTAGCGCCCAATGCCATAACGCTTCAATGTAGCCAGAACATCTCCGAATGCATCAGGATTGTCAGACTGAATGACAACCGTAGGTTTACCTGAATTATTTGAGGCGTTACCCTGTAGAACACGTTGAGCAACTCGTCTAACATCGGCCGTAGTCACAGATTGAATCCTGTCAGACATTTCAGCGTCACCTATCTGCGTTCCGTAAACCTGGACTTGTCTTCCAAGGTCCTCTAAGGTGACCATACGAGACTCCAAGTTCATGAGGACACTGCTGCGTAACTGATTCTTGGCTCTGTTAACCTCGACCTCTGTTAAAGCGCCTCTAGCTCTAGACATGGTAAGGAATAGCTCCCTTCCAAGGACTTCTGCCATGTATGGAGCAGCCTTAGGTATGCATGAGGATGCTATACCAAAAAGGCCACTATCTGAGTACGAGTGGTTGAAAGACTGGCACGACTCGATAAATCCGTATTGATTTAGCACGTGAGTATACATTCGGGAGTACATGCCTTTTCCTGGTCCACCGGCGGAAAATGAGCCGCCACCCCCAAGGAGCGTTTGCAAAACAGCAAGAGCGTACATGTCAGGATCACCTGCAGGAAGGCCTTCGACGCCGACATGAAGATGATCAAAAACAGGTAGACCACCAATTGGAGGAGTGGCAGGTAAGTGTATAAGCCCACCAGTATATATAGCGGGGTCCCTTTCGACTGGAGTTGAGGCTGGCTTCATTTGACCAAAATGTTTCTCAGCCAGTTCCAGAGCATGCTGTTTGGGCACACCGATGATTCCGACAACAATGCGGTCGGAAGTGTAGAACTTTTTTCGATATTCTAAAGCCTTCTTAACGGACATTTCCGCAAGCGCATCGGGCGGACATAGTAGAGGATAACCTAATGTGTTGTTATTGTAAGCGGTCATATGAACCCACTCGGGCAGAATGAGTTCAGGTTTTAAAGATATCTCAGAAACTTCGTACTCTATAGTCGATTTTTGTATCTCTATTTCGTCTTGTGTTATTCTTGGATCAACGATAGTATCTGCAAGTAAGCTGAACATTTCGTCTGTTCCTGGTCCAAATACGGCAGCCTGATACATGATAGATTCTCGAGCGGCAGCACACATGTAATTGCCACCAAGAGAGTCAAGTTGCTCTTGCATTTGGATGGCGTCAATTTTACTGGATCCTTTAAACGCTAGACGATCCATCATGTGCGACATGCCGGTGAATCCTTGGTCTGGTTTCTCATATCGCGACCCTGCATCGACGAAGACTCCAAGCGCAGAGAAGTGTGCAGATGACGATTCATCGATAGCAACCCTCACACCATTTTGTAGCTTTTCCAAAGAGAATGTGGGGTTACTTAAAGACTTCGCTGAGTATTTTCGAGCATTCAGCAGCCGGCTAAATCTCTTCATCGCCGTCTAAACGTTCTTCGCGATTCCAGACGGTTTGTTCGTCCGTGCTCCGGGGAAATATCTTCAAGCTAATCTCACAACCCTATTAATCTACTTAGGGTTAGTAGCAACGCGCTACCAGCGAAGGAGCTGAACAACAACTTGACCAGACGCCGTTCGACACATTTTGCCTCTAGTTAAGAATCATCTCTGATTCATAGAGGCAGAAATATGAATATTGACGCAGATGTAGTGGTCGATGTCGATGAAGATACGCCAGAAGACCTGCCACCTCCTATTCAGCAAATTGAGAAACCTACCTACACTTGTGCTATATGTCTTGAACCTTACAATGATGCGATCTCAACGATTTGTGGTCATGTGTTTTGTCGTAAATGTTTAGTTCCAGCATTAGCAAGCAAACTCAGCTGCCCGATATGCAGAAAGAAGGTTGTTCCATCAACATGTATTCCCCTTCAGTTCAAATACAAATGAAGACTAGTCCGAGAAGCCTTGCCATTCAGGTTCCGTATTGTAATGTTTTCTAACAAATTTGGCTGCAAAGAATCCAATACCACCATCCGTTCCTCGTTCGACTCGGATCAGTGATTCTGCCAATGAGGGGTCCATATTGAACTCTTCAAACAGCTCTCTATTGCCCCTTCGAGGCCATTCAGGCAGCGCTTCGTCTCTGCTCGCCAACATCCAGTTCTGTGCTATTTCCTCATCCTGAAGGACTTCGCATACCACTCCTTCGTTTTCTACGTCGTGATATGAGCAAGTCGAGTATACCACGCATTCAGCTTCCGGAAACGTCGTTAATGCATGCTTCAGAATTTTGCTTTGAAACGCTGCAAGTCTAATGAGTCGTTCTGGATCAAGCTCTGCTTTGTTTCCGCGTCCATAAATTCCGCTTCCACTGCATGAGGGGTCGACTATCAGTCCCTTGACATTGCGGTCTTCTGTTTGAGCCAAAAAGTCTTGAACTCGTGTCTCCACTAATTGATCCGCGCCATGAAGTTTCAAGTTATTCTGTAATATTCTGGCCCTTTGCGGATCTTTTTCAAACGCTATAACGCTTCCCCCTGTGTGAATCAATTTTGAGGCAACGTGTGTAGTTTTATTACCTGGCGCTGCGCACGCATCTACAACACACCAGCCGCTTTTGGGGTTGAGTAGTTCAGCTGGAAAACAACTAGCCCGGTCTTGTAGAATAATCTCTCCTTCGATGTAATGTTTGTTTTTCTTCAACGTACTACCGTACTCCGGACTAACCCCATACAACCCATCGACATATTTATCCTTCATGATCTGTTTCGGTCCGGGAAACTGTTCCACTAACTCCAAGCTCGGGAACCATTTCAGCACTTGGTCATCCTGCACCTTGAGACTATTCAGTCTAAACCAGCGCACTGGTGACAGATCAGCTTCTGTGTTAGCGTTTTCGCCTACAACTTTGTCGTAGATATTTCGCAAGCGAGTTTCGAGTTTCAAAATCTCCTTTATGAACGGCGGTGGATGATTCTTGCTCGCCGATATACCTTTCCGGTTGAACAGCAAATCATACACAACAAGAACTGCAGCGTCTTTGTCTCCTTTAATGTTGAAGGATCCTACTTCTTTCACAATAGCCTTCACTTGCTCCTCGTGGTCCATGTAACCTGCAAGTAACGCGTAGAGTCGTCCGGGGCTAGATCGCAGTGGCTTTTTCCTATTGTATACTTTCTGCTTGAGGCTAACACCGGGTTCTTTTAGCACTCTGGCAGCCTCGACGTAGAGACTCATTGCAAATGCATGTACACGTCTTGTCGTGAAAGAAAAATCCTGTATATGTCCTTTTAAGCTTTCTCGATGACCTTGTGCCGCAACGGGGCACAAAGGCAGATATAATTGTACCGGTGAGCCATTAGAGATATTACAAACAATTTCAGGTATCTTTTAACTGTATATAGCATAATGTATTTGGTGCGTATTTTGCTGAGCACAGAAAAGGGTGCGATCGGCCCTACGGTTCGACGGGACCGCTGGTTGAACAAGCAACTGGCTGGAACAATGACGAAAAGAAGAATACTATGGACAAATTCTGAGCTTTTTCTGACAATTTCTACCCTTCTCGGTAAAACATGCAGATCAGTATATCAGCTGTAATAACACTGGCCAGCCATTGAGAACGGAAGAAAGTGCTGCCGTAGCTGATGCTGCTGCCAGCGTCAACTGCGATAGCGTCCACGATTATAAGACAATGCTGTATATTCAGCCAGAATACAATAATTAGATTATATACCTACTGCAAACCCTGACATAAATGGTATGCATTTCTCGCCGGACAATCAACCTATTAATCGTCATAGCGCGAAATACCCATTGGGAACTCAGCGTTTACTCAGATGTACCATCTCGCGAAGAGTGTGTACCTGAATTTGACGAGAACGGATGGTAAGTTCTTCTGAATGAGGTTGACGAACTTGTAGCTAACAGCTAGAATACACAATACTGATATTGGGGCTGGACAATGCAGGGAAAACGGTAAGTGTGCTGTAGTCGGCATAAGCACTAGGCTAACTAACACGGTAGACACTACTAGAACGGATTAAATCAGATTTCGGGGGCAGCAGGATGCCTTCGGCAACTGTCCCCACTATTGGGCAGAATGTGGCTAAAGTTACTGTAGACGGTGTCAAATTGAAGCTAAGGGATGTGGGTGGACAGGAGGCATTGCGGTCGATGTGGATAAATCATTACGCTACCTGTCACGGCATGGTTTTTGTTGTTGACTCTACTGATCAGGAGAGGATCCAAGAATGCATTAACGAGCTCATTTCTATAGCCGATCATGAAGATCTAGAAGGCGTTCCAATTCTAATGCTGGCAAACAAGCAAGATCTCGACTCAAGTCTGGAAATCGAGCAGATAAAAGAGATTTTCAACCCCGTCGCTGCCCACCTCTCGGCGAGAGACTCAAGAGTTCTCCCGATCTCGGCCCTTACTGGCGAAGGCGTCACTGGCGCAGCTCAATGGATAGCCACTCGCGCTGTCAGAAACCGCGAGTACAGACTTCCGAATAGAGTCAACTAATGACCTGGTCCTTAAGGTTCAGTTCCTTTGTTTATTGTCTTGTTAATAACCTTTCGGCATTGTCTTTCTTACTACAGAGAAATCGACCCGGGCCGATGCTCTGCCCTCCCATGTACTCGGCTAAACTCTACGGTGTCCCACTTTCCCGCTTACTTACTTCTTTTTGCGGGGTAACTGCTATTTAATATCTTCAGCAGGTCTGAATCTTTATTCACATTTTATTTTCTGTGTTTCACTAGTCTGCTGATCGCTTCTAGAATTTCTTTCACTCTTTGGCAATGTCGTTAGCCAGCTCCGTCGACAATCTTGTTCGGGACTGTGTCTCTTCAGGCAGCGACAAGGTTGCAGGATGCGCCGCCATGGTAGTTACCGTGGACAAAGTCCTCGCTTCTTCCTCTGCTGGCACTGCTGACACTGTTGGCTCAGAAAATAAACCTTTTACCGTTAATACTCCTGTGCGACTGTTCTCCTGCTCTAAGCCCCTTACGTGCTTTGCAGCGTTGCAGCTTGTAGAACAAAGAAAACTCGAACTTCATACACCAGCTAAGAAATTCGTCCCTGAAATCGGCGATATTCAAGTACTGGAAGGCTTTGATGAATCTCGAAATCCGATATTGCGCCCTCCCAAGACAGATATCACCCTGCACCATCTACTAACCCACACGTCTGGGTTCACTTACGGATTCAGCAACACTTATACTAACATGTACATGTTTGATGAGAAGGGCAAGTCTCGCTTCAAGAACGGAACAAAGGCTTCTTATTGCACTCCACTTGCTGATGATCCGGGAAGCTCCTGGCAGTATGGCGTCTCCATCGATTGGGTCGGATTCATGATTGAACGTGTTACCGGTCAATCATTGGAAGTGTACCTCCGGGACAATATAACTGGCCCGTTAGGTATGGACAGAACAACATTTTACCCCAATGGACAAATCTTAGCTGAACAAGCTAAGCAACATTTGCGCAAACCTGACGGTTCTTTGTTTCCTCTTCCGCGGGACATGATTCCTGCTAATCCTGAGGTGCTATCTGGTGGTGGAGGATTGCTGAGCACAGTCTCCGACTATATGAAATTCTGCCGCATGCTACTCAACAAGGGAGTTGGGCCCAGTGGGAAGCGCTTACTAGGAGAAACTTTGTTAAAGGAAGCTCTAAGTAATCAATTGCCATTGGGATGCTCTGCAATGGGTCTGGACGACGTTGTGCCCGGTAAGTACGTTAAGTTCACCAGACTCTCCCCGGAATCGGTCAACCGGTGGAGCTATCTCGGCATGTACAACCAGAACAAACTACTTACAGGTCGACCTGCTAAATCGCTTCACTGGACAGGACTCCAGAATCTGTATTTCTGGGTTGATTTCGAAAATGGTATCGCGGGAATGTGGGCTACTCAAGTTCTTCCTATAAATGATCCAAGGTGTGCCAAAGCCTTTGAACAATTGGAAACAATGGTATACAATAGCATTAAGAAAACCAAGTCCAATCTTTAACTAGGAGACTACCAAAGAAATACATTTCTTGATAAACATCCGTATATATATGTAGTAAAACTATTGAATTCCAAATTCGGCGAAGACAATTACGCTTTAGCCTGGCGACTCGCTAAATATTCTTTGATCAGGTTCATGTTGTATCCTCTCATACGAGTCACAATCTTGTTCAAGCGCCAGGGGTAGTCTAACATAGGAAGGATGACTTCAGAGAACTCTACCTTTTGAGGAACCTTGAGGCTATCTCTGCTGAGGTATTTCTGGAGATCAGTAGGATCATCAACGAGGATTGTTTCTATGTCCGAATCCTTGCAGCCAAAGACAGAAAAGAGGTTTCTCCACTTCCAAGAGGGACAAATATCATTATATCCCTGTTCGGGGCCATGAATGGCTCTCTCAATAGAATAACCGTCGTTGTTCAACAACATGACTACAGGCTTGAGTCCAAAACGGGCCATGGTACCGAACTCCTGTATAGTCATCTGAGCCGAACCGTCCCCCTCAAGGAGAACAACGCGGCCAGGCGTGACCGCTCCTTCGGCCATAGGCAGACCTAATTCGCTAACTTCACGTGCTGCAATCAGGGCTCCAAGGGCAGCAGGCAAGGCCATGCCGATTGAGGAATAGAAAATCTGCGAGATGAAACTAGTGTCCTTCGCAAATGGAGCATCAAGGATACTGAATTGAATGGTTCCAACTTCAGCAACAACGATATCATTGGGTTGGAAGAATTTCGCGTCGATGAAAGACTGTACTAAAGTCTGATGGTTGAGCTTGCTAGAGTCAGCTTTTGTAGAAGGCAAGAAAGTGCCAACTTTGATATCAGAAGCTTTTCTGGTAGCAGAGAGCTTCGTTTTGTCCAAGGACTTCACAAGTTTCTTCAACAAGGGTAACATATGAAGACCGTCAAACTTCTTGCCACATACATCGATGAATTCGGGACGGAAAGAGATGACTTTAGAGTCATCGAGTCCACGCGAAAATCCACCTAGATTAGTGTCGCTTCTAAGCGGGCCGAGTTCAAGCACAAGGTCGGAAGACTCCAATGATTGATGCACGCCGTCGATCGAGGCATTGTAGCCTTGATAAACTCCGACAAAGTTAGGTCCGGATTCATCAAGAATTCCGTGGCCGAGTGCGGAATTGTAGGCGGGGAATTGTGTGATATCAACCAATTCGTTTGCTAAAACTCTAGAGTGGGCTCTGTCTGTGATGATATCAGCCAAAATGGCAGGAGTCTTAGCCTTATATATGAGATCGAGAATTTCTTTTAGGGCGGCGTCTTCTTGAGCGGTGTCGTTGCGGAACTCAAAGTCAAGGGGACTCGAAAGGGGAGCAGATGAGATTGGTTGCATAGCAAGATCCAGAGGAACATAGATGTATGTGGGGAGGTTCTGCTTGTATGCCTGGAGGATAGCATTGTCGATCTGCTGGGCGGCCTCTGATTCTTCCCAGAGAACTTCCTGGCAGCACGAGACGTTCTGAGATAGAGGTACGTAGCTCTTGTAGTCAGGAGCATTACGTCCAGGGCTGGGCAAAGCATGGTGGACCATGAGACGTTTCTCCTGGACGGGTCGGATGGGCATTCCGACGATATGAATGAGGGGCACGTTTTCAGCGTATGCACCGGAGACACCGTTAAGCGCGGAAGATTCTCCTACACCGTAGGTAGTGACTACGGCACCGGGTATACGCCTTACACGGGCATAGCCATCAGCAGCGTATGCTGCATTCAATTCGTTGCAGCAGCCTACCCAGACCATTTCCGGGACGGTGTAGATGAAGTCTAGGAGTTGGAGCTGGAAATCACCAGGGACACCGAAAACATGGCGAACGCCGATGTCCTTCAATCGGCTAAAAAGATACTGGCCTACAGTTACTTGTGAATCGTGTGTCATTGTCGCTGAAAAGTATCCGATATTACAAAACCCCGCAGGCAGACAGATAAATGAGGAACTGGCGAGAATGTGCACTTAAATATAGCTAGAGAGAGTTGCGTGCGAAATTAGGATAAAAGCCAAATTTAAATTTCCCCCGCGTTGCTAGAATTAGAGTTTAAAACCGAGGTTTCGCTATTACTGAATCCTGGGGGGTGAGTCTATAAAGTGTGGGGGAGTTCAGCAATTACCCCATTTTTTAGCGCTGAATGGCTAACTTTTCTGTATATTGCATTTAGCTGCAATGCGATCGCTGCGATCTAGTAAGGTCTCGATACTGTGGAACGGTGCGCTGCACGCTTGTCACATATAGAGCCGTAATAAATACTGCTCTCTATGTGGCTTTCCTTTTTAGCGCAAACAGCGGTATTAAAGTTTTTCCGGACCGTTGTTCTCGCGCCTTGTTAGAGGCGAATCTCATCCGCTATTCAAGTTCTGCAGGAATATTCAGTTAATATCAATGAGAGCAATTCTGCGATTGGAATACTAGCGATCGCTTGGCGACGATGAGTAGGGTCGCAGGAGCATTTAGCGAACTCCAATCAGGCCAAAACAAAAACATTCGTAATCTTAACCTTACGACGGCGGTTACTGACGGTATTAATATACGCTTATCGCACCTTTAAATAGCATTTAGACTTTTCTCGAGAGCTTCGCGCCCTTGATTATATCCGTGTTCAAACTCCCATAAGTATTTCGAAGTGCCGCATTCTCCAACGTGACGGCTTAATCGATCAAGCCGGTAGCGTCTTCGATTGCCTATAACCGACTTGTTGAACTTCCAGTATGCCGCGGCATCGCTCCAGCCTCGCATAAAGCCCTTTTCAAACCGCCAATGTTCCATTGATTCGCCTGGCGAAGTTTGATTCCAGTAGTTCGCGTGCGTCGCGAGCATTTCTTGGCATTTGGCAGTTCTCGAGGTGTCGGACACCTTAGAATCAGGCTGGCGCGCAGATGGGATTGCGCCCTGCATGACCATTTGTTTGATCCCCCATTCTCCCCCGGGCATCCAGTCCATTCGGTACGTCCAGAAGTACGATCCAGCAGTCGACCGTCTAAACACGTCAAACTGCTTCTGTCCAAACGCGTTAACCAGATTCTGTCTCTGGCCTGCATCAACTCGCTTCCAGGTAGTATTCTCGTCCATAACACAGGAGTACTCGCCCACAATCACGTCCGTATCGGCATCAATACCAGTGGAATCGATAATCGCCTGCGGAGACAACTTGTGGTCATCATCGGAAAAGGTTCGGTAATAATGCGTGTCCACAGTCACATTGATCCTGTTCTGAGCAAACCCGCGGTACCGCTGCGGATCCCAGCTGTCGGCGATCACCACCTGCAATGTACTGTCGATGCCGTGGATCCGCTGCAGACACTGGTCATAAAAACTCTCTAAGCTTTTGCCGTATTGCGGTTCATTAATAACTTGCAACCCGGCGATGTATCCTCGCGAGACATAAGGCTTGAGTTCTTCAGCAATGAACCCCAGCGACTCTATGGTCCGACACATCGAACTGTTCGAATAGAACGCGGCAGTGCCAGAGCTTGTTCCTGAATGTATGTCGCCGTTGGCGCCACCATACACACCGTGGAGATCGACCAGGACAGAAATACCATAATCAGCCGCACGCTCAATTACGCATCTTTTGTATATGCTCCATGCATTCGCATACACTTCTTTATACGGCTCGAACGGCGTGGCAGATAGGTAATCGCCACCGAGCGTCCAGTAGCCAAAAGGCACTCGTACAGAATTGAATCCGTTATCTGCTAACCATTGCCAATCTTCGCCGCTCATGAACCCGCGCCAATGATCTTCGAACTTCTTCTTGGCTTTGTCGGTTCCTAAGATCTGTACCGCACCGGTGACGGCATCCAATTCGGAATCACCGTTACCTACGTACATTGATCCGGTGAGCCAACGTTCTAAGCAAAACCAGGAACCGATATTCACGCCAAATTGATACCTGTTGGCCACCATCTCCCATGCTGGGATGTTATCGGGATCCGCAAGCTGCACATTCGCAGAAGATGCACTGCTGGCGTGCACTGTCTTGCTTTCGTTCTTTTTCAGTATTTTTTTAAGGACTTTCATGCTGATCTTGTCACTGGAAAAGATTGTCGCTCATTATATGTAAAGGCAGTATTCGCATGGGTCCCTTCCCACAGACGAAAAGCCTCGAGGCAGATTTAGGCTCTACTAACTCTCAGCAGGTCGATCGCTGACCAACTGCGCGCTACGAGCAACTATGACGTCAAAGCGGGTCGTTTATTCTATACGAGCTTCAGACAATTAACTGTATAAGTTCACAAGAACACGACTGGTCTAAACCAATGCGATCCTAGAGGGACCTCCGCGATGCTCAACGATCGACCTAACGACAACTGGCGGCACTACGCTTTAGTGAACCTCCGGGAAGTACGAAGAGAGAATGAGCCATATCAAAATCTCAAAACTAACTTTTATCGATAACCGTGCGATTACTATAAGATCGCGGAATCTTCAGATTTTAGATACGGCAGAGCGATGCCAAGCCCTTGACCCTGAAATTGCGTGATCGAGTTCAACTAATATACCCATATCCGATTCAGCGCTGTAACCGCGCTTTATTAATTAGTGGTCTGATCAGGTTAATCCGCTTCATTTTTGAATTCGTTTTAAGACACAGGGAAGGTCCTCAATTGCTTTCACAGTTAAATCGAACAGAATACAATTGATTTGAAATTGGTAAGGGTTATGATTAGCTCGCTACCTGTGATTGATCTGAATCGGGACACACCTGAGGAGAGAGATGCACTGCTAGCCGATCTGAAAGACGCACTGTTCCGTATTGGATTTATATATCTGAAAGGACATGGTGTAGAAGATCTGGCGCGAAAGATTGCCGATATTACACCCGGGGCCTTTGATATTCCGCAGGAGAAGAAGGATGAAGTCTCTATGGTGAATTCCCCGCATTTCGTGGGATACACCAGGCTGGGGGCCGAGACCACTGCGCTACACACAGACAGAAGGGAGCAGTACGATTTTGGATCTATACGGTCCTCTATTGATTATGGGGAGAATTCGCCCGCGTGGAACCGCGTGAGAGGGCCCTCGCAGTTTCCTGATCCAAAGTACGCGCCCGTTGGGTTCAGAGAGACTGTCGAAGCGTACATATCAGCTATGGATGACCTTGCCAAGCGATTTATACACTTGGTAAGTGAGTCTCTAGGTCTTCCTCCGGACGGACTAGACAAGTTTGTCGGTGATATGCACAGGTTGAAGCTTGTGAAGTATCCGCCGTTGAACGAAGAGGTTAATCTTGAGAAAACGGCCTATGGCGTTAACCCAGCGGATACAGCGCTGCATTCAGGACAGTCGGTGCAAGGAGTTGGTCCTCATAAGGATTCAAGCAATTTGTTCACGTTTGTACTTCAGGACAAAGTAGGCGGGCTTGAAGTACTCGGGCCGGACGGTAACTGGATTCCTGCGACCCCAATGGACGACACATTTGTAGTGAACATTGCCCAGGGATTTGAGGCATTAACTGGAGGTAAATGCGGAGCGACAACGCACCAAGTTATAGCGCCAGCCGGTGTGACGAGATACTCGATTCCGTATTTCTACGGTGTGCGGCTTGATCTTACGCGTGATGACATTGATGCGCAGACCGAACTAGCGGCGCGCATACCTGAACCTACTGATTTTGTGAAGCGATCAGTAGACGTTCCTAGCGAGTTTATTCAGCCTGAATTTAAATGCTTCGGTGAGGCGCACTTGCGCAACAGGATCGTGTCGCACAAAGATGTAGGCAAGCGATGGTACCCGGAGCTGTATTTGAAGTATGTTGGAGCCAATTGAGTTTGATGGGATGAAGAAATGTCAGCGCTAACTGGTCGGACTGAACGCAAGCGGCTCTAGCGACGAGGTTGCTATCACAGCATTCCTGCTCGGGTTTGAGTGAGGTTTTTTTTTCTAATCATATTGTGCACACGCGACGCTGTGACCAACCAATCATGATCTATAACTTCAATATTGCGTAGCGATGGAAGGAAAGGGAAAAGGTACTGCCACTGCCGCTGAGGCAGCCCCGGGATTTGCCCTTAATTGCGCCTATATTGTATTTCCTAATCAAGCAACTGATTGGCATTCTTAAAGTGAAATGTGAACTTTTCGATTAAACTCACGCGTCGGTTGTAGTTTGTATGGCTGCCGTTCCACCGTGTTGCGAAGATGTAATGAAAACGAACTATCAGTTCGCCATGCATGGCTTTAGACCTACCAGGATAAAGGTAACTAAATTTTTATATTAATGAAAGATATCTAAATGAAAACACTTGATCTTTTCTTTGAGGAAAACTAAAGGAATAGAGTTGTTTAATACGTCACATTCTCAGCCAACTGAGATTCAGTTAGGGTTCGGCACATGAAACTTCTTACCTGCACGGTCATGCCCACAATACAATCTGTTCGTGCAGCGGCGACTGCTACACAAACAGTCTCGCTGTCGCTGATTAATACCTACGTGCTGATGTAATGCGCAGCTGCCGGGCAAGACCGCCTGACTGTTCAAATGACTCCCCGAAAGCTTGAGTAGAACTCCGGATAGGAACCTGCTTTAAAGTTTAGCAGTTAAGCCAGCCATTGGCTAGAAGTTCCCTTCTATAAGCTTTTTCTGCCTTCGTTCCAAAGAATAGGCTTTCTCATGCCCATTTCTTTACTTTGTTGCTGTTCAAGTATATAATACCAACCTGCCGATCCCGATAGAGTATTCATCGCACACAATTTTTACAAACCCCCGCCCGTTGTTGAGAAACTGATCCATTGAATTTTGAATCTGTGTATACCCGCATTATTGACCCTCCTGATCGACCAGCACTTGCGTCGTTACTATCAATATATCTAATCGATAAGTACCAGCCTGCCAAACAGGCCTCTAATCAGAAAGAAATTAGCAGATACCACAAAGTACACACCTCAGTGGCCGATATACTCAATTAATGGATTCTAGTTCTGATCCAGGATCTTCTCTTTCCGCCTTCGTGTCCGCGCTGGTCTTCAATGGCGTTATCTTCGCTATCTTCGTCGGCATCTTCCTGGTCATAAGGAATAAGCTCAAAGATTTCTATCAGAAACGCGCCTATTCAAATGCCATACCAGAAAAGCTACGAGTCGAACCGCTATCTTCAAATCCCTTTACGTGGATCAAGACCGTTTATTCTCTTCCGGACAAGTATCTTCTGAACAAGCTCGGTCTAGACGCGTACTTCTTCCTCCGATACCTCAGATTTGCAGCAATGGTCGCGATCGCTGGCTGTATATTACTGTTCCCTATTCTTTTCCCTGTCAACGCTACTGGCGGCGCAGGACAAAAGGGCCTCGATATCCTCTCTTTCTCTAACATCTCCGAACCTAATCGCAGCAGATACTACGCTCACGTATTCCTCGGTTGGATCTTCTATTGGGGCTTCCTGTTCCTTATTTACCGCGAGTTGACCTTCTATACCTCATTGCGCCAGGCTGTCCTAACTTCCCCCTTCTATTCTACGCGTCTCTCTCAGCGCGTTGTCCTTTTCCAGTCTGTTCCTGAAAAGTATCTTTCGGTTGAAGCTTTCTCTAGAATGTTCAGAGGCGTCCGTCACGTGTGGATCAATCGCGACGTTTCGGAGCTTGAAGACGATGTCAAAGAACGCGAAAAACTTGCTTACAAATTAGAGGCTGCAGAAACTAAGCTCCTGAAAATCGCCATGAAGAAAGCTCGCAAATCTGACGTGGCTGGTACCAATATTGACGACTACGTCCCGCCTAAGAAACGCCCCATGCACCGTCTGAAGTTCTTGATTGGAGAGAAAGTCGATACTATCAACTATGCACGTGAAACACTTGCCGAATTTGACGAAAAGATCAGCCTTGAGCAGCTCCAGTACAATGAATTGCCTACGTTGAATTCTGTTTTTGTTGAGTTCGAGTCTCAAGATTACGCGCAATCGGCCTATCAGAGCCTGAGCTGTGAGAAACCTCGATTCATGACACCCCGCTATACTGGAATTGTACCAAGTACAATTATCTGGAAGAATCTGAAGACAAGGTGGTATCAAATGTTCGTTCAGAACATTGTTACTAATGCTATTATTGTCTTCTTGGTCATTTTCTGGGCTATTCCTGTGGCTTTTGTCGGTGCTTTATCTAACTTGACCTACCTTACTGACAAAGTTACTTTCCTGCGCTTCATCTTGAATATGCCTCATTTCCTTTACGGACTTGTAACTGCTTTGCTTCCTACTATTCTTCTAGCTATTCTCATGATGCTGCTACCCATCATTCTCAGAAAGTGCGCGATCTATCAAGGTGCACCAACTACGGCGTTGGTAGAGTATAAAGTACAGGGATCTTACTTCGCTTTTCAAGTGGTACAAGTATTTATTGTCGTGACTCTTACCTCGTCTGCCACCTCAGTGGTTACTCAAATCATCTCTGACCCCTCTTCCGCGACTTCTTTGCTGGCTAGCAATCTTCCTAAAGCTTCTAATTTCTTTATTTGCTACATTATTTTGCAGGGTCTTACTGTTGCTGGCGGTTCATTGTTGAGTTACGTCGGACTAATTCTATACAAGGTAATGGGCTTTATCCTTGATTCCACTCCAAGGAAGAAATGGGCTAGACTAAACGTTGTTGGATCTACAGCATGGGGTACTGTCTTCCCTATCTACACTAACTTATTCGTTATTGCTATGAGTTACTCTCTTATTTCGCCTTTGATTCTTATATTCCTTGCCGGAGCATTTGTCGTTCTCTATCTGGCGTACTGCTACAACCTAGTCTACAATTCCGTTCCTGGGTTAGATTTACAAGGACTGCACTATCCTCGTGCTCTTTACCAGTCTTTGACTGGTGTGTACCTTGGTAATGTCTGCATGCTCGGACTTGTTTCGGTGGGTAAGAACTGGGGATGTATTGTTCTTCAGGTTGTGAACCTTGTCGTGGTTATCTTTGTTCATATTTACATGAAAAATTCGTTTGCTCCACTCCTTGAGGCTGTTCCTAAGTCGTTAAACCTCAGCAAGAAGGGAATCTCTTCGAAGGCCACTGCTGATATGTCTCCCCTTCCTAAAGTTGTTGATTCAGAGAGCGAAGAAACCGACATGATGCAGGGGTACAAGACTGAAACTGGATCAGAAACAGATGGCAAGACCATGACGCTTCTTCAGAAATTCATTAGACCTGACCTAGCTTACAGCGTCGACAGGCTTCGCTATTTAATGCCTCAACTTCTTGAACCTGTTTCTGTCACACCGGATCAAGCTGAAGGTGCTTACCAGAACCCAGCTATTACAGCCAAAGCTCCCTTCTTATGGATACCCCGTGATCCTCGCGGACTTTCAGCCATCGAAGTCCAAAAATCTTCGGCTGTTATTGGAATCAGTGATGAAGGTGCTGAAATTGATGAAAAAGGTAATATTGTGTCTTATGGCTTGCCGCCTGAGTATGCCGAGCCACCAGTCTTTTAAAGCAGACGAGATTGTTATCCAGTTGTGCATGTTTTATTATGCTTAAATATTTGATTTTTAGTTTGTTTTTACCGTCCAAAGTAGGTTTTTTTCTTCTAACAATACAAGGATATCGGCTTCAAACCAATATTCCGGGCAGAATAAAGTCTATAATTATGTTATTGATTTACTTCTGTATTAGAAACAGCTTTTCAAACCTGTTAATATCATCCATTGTAGGTACAATCTTCGGATCGGAGAATATTTCAGATAATAATTGAATATCTTCGCTGTCTTCAGTACTGTTAATATCAATTAATAGAAGTGCACAAAGATCTGCAGCTGTTTTCTTTAGCTTGAAGTTCTTGCTCCTAGTTCTCAGCGCAAGCTGACGCACAAGAACACCAGGAGCCAAAAGGCTTAAATGATAAGCAACTGGTAATGCATTTATATGAACCGCAAGCGGGTATATAGAGGAGTTCAAGATTTTAAGAATTAGTGCTTCTAGCGTGCTGGCGTGCAATGATATGTCATGGTCTAAATCTAACAGATAAGACCAGCATTTCAGAGCCAAAACACAAACATGACTGTCACTAGAAGATGTTATAGCGATAAGAGCATTGTAAAAATCTTCTCTATGTGTTTTGAGGTACATTTCAATACCATTTATGGCGGTACGCCGCACAGTCGTAGAGCCTTCAAAAGCAGAAGAGAGGCATCCGATCAGAATCTCCTGTATGTTAATGGGTGTGCATTCAGCAAGAATTTGCGCAAAGTGTTCGGCAGTATCAGTTCCATATCCATCCTCGACACCAAATGTAGCAAGCAGTTCTTTAGCTACCTCACGCAGTTTGTCCAGTTTTTCAACTGATATCCTCAGTGCTTTAGTTTTGATTCTTTCATGAAAAAAAGCAGGAGCAGGGTATTCAGTTAAGGCAGCCATTGTGGCCACTCTTACCCAGGAACCGACATCGCCTCTATGGTCGATTGAGTAATCATCCAAGCAAGATATTAAGAGCGAGTATACCTCGTCGTTAACTTTATCTGATCTCAGGATTCCGTTTACAGCTTCTGCTCGGCATTTCACTGTTTCGCTATCTTGAGATGCAATAATGTCTTTGAGCAGTTCAAAAGAAGTGCTTGAACCTTCAAAGCAAAAAGCCTTTACGTATCCGGGAGAATCGTTCTGTCTAGCAGCTGTATACCATATGTTCAAGATAGGTATGGGCAAAGGTTTGATCTTGGTTACAATAACGCAAGAATCGTCTATGCATTCGGATATTGAATCGTCCGATAACTTAGAGAGTGACAAGTAAAGGAATTTTAGAATATCATCAGATGGTAATAATGGACAGCACTTCAGATAGTGGGCCAGGGCCTCACAAAAAATATCAGAGTTGAATAGTCCTGGCCGTAGAACAGATGGCAATATTGATGTGAGATAATCACGCATTTCGTCTTTTATAAGATCGGACATACTAGGAAACTGTGATATGATTTCACCAATACAGTATAGCACTCCATGGAATTGAGCAGAAGACGTCATTGGGTCTATGGCAGCCAATTTAGAAGATAGATCAGCCAATACACGTTCCGGTGTACCATATCCCTCCTTTAAGAACACTGTGAGAGTATGCGATGACAGTTTTCGTATATCGTGATCCCAGCTGTTGATTCCTCTATTTCTTTGGTTAATCAAAGCGTCAAATAAAGCATCTGACAGACCGACTTCAGATATTCCTAAGGCTACCGCATTGTATGAGTTTGATCTTCTGCCTAAAACAAAATAATCAATCGTATGGATAATTTGCAGAGACTTTTCAGGTGAAAGAAGTATAATCTCGCCATTAGAGCCAATAATTTCAACAGACCCCGACTTTCTGCCGATGTATTCTTGCAAGCATGCGGCGGCAGCCCGGCGGACATTGATCTCTCTGTCGAAGCACGTTATGCCTAGTAATTTCTTTATTATCTCGGAAACCGTCTGTAGAGTTAGATTAAAAGATTTTCGTCCCGAAAAAAGCGCCCAACAAACATAGCATGCAGCATCGCGGACGTTGATACCGAGTGGTTTATTAAGCGGCTTCTGGTCAAAAAGCAGACCGAATGTCAGAGTAGTGAGAAATTCAGGATAAGATGTAAATTTAGTAACACCACTTGAAGCCAAATGAGCAAATGTGAGAAGAGATCCATGCCAGAATTCCTCACATGGTCTATTTTGGTCTAGGTTATCGTATAGCCACTGTATAATTTGATCTGAAGCATCCGCAGGGAGTAGTTGGATGAATTGAGCGAGCGATTTTGCTGCAGCTTCTCTCACAATAGTTTCTTTAGCTTCAAGGAGCTCAAACAGCGGGTCAATTCCAAGAGAAATGGTATCTGAATTTATCAGATCAACAGAAATCAATCCACGTAGAAGATAGTATATGCAACGCGCGGCTAGCTTTGCTATATTAGATGCCACAGGGTGCTCTAAGAATTTGCTGATTTGAGATAAAAACATGTGATATGGCGCTGAAGGAGAAGATGGTGCAGATTTGAGGTAGCTTTTCAGAGCGACGAACGAGCCAACGGTAGACGCTTGTGGATCAAAGTGGATTGCGTTAGTGATCGACACTGGGGAATCGACGCGAGCAAGCAGACGGCCGAAAAGACGTGCAGCTGGCTCTTGCGGTTTACCATATGAGGTTATGTACTTATTTGCCAGATTCAGTAGTCTTTGAGGGGCATCTTCTGCTACTTTCGCTAGAGGGAAAGGGATGAGCACAAGGAGCGATAGCCAAGAAAGACCGCAGTATACTTGCTGCCATTCCAGATTTGAAGACTCTGACCACACAAGGACCGGCATAAGATCACTATGCGCATGAGGAAAAAGCTGTACTACGGAAGAACCTCTAAGACGAATGAACGCAGCTAGTATTTGGGCTGCATAGGCGTCATTGTGGAGAAGCAGCTGAAGCAGTTTAGGAGTGTATTCGATTATGATAGGGTCTAGACATTGAGGATCTTCGTTAGTTTGTTCCACTAGAACAAGAGTGTCCTTCAAGGACGTGTTCATAGAATTTCTGATATCATTTATGAGTACAGATGATGATTTGCTCATTGTTCGGAGCCATTAGAGGGGGTTTATGGGAGAAGAGCAGTAAAAGGTCGAATGCTAGCTGCAACAACACACATACTAATAAGGTAAGATACTCACATATACGCTGAAAAAGAAATAACGCTAAATACAAATAGTTTATTCATTAGATGTCTGATTAAGTGACTGGCGGTTGTCATTACGTCTGGGGCCACCTCTGTGCCCTCGGCCTCTATAATTACCCCGGCCTCTGCCTCTGTAGCCGCCGCGGTTATATTGATTACTTCTGAAGCCAGATTCACCAAAAGTTTCCATGTTTAGTTCTCTTTCTTGATTTCTAGCCATCTTGTCGTCATTAGTAGAAGTATTGTCGAAGAAGCTCGATGACTTATTGTAAACAGGTGCTATAGAGTTATCGGTAAGAGAGCCTTTTTCTTCTTCGAATTTGGCATTGTGCGATTGAAAATCAAACTCGCTATCCGGCTTAGCAGATTTTGGTTGTCTGGCTGGCTTTGGTCGGTCTTTTGGCTTTTCTTTCGGCAGCTCTTTTGGCTGTATAGGTTGCGCCGACTCGGCGGTCTAATATATATTAGTTAGCGGTCTGGTCAACACAAATAAGACCAAACAAGTGTTGTTTTCAGAAGGAAGGCAACGGGAAATCCGCACGGTTTTGCGCAACTAAGACATAGAAAGAAAAACATCCGTCAAATTTTCATCATTAAACAACAATTGTGAGTGTGTGTGCGATAGGTAGATAGATACTTACCTGTAAAATGGCAGGATCTTGAAAAGGCGGCTCTGGATCAGTGATAATCTTCAGGTCCTTCACATCAGATCCTCTGAACACGATATATTCGTATACTTTATCTGACGGAGGAATTTCCCTAGCAGGGTTCTCTGCTCGTCCTTCCGTTCCATATGACTTCACATTTCCTAGAGATACAGTGCCGTTGTTTGAGTCCACGTCATTGAGTACTCCAACGTACCTGGATTCAGTTAATCATCTGTTATGTCTTCTACTCAATAACTACAACTTACCTGATGTTGCTGCACGACGTTAACGCGATCTTTCGTCCGATAAAATCTGCCATATTTCTCAATTTGTGGGTTTGTTTGTCGCAAGTGAAGTATTTTGCCCGGGAACACTTTCTCCTTATTAACTTATCCATCCCCACATCCACTGTAGCCCTAGTGATTTGCTGGAATTTGGGACATTTGCTTGTATTTTCGGCTTCCTTTCTATACGAAATATTGCAAGCAATCTTTATATACACATACATCTACGTATAGCTTGATATTAAACACTCATTTCTTTGGTGCTCTCCTATTTCAACGCATTACGACGACCGATGCGCTTTACAAATTCCAGATATTACTCGCCGCACACTAGCATACACCTCAGGACCTAGTCCTCGGCTTTGAGCTGCCTCTTCAACCTTCTTCTCAACGACGCCCAGTACTTGCACAACCATGTCCTGGATCGTGGGATCATTCGCTTCAATCCTGCGCAACGCACAATCGAGCCATTCAATTCTGACATGGAATTGACTGCTCTCCGAAAAGGATCCCAGCCCAGCAACAACTGCAAGCAACAGCAGCTGGTTATCCGTAGTAAGCACATATCCCGGCCGGTATGCTGAAAGTACTGAAAACAACACCTCCTGCTGATCCTGAGGTGCTTCAATCCACGCAGAAAGCGCCTCGTCATTCTCACCCTTGCGAAGGAGTCCGTCAACTCTAATCACATTATCTGCAAGCTCTGAGCTAGCCTCCTTTTTACTTTCTGTGGGGGCAGCAGCAGCAGCAGGGGGAGGGGGAGCCAAAGTAGAGACAGGGGCAACAGCGGCACTGGGCTCAATACCCCTTGGAGGGGTCTGCATCGGCTCGTCGTATCCACGAGCATTCTGCGCAACGGGCACAGGCCCAGCCGCAGAAAGAGGCATGTTGTATAACACATTTTGTCCTTGGTGCTGCACTGGCGGAGTGGGAGCGTTGGACTGGTACATATCCTGGCTGTCAAATCCATAACTCTGACTAGGATGTCGCTGACCAGAGCCATAGGACTCTGGCAAACTTCCGTTACCAGGAGTTTGATAACCACCTCCCATTCTCTGAGATGCAGTACGACTTTGTGCAGGGTAAGCATTGCCGTATCCTGGAGCATGGGCCATACCCGGGGCTCCAGAAATAGGAGCACGCGTAGGGCCAGGAGGAGGTGATGATATTGACGGCCCAGTAGCATGTAGAATTTGTCCCCAAGGACCGCTAGGCGGTGGAGTTCCGGAAAGAGGCCCATTACCAGTCAGGTTCGACAGTAAATTCCTTGAATTAGGCAGTGAGGGTTGGCGCTGTCCTTCTGTCGATCCAGGTGCAGGTCCAGATCCTACTTCAGCAGTTACACCGCGAGTTCGGTTGTCAGCCCAAAAGTTAGATGGAGCTGCAGAATAAGATTGATTCGAGCCGCTAACAGATAAACGAGACACTGCGTCACTGAGCTGAGAAACTAAAGTCTTGAGCTCATCAATGTCTCGATCCCGCCTTGCAATTTCTCCCTTAAGCTCTTGTATCAGGCTTCTAGTTTCTGAAGAGTAATCCCTCAGCATAGCGTAAACAGAATCAACACCACTGGAAACACGATTTAGCTCATCGCCCCGTAACTTCGATATCTCAGCGGGAACTACCTCTTGAATATTCGCAATTCCAGCCTGTATAGACCCCATAGATGGTTTAACCATTTCTCCCATTGCAGCATGAATAGATCCATGTACCAGCTTTGCAATGCTCGGGAGCAAAATTTGGTTAACTTCTTTGCCTAGTGAGCTTCTGATAATCTTAGAGAGCTCATCAGAATTGGCAAAACTGGAGTCGTGGGAAGGAACAGACGAAGGTTTTTGATTTTTCATCTCAGATGACTTGACGCGTGGTAAAGATGCAGGAGCCGAGACCGGAGCGGGAGAAGACACACCGGTGCTAGCGGAGCGCAATCCATTTTGCCCATCAGCCTTAGTAGTAGTTGACGAACCAGAAGCAGCTGACCTGTGCAAATTGATCGAGGAGTCATAAGTAGAAGGTAAGCTGTCAACCGAAATACCTTTGTCAACTTTACCGGATTGTCCCCCTCCGAGCAGGTTCTGAGTTACAGGAAGGATCCTGACTTCGGAAGTGTCAGCAATAAACAGATCAAAAAGGGAGTTAGTTTCAGAGGTTATTCTAGATGAGCACATGCTCACTATTTTGGCATCAGAGACGTATTGCAGCTCCGTTATCTTGTCAAACCGAGCATGCTTCTCAGGGTCGCCAGGGGATGCCCTTTCAATATATTGCGCTTGAGTAAATCTTACTTTTGCAGACTCGTCCTCACTGGCATCTTCGCCGAGAACTAAGAATATCAAAGAGTTGCGTACTTTGTTCACCACTACTGCTATGCGATTAGCAGAACTTACAACAAGAGGGGACAAAAATTCAGAAAAAGGGGTAGCAATTTCAGAAAAATCAGGAAGAGCTACTTCTTGGACGAGACTGAGAGATCCTAGATGATAAAGCTGCAAAACCGAATTATTGGCAAATCCAGCTAAAATGCACCTAGCAGGAAAGGCAGGGTCAGGTTGATTGAAGAACTGCACAGAAGACGGAGGATAAGAGGCCTTTGAGGCCAAAGAGGCAATAGCGTTAGTTAGAGGTTTTTTCGCAGACGATGAGCGAAAATCAGAAGATGACCACAATTCAATAGTGCCGGCAGAATTGATAGTAACGACAGCTGAACCATCAGAGGAGACGTCAAAGTCAACAATAGGGTTTGTAGACCGGCAGACGTAACTGCTGTAGGATAGACCCGAAGGAGTTCGCTCGATCTGTAAAACATCTTTGGTGTCTTCTAAAGTGTCCAAATTATAAACATATAGAGTATCTTCAACTGATACGACAAATAAGCCAAGATTTCCAAGTTTTGCGAGAGTTTTAGCGTTAGGATCGGGTGTTATACGTAGTATCTGACGGAAATCAGGGCTAGTGAGCACGCCGCCATCTGACTCGCCCTGATCGGGGACGGGAATTACGTGCCAGAAGATGACTTCATTGTCAGCAGTTGTTGATACGAGTCTCGAAGGAGGGAGTATCATCGACTCGGTAGTTGATTGGTCGTCTTCGTCAAAGTCATCCTCTGAATCGATCATAGACAAGTTCACGATGGGCGATTTTAAGTGTCCTTTAAGGGCGACGTTAGCAACATTGTCGAGCTCTATCACTCTGATGTCGCCAGGCTTCGAGAGCGAGTAGGAGAGATATCTGTCGTTCACTGCGATCACATTGCGGGCTCCAGCGATAGGCGTTCTTTTCAGGCGAGAGACGCTTTCAAGGTCAGACACGTTCAGGCTGCCGTCAAAGAGCCGATCTGCATGAATAGTGACTTTTTCAGAAGCACTAGATGCCTTTGAAGGAATTGAATGGGTTTGAGTGCCAGAAGTGGCCAAGATGGCTGGGTCCGTAGGCTTGTCGACAACTGGGGATCCTGATGCACTGCGACTAGGCGTACCTTTGTTAAGGAGCGCTAATAGTCCTGAAGCATCCATTTTAAATCAGTACAACCAAAAAAAAGAAAGCACAATAAACGATTCAAAATAATCGCGCACAAAAATTTGCGGTTTGTAGCTTCTCAGTTGTCACAATGTTGCTGCCACCTGGTTTTTCCTGGTCTTTTGCAATTTGTATTAATCACAGGGTCAAGGGTTCTACACTACTTCGACCTCGACTAGATCCAGAGACAGCGTGACCTATATCTTCTAGCAGATATGTTTTGCGCTCAGTTCTTTTTGTGTTTATTTATTCTTACGCCAATTTCGCCTGCTCCAACTGGCTTTGTGCTTTTCTTGGCGGCCTGCATGATGCTGTATTTCCGTCCTTGCGTATCCTGCTCCATCATCCTTCTCACATTAACAGTATGCAGCACGTCGAGTTTCTGGGATACTGTCTTTGACGTCAACCTTTTCTCCCCTAGAGTCGTCCAGAATGCGCCTGTGACACTTCAACAGTTTATGCAAAACGCCACTGTACCCATGGACGCCAGCGCTGGCACAGAAGCTCTTCTGGAAGAGCTTAGGAAGACGGCGGTCCTCACTGATCCTTTAGCTGCGTTCTTACATCTACTACGCGTTCCCGAAAAGTTCACAATTCCTTATATTGGCTTAAAATGTTATGTCTGATGATCTAATAACCCTTCAATAATCTATGAGCTTCAGCTTGCGTCCAATGTTCTTAGCCCTATACTTCGCTGCTCCAGTTCGCGGTGTAGTCGCACCCGACGCCGGCCTTGACCCTTCAGATTCGTGCGAACCATTCGTTACCGGCCCTAATCCTACACCCTTAGCGGTGCTCACACTATATGGTGTGCTATTCACTGGGGCCTTCGAAAACTCTTTCAGCAAGGCATCCATTTCGCCCATATCGAAGTATCCGTATCCACCCATCACGTCGCCTGCTTCATCCTCTTCGTCTTCTTTGACAACTGCGGTAGTCTTAAGCTTGCGTCCTAGACGGCCATCGGATAAATCGCTGTTCATGCCTGAAATAGACGCCGCTTTAGCTCTAGAGTTCTGTCTAAGGATATTGCGCATCTCAAGCAGATAATTTTGCAACGTTTCAAGGAAACGTTTGGTTTGCCTATGTTTGGACGAAGCACAAATCGAAATCGAATTGCTAGTCAAGATGTAGCCAATTCCGAACCCATCAGGTGATGTCGGACCAAATCCAAACAGACGCAACGAAGGGTTACCGCAATTCGAGGTCGACAAAATAGTGTTGCTTAACTTATCCCATCCTTGATCTGCAAATATTCCAGGAAGCTGCGGCGCGCTAGCAGATGCCGCGCTACCTGCCTCCCACTCCGACGAACCTTTCTCGTCATCCAAGAACTCTCTCTGCCACATGCAAAGCAGTGCGTACAAGTGCCTATCTTGACCAAGTCCTTGCGAGCATTGCTTTGTAAGCTGCGAATGCCTGTCGCAAGCTCGTCTGAGTGATTCAATTTTGTCGATAGCTGGCGCATCTTCACAGAACTTTCTGACAAAAGCTAAGCATTCGTCGGTTACCGTTCTAATAGCTTCTGTGCGGCCATGAAGAAAGTACTTGGTCATTGCTGGCTCGTAAGTGGACTCGCACCGTCCGTACAGAGCGTAGTAGGCGGCTTGGAAAGCCAACTGAACATATGCATCCGGAGAAAACCCTGAATTCTTTATAAAGTCTGTTCCATATGCTCTGAATTCCAGAGTTTCAACTTCAGTCTGGTGGATGAGATCGGACAATCTGGACTCTGCAAACCGGAGAGCAATGGACAACTCGGGGACCAAAGTCCACTCTAATCGTCGGGGCACGATTGAAATAAACGGTTTGGTGTTTCTCAAAGACACCGGGTCGGGCCCTTGCGAAGGCCAGATTGATGGAGATGAGCCGGTAATACTTTTAGCATATCTCAAGATAGAATCTGTAAAGATATCTGAAACGAACCTCAACACTGTGTGGCCGTCTACACCGGTATGCTCAAAGTTAACACCAGCTGATCCATTTTTGGTAACGATGATCTGTAATTTATCATACCAGCGGTTAGTACAGGATCCAACCTGAATGCCCTTTTCTACAGATGAGGTTCCGCAAAGAATATTGCGACTCAAATCTGCTAAATTCTCAGGACTGACATGGTCTAAGCATAGCATAAATAGAGCACTATCAATGATACTGAGAATTTCTCTGTTATTGGCATCGTCACCATTAGTCAAAACGTCTCTCAAATTAGCCCAGTCCCTGCGGTTCTCAGTAGTGAGGACACCGACAGCTCGCTTAGCAGCTTCCGTGATAGCAATATCTTGTGCATCTGAAACAATTGTTTCAAGATTTCTGCTCAGTTCAGCTTCCGAGATAATGATGTCACTGTTCTCATCGAGAACGTCGAACCAGTAGAACTGCGAACGGGCCACAACCACAATGTGGCGTGACGTAGTATCAGTTTGCATGATGCAACAATCCTGGTTAGGAATGCGAGAGGTACCAAAAAGTCGAGAATATTGGTACATGCATAGAGGCTTTCCTCGGACATTATCGTACGGAAGTTCTTCGCGGCGAAGGGCGCGAATGAAGTTAAGCGATGATATCACTAGGGATGCCGCACGATTCACCTGGGAGCCCGAAGCAAAGGGGCTAGGATCATCTTCCAAAAGAAAAAAAGGGTTTAAGTTCAACACTACAGGATTGTCGTAGTTTAGATAAGAATCGTACCAAAACTGTTCGATATACGAGCTGCGATCCTTTGAGTATTCCTTTAGCATCTCATTTAGTCTGGGACCCTCGTTTGCAAGAAATTCTGCAGTGACGGCTTTAGTGCGTTGGTGCTCAGCATAGGTCTGAAGAGGACGAACGGCATCCAGATATTTTCTGCACGTTTCCTCCAGATCAGGAATAGGCAGTTTAGATAGCAAATGTTGCTTGGAGAAAGTGGTAGAGCAGTTTACTGTCATTTTAGCGGCGTTTGAACAGAAAGAATCTCTTACTCAGAGGTAAAGTGTATGCGTATGCTAGAAAGTGTTTATACCCGGAAAGCAAGGGACTTATATAATGGAAATCTAGGACTCCAGAAAAATCCGGAGATCGGAGGGTGTGCAAGTCGGTGAAGCGGAGGACTGGATAAGGTTTAAGATAATCCGGGGTTAGAGCCCCGGATTGGTAGAAAATTTGCCGGAAGGCCGAATTCGGAAATGTCAACGTTCAGACTCACACGCAGGCTGACCAATCATCACTATAGAATATGGCGATTAATATGTAAGTTTACTTTTGGTGCGCCCTTTTGTAGTACTCTTTGGTAGTCAATTCGCTGTTTGGCTGCGACACACGCGTCAAAGGTCACTGTTGCTGTGTCTATGTCTGTTATTGACAATTGAGCATGTTCAGCCACGCTGTATCACAAAGAAAGCTCACGGACTATTGTTTCACAGCAAACCTGTTGAAGCTAATGAAACATATTGAAGGATTCGCGCCTATTTCGATTCGATTTCATCCGGGTGCACGCACTCATTAGCTGATTTTCTTAGTTGCTACTGAGTCCACCTTTCGACAAGGCAGAGAAAGAAAGGTAATTCTTTTGGCGCAAGGCCAAGCCCTACGTCAACCCTATTGCTCAGCTTCACACTATAAGTTACCCGGACGATAATGTTAGCTACGCGTGTCCCCTTTTCACCCAGGGGGTTTTCGAAGAATCGTTGCTAATTACAGATATCGAAATATATCTGCAACCGTGCTTGCTCGGTGTTTACTAAACATACTGAGGTGATATCTGCATATCCAATTGGCATTAATAAGTGTGTGAATTGTGTGGAGTATCGGATTCTGTAGTCACTAAATCTAAGCATGGCTAAGTCTACAGCTGTTGCGTCCGGAACCGCTTCACCAAAACCGCGGCGCCGAACTACTAGAAGCTCCGCCGCGGACTCAAAAGCTACCAGCGATGTTAAAGAAGATAAATATGACAAGCTTGATAAGCCGGTGAAGGCCGAAAAAACTAAGCTCGAAACCGTCGGAGAAATGTTCGATGCCTTGGCGCCGTTCTTTTTCATCATCGCTGGCTTTATATCGAGAATGTATAAGATTGGAATTTCCAACAAAGTTGTGTGGGATGAAGCTCATTTTGGTAAATTTGCCTCCTATTATATCCGCAGGACTTTCTACTTCGATGTTCATCCTCCGCTAGGTAAGATGCTGAACGGCCTTGCCGGATACCTTGCAAATTACAATGGTTCCTATGAATTCCCATCAGGTGAAGTGTACCCCGATTACGTCAAGTACGTACCTATGCGCGTTTTTAATGCGCTGTTTGGTGCACTTTGCGTGCCCTTAGCTTATTATACCGGCAAAGAGCTCCGCTTCTCTCGATGGGGATCTTGGATGCTGGGCCTATTGGTTCTGTGTGAATCCTCTTACATCACGATCTCCAGATTCATTCTGCTCGATTCGATGCTCATGTTTTTTACATTTACTACTGTATATGCATTGGCGAAATTTAAAAATGTATCGAATGTCCCGTTCTCTCGCAAGTGGTGGTTCTGGATCACCGCGCTTGGCGTCTCTCTCGGCTGTGTTTGCTCTGTGAAGTGGGTCGGTGCTTTTGTTACCGCACTTGTTGGTCTTTTCACAATCCATCAGCTGTGGGATATGTTTGGAGATACGGACATGCCAGTTCGTGTCTATGCCAAACACTGGGCTGCTCGAATCTACTGCTTGATTGTGATCCCCTTCTTGGTATACGCTCTGACTTTCAAGATTCATTTTGCTATCTTGAACCACAGTGGTCCTGGCGATGCTCAAATGCCTTCTCTTTTCCAAGCTAACTTGGTAGGAACAGGTGTAGGCGGTGGACCGTCTTACGTGGCACTTGGAACAAAAGCCACAATCAAAAATGCTGGCTATGGCGGTGGACTACTCCACTCTCATGTTCAAACGTACCCGGAGGGTTCAGGACAGCAGCAAGTCACATGTTACCATCACAAGGATGGAAACAATGACTGGATATTCTCTTTGCCGTATGGAGAAAGCTCTGACGAAGGACTTAAATTCATTCATGGTAACGATCGTATCAGCCTTGTTCACGCCATGACCAGACGCAAGCTTCACTCACATAATATCCTAGCTCCTGTTTCTACGAGTGATTGGGAAGTGTCTGGATATGGTAATGATACCGTGGGAGACAATAAGGATGATTGGATTGTGGAGATTATGGACGATGGAGTCAATGGTTACAAGCGAGGATCATCCGAAGTTGTGCGATCGCTCTCTACATTTTTCCGCCTTCGTCATGCTGAACTTGGCTGCTATCTTCGCGCCGCCAACGTGAACCTACCTCAATGGGGCTTCAAGCAGATCGAAGTAACTTGCCAGCGAAACCCTAGCAAAAGCGACAAACATACTTGGTGGAATGTTGAAGATAGCTGGGATGAACGTGTTGATGAATGGGAGCGGTCCAACTTAGCGTCAAAGAAAGGATTACCAGAAAGCCCATTCTGGAGAGACTTTTTCCACCTCAATGTCGCTATGATGACCAGTAACAACGCACTGGTCCCTGATCCGGACAAAAGGGACGACCTTGCCTCCAAACCATGGCAATGGCCTACGAATAATGTTGGTCTGCGCATGTGTTCTTGGGACGACAACACTATAAAGTACTACTTGCTTTTTAGTCCTGTTGGTGTATGGGCCTCTACTTCTGCTCTTGGCTTGTTTGTAATTATGACCGCTATATATGCCTTGCGATGGCAACGCTCATACAACGATTTCAATAGAGAATCTATTGACAAAGTGGTATTTGCTGGTGTGTATATGTGGATTGGGTGGTTGTTGCATTTCATTCCATTTGTGATTATGGCACGTGTTACGTATGTGCACCACTATATTCCTGCGCTGTACTTTGCGTTTATTGTTTTGTGCTGCATTATGGAGTTTGTTACGGAACGATGGCTTTCTCGTTTTAGGCCAGTTGTTTACGGTATATGGTACGGGGCTATTATAGCATGTTTTGTTGTGTATGCTCCGATTTCTTATGGCATGCATGGATCACATTCCAACTACAACTACCTAAATCTTTTGAAAACGTGGACCATCTGAAAAGGTTGTGTTTTCTTCACGTATATATATTAGTGGAAGACAAATGTTGGAGTTTTTTCATTTGGCTCGATCTCATCATAACTGCACTTCTCAGGAACTCCCCAAGCCGTCTTGTTCTATCATTGACATTGACAACCTCTATAGCGTACGTCTGTTTACGTGATAAAAGGGAAAACAACCCAAATATGATTGTGCGTATGTCAAAATCAAAGACGTACATTTTTTAGTATTCGTAGAGGCATTCCTTGGCCCGCTCGCTGTACCTGGCATGTTGGCCGCGAGGGATGCATTAGAATTTAATGTTGAACCTCCGCGTGCTGCCAGGACCTCATTTGCCAGACGGATAAGATACGTTCAGCTAAACAGATGTATATGAGTCTCAGAAGACACATGTATGTAATAACTTATGCGCGAAATTGACGCATACCGAAGATCTGGATCGCACGCGTAGTGATCTTCTTCTCGTATATCTGATGAACCCCCTGTAACACAAGGACCACATCAGACTTTATTGGATATAAGGTTTAGAGACCCGAAAATGGATAAGCGTTAGTAAGGGGTTCTAACAGAAGAGGAATGACGTAGAAAAAATGAGCGCACAGCTAGCAAATTCTTCTCCTAAGGAGGAGACAAGGTTCCAAAAATAGCAGCTATAGAATGAGAGTCAACAATAGCTTCTGCTTAAGCTCCGGGAACAGCTGAAAGTAATGCGTTTGTGCTGGTCTGCACTTCCCTTTCCAGCGAACCAAGCCCGTCACTCATCACTAGACACAATAAGGATAATGAGATGCCATTTCGCACGCTAAACGACTATTTGCTGCGTCTACTGCTCAATCACATTGTTGCATAAGCCAAGGGGCAGGCAGGCGAATAGCCCTTAGGTGCACTGTCCCCCCTTGACTAACCAGCCTTTGAAAACGAAGAAGCAAACCTAAATTACCAAGATATGCGGTGTTATTGGACATATACTCCCACTTTGACAGTTTTCAAAACGCGTTTTAAACCTTATTTTCAATTAAATTATCCCTTGACTTCGCGTAAAAGAACTAAAATGGGCTTTCCGAATAGGGCTGGTTCTTACTGTAATTCCTTAAGTACCAACGATACACCTAAAAGACCTCCTTTCTTTTACCTCAACACCGATTTGCCTGTATAACTGCGTTGTTCTGTTCTGTTCTTTCTCTGTAGCGTCTCCTTGCTTCATACATTCCTTTGCCCACCTCCTTGAGTAGCGTCTTACATTGCGATTCTTTATATAATTCCGAAAGAACGCTATTTATTGCTTGATCGCTCCTTAAGAATCGTTTCATAATGCACGCTCAATACCTTCTCCTTCTTTTAGGCGCAGTAAATGCCATTCCAATCGTTAAGACAGTCACTGTTCCTGTCACTACCACTCTTCCGATAGTCAAGACCGTATACGCTACGGAGACGGTCGGAGAGGGTGTTGTAACAGTCACAGAAGGCGCTTCTCCTGCTACACAGGAGTACTACCTCAGCGAATCATCTAAGCATGATGAAACTACGCCTGCCGTTGCTACCACTACTACTCCTGCTGCCGCTGCTGTTGACACCACTACAACGACACCAGCTACTGAAACTCCTATTACAACGACACAAGCAGCTGCCACTACCGAGGAATATACACCTGAGACCACCACAACTCAGGCTGCAGTTACGACGACTGCCGCCGACGATTCAAGTGACGACTCTAGCCTCAGCTCAGATGCTCAACAGTGGCTCTCTGCCCATAATACTTTCAGAGCGCAATACGGTGCTCAACCTCTTACCTGGGACAGCACCCTTGCGTCATTTGCCAGCAACTATGCCAACAATTGCGTTTTCCAACACTCTGGCGGTCCGTATGGCGAGAACCTTGCTATGGGATACTCTTCGATCGCTGCTGCTGTCAAAGGCTGGACTGACGAAGCTAGTTCGTATACCGGAGGATACAGCTCAGCCGCGGGTCATTTTACACAGGTAGTATGGAAGAGCACCACCAAGCTTGGATGCGGTGTCGCATCTTGTTCAAGCGGTAAGATTTACGTGTGCGAGTATGATCCTGCCGGAAACGTGCTTGGCCAATTCGCCCAAAATGTCTAGTAAACCTTAAAATTGACGGGGTCAATAGAGGCAAAGCTTATAGTTATGTGATTTCTTGTTTATTAACTTTTAAGCCATTGTATAGTTGGCCGCCTAGTGTAGTTACCCGTAATATTCCTTTTCTATCACCGTCGCTTAACCTAATGCTGGTGTATAATGTAATAAGGAAATATCCTTGCTTCGAAACGCAACCCATGCTGGAATTGCTAAAGGTTGTATGTAAGATACTAGGACAGAATGATCAGATATTCATAGCTTATCTTATCATCCGCAGTCTCACAGTTTATTCCCAAGAATTAGCGCATTTATGTTTCTGAATGGGATTTTGGCTTTAATTTAGACTATATTCATTGTAAGTTTTGTACACACTGGCAATTTAAACGTTAAAACAGAAAAGTTTAAAAGCTGGGCCATAATAACCGTATCTTGTCAGAGATTGGCAGCAATTCAATCATTCATCGTGAAAACTGCTGCAGAATGATCAGAGGCCTGATTCCTGGATATCACATGTTCTGGATCACAGTGAGAGTGCATGGTTATGCCAACAGTTCCTCTATACCGAAATCAAAGGCGCTTAGGCTTAAAAGCCTTTAGGTAAAAAAGGCGCACTTACATACTAACAAAGTTCGTATTACTGATACAGAAGACTGCCAAGCAATCATGACACTCCTATCGGATTCTACAGCTACAAAAAGAAACTTTCTCTCATCAGCAGCCAATAAAACATATATTAGTTATCATGCTTACCACATTAGTGCAACTTCCTAGTTTCATCCATTCGCAGTATGTACACTGTGACCGAGACAAAGACATATCTCTGCGAGCCTCCGGTAGAAACAACTAGCGTTTACGGTCGCGTTTACTCAAGCGGCTCGGGCATTGTAACCGCTTATGATGCTGGCTGTGAGAAGAAAGTCGTATCAACTGATGGATGGTACTGTTGTCAATGTACACCCAGTGTTATCAGCTACGTTCCCTGTCCTGACGACAACAGCCCTTATGTCTGGGGATTCTATGAGAAAATAGACATTTCTGTGAGCGTGGATGTCGATATCAAAGTAGAAGTTCCCGTACTAGTGACTGTTGTCCCCATTACCACTGCAAAAATGGAATTGCCGGCTAACAGTGCTGCTGCTACTGGAACTTCGATCAGCACTCCATTTGAAACTGCATCGACTGATGCGGAATTATGCACTTCATCTCCTCCGTATACTCCTGGGGTGGTCTATGCAGCAGGATACGATACCACCGCTGAAGACTTCGAATATGTTGCCAGTGGTAAATACAGATCCGCAGTATCTACCTCTCTTGATGCATCACTTGATAGCTTTGGCATAACTGTCCAAGGAACGACTTATCAGCCTTTGGTTGAACTGATGTTCTATGCGAGCGGCACGTTTGAGATTTCACAGCTGGTTTCCAGTGCTCATTTGGCCTATGGATATATCTTTTCTGGCCAATCTGCAATGTTGTGCAATGACATCAAAGAAATTGGTTCCGGAGGACAGGTGTATAATGGGTCCTTGGATGGCGGTTGGAATGTTAACGCACAATTCAGCGGTCAGTGGTATCCGATCAGAGTGGTTGTTTCGCAAGCGATTGGTTTTGGTAGAAAACGGCAGGTTGGACAGCTTACTGTAGGTATGTCTGGCCAGTATAATGTTGTCGGCGAGTTAGCACAGACTTCTACAAGCTCAGTTAGCTCAGTGAACCCTGCGAGTTCACACCTCTCCTATAGTCCTGTTAACCCTTCTACCATATTGAGTTCAGTTAACTCGTCTATTTATGTGAGCCCGACTAAATCTAGCAGCTTGGTCATTCCTACTGCTTCGCTTAGTTCTGCTACTTCAACGAATCCGGTTAGTGCTGACAGCTCACTTAGTTTTGCAAGTTCTGTTTCGTCTGAGGTATTCAGCTCTGTTAATTCTGAAAGCTCATCTAGCTCTGTCACATCCAGCGTCCTTAGCTCTTCCAGTTCTTCTGTCTCTAGTTCTTCCAGTTCTTCTGTCTCTGGTTCTTCCAGCTCTTCCAGCTCTTCCAGCTCTTCCAGCTCTTCCAGCTCTTCCAGCTCTTCCAGTTCTTCTATCTCTAGTTCTGAAAGCTCCTCAAGCAGCTCTAGCTCTTCCAGTTCTTCTGTCCCTAGTTCTGCAAGCTCCTCAAGCAGCTCTAGCTCTTCCAGTTCTTCTGTCTCTAGTTCTGCAAGCTCCTCAAGCAGCTCTAGCTCTTCTAGTTCTTCTGTCTCTAGTTCTGCAAGCTCTTCAAGCAGCTCTAGCTCTTCCAGTTCTTCCAGTTCTTCCGAGTATGTCGATGTCTTTTGCACTGGGAAACCACAAGGAACTTCTGGTATTTATCGTGTTGCAATATATACAGACGTGCAAATCAGCTTATATACAGCAGAGCAGGTTGCAGACGGATCCTACAGGGTGGGCCACGAACCTTCAATTGAACCCCTTCATATAGATGAAGGCGCTGACTACCTAACTGTAACTACTTCCTCATCGGGTGTGATAGAAGTGATGTTGTACGTGCAAGGCCCGAACTGGTTGTCAACTGTATCACAAGCTAGCGGCATTATACCGGCAAATTCGTTCTATGTCTTCGTCGGAACTAATGCCATGGAATGTGCGAACATCGGAATAATAGGCACCGGAGGGTACAGTGCGTATACGCCTGGCGGCAGCAGTTATATCTGGTCTATTGACCACCATCTTGTTGAAGACGGCATGTGGTATCCGATTCGTGTTGTGGCCTCTCCAGGGCCAAATCATGATACCAATTCGAGGTATCTAGAAATCCTCTTCGCGTCGAAACTCATTGCGATAGCTTAGTCTCTAAATCGTGGGTGTAGGAGCAGTTGGTGGATTAGTATGTCGGAATATGTCCCGCGAGGTCGTAAAGCAGTATAGTATAGTTGAATAAAAGGAATTTGTTTCAGTAGCGCCGGACTTTTCCTTAGCTGATTCAGCCGTACCATACGACCAATCATATATATATACTTTAGTGCATTTCTTGCACATGTTAAAACTCTAACAAGACAGTTTGTGAACGGCATTGCTAACACCGTTCTTCCCCGCAGTTTTAGATTGCGCAGTATGTAAATTGGAACTGAGGCAAAAACTTATCTCTGCGAGCCGGCAGTAGAAACGATAATTGTTAAGGGTCGTGCTTATTTTGAGCAGTTAGGACGTCATAACCGTCTACGGCGCAAAATCGAGAGCAGAAAATCGTCTCTATCGACACTTGGAACTGCTGTCAATGTACTCCAACTGTCACTAGTTATGCTCTCCGTTCCGACGGAAGTTTTCCGTATGTGTGGGTATTCAACGAGAAGATCGGCGTTTCTTTGAATGTAAATGTCGAGCTCAGTATAGAAATCATCGTAATAGTGGCCATAGTCGCCTCCATCGCTGTTACTAGTGTGCCTGCTAGTGGTACAACCGGTAGTATCGCACCTCTAGCGCAGTCAGATGATGCAGAATTATGCAATTCTATGTCACCATTCACTGCTAGTGTGGTAAACGTAAGCAGCGTATGATACCACCGCTAAAAGCTTTTTGAATATGCTGCCAGTGGTCAAAATCGGACGTCTGCATCTGCCGCTCTTGATGCATCATTTGATAGCTCAGAAATGAATGTCAAAGGAACAACTTGCATCCTCTAGGTTCAACTGATGTTCTCTGCAAGTTGCTCTTTCGATATTTCTTGGTTTCTCTCTAACACTGATTCAGAGTATGGATATATCTTTGCTGGCTAATCTGCAATGCCATGCAATCGAATCAAAGAAATCAGCTCCGGAGGTCTAGTGTACACTGGATCTTCGACTGGTGGCTGGAATGTGAGTACAAAGTTAACTGGGTAATGGTATCAGATCAGAATAGTTGTCTCACAGGCTATTGCTTCGGCAAGAAAACGGCAACAAGGACAACTCGCTGTATGTATGTCTGGTCTGTGTAATGTCGTCAGAGAGATATGGAAAATTCTATCAGTTCAACTACTGCGTTAGTATCTTCAGCATACTATAACAGTCTTACACTTTCTGCAGGATAGTCCATTAGTGCAATTGGCTCTAGTGTTTCTGCCAGTTTAGTTGGCACAGCCAGCTCCGACATTTCCGTTAGTACGCCAAGTGTTGATCGCTATGTTAGTACAACTAACCTTACTAATTCGGCCAACTCTTTCAAAGCCCTTAGCTTAGTTAGCTCTACTGCTCCTTTCAGTTATGCTAGCTCATCCGCAGTTGTAAGCTCAGCACTTCAGTTTTGTCTATCCCTGTCTGTTCTGAAGTATCATCAGCCTATCCAGGAGTTCAATAAATTATATTTTTGAATGATATTGCATCATTTGAAAAGAAAATCTTGCCACCGGGGGTACCGCTGAAGTGCAATGAGTTATGATGGTTTCACTAATTTTCCGAGTACCGAGTTTTCGACGTATGGCGGAGACACGGGGTTTGTTGAAGCATATTTTTTTGTGAAGGGCACAAACACTCTTGTTAGTATATCACAAACCAGCGGTAATATGCTACCAGATTCGTATTACCTATTTATCGGAACTATTGCAGCGGAGTGCGAAGCGGGGTCGGTTACAATAGGTACCGGTGAGTTCAGCGCTTAAGCTGCTTGGGGATCTGACACCTGGACTATCAATATTCCCCTCGATCGGCCGGGCATCTGGTATCCGATAATATTGTGGTATTACCTCTTGGAGATACTGATGATTTGAGGAAATTGGAAGTGACGTCTGCGGAACCAATTAGCCCAGGGTTTGAATGATTCCTGAGAAGTTACAGGTCTCGCCTGGTGATTGACAGCTAGTACTGGCCACAAGGCTCAAGTATATGTATAAAGAAGTAGTGGTCACAGTATATCGTATGCCTTATTTGCAAATAGACCAAGCAGGCGAATTGCCCATACTCGAAACCATACCAGTTCATTTATAAGAGCTTCGATGAATTTTAGATCCAACTCTGCTAAGATAAAGTAATTTAAGGTTTTCTCGAACAAAAACCCTGAAACTAGTCTATCTTTTAGTCCATCTTTCTTCTTAGGAGACACCGGTTCCTCATTTGATATTTGGAATGTACGTGTTTTATCATAAAAGCAGTCTGTTGTATCTGAGATCATGATTATCCGATATTTCTGCTTTGGTTCTGTTGTCTTTTATTGACTTGCAGATAAAAAAGTAGTAGTGAATGATTGGGGTATCCATGCCGTCTGCATTTGCGCGAATAGAACCAGCTAACACGTGTAAGAGTTTATATCTTATGACGGGTAGCTCGTCATTCCAATCCGCACCAAGAAGGCCAATACCCTAATTTAAGTGCACAGTCATGCTAGAGCAGGTAGTTTAAAGAATGCACCAACGAATAAGGATACTTGATGCTTTTTCGGCCAATCTTAAATAAGGAGATTGTGGAACAACTATAAGGTAGTAACGCTCTTGTCAGATCAAGGCACCAGTACAGATGTTAATCGCACACGCCGTTTCAAAGATACGATTGATGCTTTTGCAGTCATTTCAATCCTAGAATCAAACTGTTTCTGTATTTCATATCCAGTAACGATTCTTTTCCGAAGTTCGTCAGTGAATGTTTAGAAAACATGCAATTCCAGAAAGCGCACTAATGATACAAAACTTATTTCGCGAAAATTAGGCTGCCAGAAGTCTAAAATTAAGCTCAACGCTATAACTAGGAATCAGGAAACTTGGATTTTCAGAATGAGCTGACGTATAAAATGACAGTGGATATCCCTTCGCGCTCTTTAGCAATCTCAAAATGCACAGTATGCGTACTGTAACCGAGACTAAGACATTTCTCTGCGAGCCTCCGGTAGAAACAACTACCGTTTACGGTCGCGTTTACTCAAGCGATTCGGGCGTCGTAACCGCTTACGATGCTGACTGTGAGAAGAAAATCGTATCAACTGATGGATGGTACTGTTGTCAATGTGCACCGACCGTAATCAGCTACGTCCCCCGTCCTGACGACAAAAGCCCTTACGTCTGGGGATTCTATGAAAGAATCGACGTTTCTGTGAGTGTGGATGTCGATATCAAAGTAGAAGTCCCCGTAGTAGTGACTGTTATCCCCACTACCGCTGCTGAAACGGACCTTCCGGCTAGCAGTGCTGCTGGTACCGTAACCTCAAATATTGTCGCATCTGGAACTTCGACCAGCACTGCATCTGAAATTGCATCAACTGATGCAGAACTATGCAGTTCAATTCCTCCGTATACTTCTGATATGATATATGCAGTCGGATATGATACCACCGCTGAAGACTTCGAATATGTTGCTAATGGTGGATACAGATCTGCGGTATCTACCCCTCTTGATGCATCACTTGATAGCTCTGGGATAATTGTACAAGAAACAATTTATCAGCCCTTGGTCGAGCTGATGTTCTATGCGAGCGGCAGATTTGAGATTTCACAGCTTGTTTCTAACACTGGTTCAGCGTATGGATATGTCTTTGCTGGCCAATCTGCAATGTCATGTAATGACATCAAAGAAATTGGCACCGGAGGGCTGGCCTATAATGGATCCTTGGATGGCGGTTGGAGTGTTAACGCGCAGTTCAGCGGTCAGTGGTATCCGATCAGAGTGGTTGTTTCACAAACGATTGATTCTGGTAGAAAACGGCAAATTGGACACCTCACTGTAGGTATGTCTGGTCAATATAAAGTTGTCGGTGAATTAGCGCAAGCCACTGCAAGTTCAACTACTGCGCTAGCATCTTCAGCATACTATAACAGCACTACACCTTCTGCAGGTTTGCCAACAAGTTCAATCAGTTCGATTCTTTCCATCAGTTCCGAGAGTTCTGTGGATAGTTCCGCTAGTACAATTAGCTCTAGTGGTTCCGCCAGTTTAGTTGGCACAGTCAGCTCCGACAGCTCTGTTAGTTCACCAAGTACTGATAGCTATGTTAGTACAGCTAACCCTAATATTTCGGGTAGCTCTTTCAACATTCCCAGCTCAGTTAGCTCTACTGCTCTGTACAGTTATGATAGCTCCTCCGCAGTGGCTAGCTCCTCCAGTGCTGTTAGCTCAAGCATTTCAGTTTTGTCTATCCCTGTCTGTTCTGAAAAACCCGGATTTTCTCCTGGAGTTCAATTTTTCGTCTACGCAGGGGGTAATATTTCATCTTTTTCAGGTGAAGAAATCGCTAACGGAACGTACCGTTCACAGTTCAGTGCGATGCATAATATATCCAGTTTTCCGGATACCGAGTTTCAGCTGAACTCCATCGGCGGAACTTTTACTGAAGCATATTTTTTTGTGGAAGGCGCAAATACGCTTGTTAGTATATCACAAACCAGCGGGAATATGCTACCAGATACGTATTACCTGTTTATCGGAACTATTGCATTGGAGTGCGGTGCGGGGTGGTTTACAATAGGTACCGGTGGGTACAGCGCTCAAGCCCCTGGGGGATCTGACACCTGGAATATCAATTTTCCCCTCGATCGGCTGGGCATGTGGTATCCGATACGTATTGTGGCGCAACCCCTTGCAGATGCTTCTGGTACGAGGGAATTCAAAGTGACGTTCACGGAACCAATTAACCCGGTAGGGGTCATCTATTAGGTGTCATCTGGGCTGTTAGTCCAAGTACTTTATACATGTCTGTCCCTGTCTGTACTGAAATACGACCATTTTCTCCTGGAGTTCAATTGCTTGACTAGTTAGATGATATTAAATTAATATCAAGAGAGAGTTTTACTACCGGAGGGTACCGTTTACTGGTAACTAATTATTGGAATACAGATGAATTCTCTAGTACCGAGTTTACGGCATTCATCGGAAACACGAGTTTATTGACGTCTTTTCCTTTGTGGAAGGCGCAAATACGCTTGTTAGTATATCACAAACCAGCAGGAATATGCTACCAGATTCGTATTACCTATTTATCGGAACTATTGCATTGACGTGCGATCCGGCGTGGTTTACAATAGGTACCGGTGGGTACAGCGCTGAAGCTCCTGGGGGATCTGACACCTGGAATATCAACTTCTCTTCGATCTGCCTGACGTGTGGTATTCGATACGTATTTTGGCACAACCTCTTGCAGATAATGATAGTTTGAGGAAATTGAAAGTGACGTTCGCGAAACCAATTAGCCCAGTAGGGGTGAGTGATTTTTGAGAAGTTACAGATCTCGCTTGGTAATAGACAGCTAGTACTGGCCACAAGACTCAAGTATATGTATAAAGAATTAGTAGGTCACAGTATATCGTATGTCTTATTTGCAAATAGAACAGACAGGCCAATTGCCTATACTCGAAAACCATCTCAGCTCAATGTTAAGACTTCTCTGGATTTTTGATCCAACTCTGCTAAGATAAAGTAATTTAAGGTTTTCCCGAACAAAAACCTTGAAACTAGTCTATCTTTTAGTCCATCTTTTTTTCTTAGGAAACACTAGTTCCCCATTTAATATTTGGAGTGTACCTGCTTTGTTCTAAAAACAGTCTGTTTTATCTGAAATAACGCTTATCTGATATTTCTGCTTTGGTTTCTGTTGTCTTTTATTGACTGGCAGATAAGAAAGTAGTAGTAAGTGGTTGGGTTATCCATGCCATCTGCATATGCGCGGATAAAATCAGCTAACACATGTAAGAAGTAAGAGCTAATATCTTATGACAGTAGCTCGTCATTCCAATCCGCACTATGAAGGTCAATCTCTTTAGAGTGCGCAGTCATGCCAGAACTAGTAGTTAATGAATGCACCAACAAATAATGAAATTCAATGCTTTTCCGGCCAACCTTAATAAGGAGATTTGTGACGGTAGTAACGCTCCTGTCAGATCTAGGCGCCAGTTGAGATATTCCTCGCAAAGGCGGTTTACGAGACACGATTGATACTTTTGCAGTCATTTCAATCCTAGAATCGAATTATTTCTGTATTTCATATCCAGTAACGATTCTTTTCCGAAGTTTGTCAGTGAATGTGTTTAGAGAACAAGCAATACCAGAAAGCACACTAAAATGAAAAAAAGCTTATTTTGTGAAGAATAGGCTACCAGAAGTCTAATTAAGCCAAACGCTATAACTAGAAACAAAAACTTGGATTTTCAAAATAAGCTGGCGTATAAGGGGCCAGTGGGTAACGCTTTGCGCGTTTTATCAATCTAGAAATGCACAGTATGTACACTGTGACCGAGACGAAGACATATCTCTGCGAGCCTCCGGTTGAAACAACTACCGTTTACGGTCGCGTTTACTCAAGCAGTTCGGGCGTCGTAACCGCTTACGATGCTGGCTGTGAGAAGAAACTCGTATCAACTGATGGCTGGTACTGTTGCCAATGTACACCCACTGTTATCAACTATATCCCCTGTCCTGACGACAACAGCCCCTATGTCTGGGGATTCTATGAGAAAATCGACGTTTCTGTGAGCGTGGATGTCGATATCAAAGTAGAAGTCCCCGTAGTAGTGACTGTTATCCCCACTACCGGTGGTACAACAGACACGGATGTGCCGGCTACCAGTGCTGCTGCGACTGGAACTTCGACCAGCATCGCATCTGAGACTGCACCAACTGATGCAGAACTATGCAGTTCGATTCCTCCGTATACTTCTGGGGTGGTCTATGCAGCAGGATACGATACCACTGCTGAAGACTTCGAAAATGTTGCCAATGGTGGATACAGATCCGCAGTATCTACGCCTCTTGATGCATCACTTGATAGCTCTGGTATAATTGTCCAAGGGACGACTTATCGGCCTTTAGTCGAACTAATGTTCTATGCGAGCGGCACGTTTGAAATTTCACAGCTTGTTTCTAACGCTGATTCAGCATATGGATATCTTTGTTGGCCAATCTGCGATGCAGTGCGATAATATCAATGAGATTGGTTCTGGTTAATCAGTATACAATGGATATTCGAACGGAGGCTGGAATACCGATATAAGCGTTGACGGAGAATAGGATCCAATAAAAATAGTGGTATCACAGACAACTATTCTCGCTAGGGAACAACGACAAGAAGAATATCTCACTGTCGGTCTGATAGGTCAAAACAAAGTCTTAGGTGAACTAGCTCAGAGTTCTGCAAGTTCAACAACTCAGTTAGTGTTTTCCGCATATTCTAACAGTTCATCTCCTTCCACCGGTTTGACCGCAAGTTCAATGAAATCCATTGTTTTTATCAACTCCGACAGTTCGGTAAACGTGGATAAATCTGTTAGCACAACTGACTATGCTATTTCTGCTATTTCTGTAAGCGTGGATACCCCGTTAGCACACTTACTTTTGATGTTTTCGCCAATCCTCTCAGTTTGACGAGCTTAGTTAGTTCAGCTACTGTGGCCAGTTCTAGTTCAGGTAACTCTGATATTTCTGCTAGTTCAGTAAGTTCGCCAGCGCTGTTAGCTCACTTAATCCAAGTACTGAAGACTGGCTTCCGCGCATAATCATCTAAGAGCTCAATATGGTGCAGAGTCTCTTAGCCGCAACACAACCCTTGAATCATATATGCGAGCGACAGACAGGGTTAACCAATCGGCTAGCGAATGCGGATATAAGGTGAATTATAGGAGTCCGTATGGTGAGAACTAGGTAATGTACAATGTCCTATCTATCGATGTTGTTGCCGAATTATGGGCGGAAGGAATTGAATATTACACAGGAGATTACAGCCAAGCAGTGCTGTGTTGACTTCACTCTACTAGTATGGAAGAGTAGTTCTAACGTTGAATGCAGTACCGCACCATGTACTGATGAGTATGGGGTTCGGTCCTCACTTGTGATTTCTGTTTGTGAGTGTCATGTTCCTGGAAATATGTCTGGCGAATTTGCTGAGAATGTTCAAACCTACCATTAGCCGCAAAGTCTATTGTGAAATAAATTGACTTCTCACGTATTGGTGTGAAAACCGTTGTGCAATGGCTCGTTTGCATCTTTTGCTCACTAACCATATCGCTGTCTAACACATATAGTTGTTAACAATAGTCATTGATTGCCATAGACTAGTATAGAAACTCTTGGGAACCAAATTACTGCATCACTCAAATTTCGTTTTTATTGTTTCCCGCTATTATAGATAAAGTAATATTTAGGGGGCTCATCTTTAATGGTGTTTAAAGTCTCCCAGTGACATGCACGATACCCTTGCGCAAGAAAGTGCGATTCTGGACTGTATAGCACATAGATGCCATAATCAACATAGAAGATCGTATTGGTGGTCCTATTTTTCCACAGTACGACGGAAACTTAGGAAATATATTTCTAATAAAGAGGTTAAGCTCTCTAGAGCGCGAAAGGACATAGAGCAAGCATACATTGCAGTTTCTCGAACACTTATAGCGCAAGGCCAATTTCTAGATATAGGTCTAGTTCTAATAGCTGCTTACTCTAGAATATACTCGATACTAATATCTTCTGATCCAAAAGCCACAAGATCACGCTCCTCTATATCCGATGCACCTGATTTGGGCGAAATAGTGCATTCTACTAGTGAACGACATTTCGATCTACTAGATTTATAACAACACCGTCGCTCACTGAATTCTAATCTACTCACAGCACTCAGACCTCTACACACAGCTAATCATTTATGATTTTCATTTAATAGTACGGAATCTTCGAAATAAACTTATCAGAAGTAAAAAGAATCCCAGTTCTCGAAATTGCCAGTATTTGTATAATATGAATGGCCTTCGATGTCCGTCCCCATTAAAAACCTGACCTCAAAAGGTGGAGGCACCACATTAAACATCGAATCTCTATGTCGCATCAAAGTCGCCTTTCATCTACCATCATGACAAAGAACAGTGACAAATAATAGCAATAATATTTTAAAAGGCGAAAAATATCAAGATAACAATAATCAGCCCGCATCTCAGATCACTTATGCCTTAGCTTCCAACATATCGTAACTGCGTTTAACAATGCCTCCATCTGCAGGCAGATCTGTATTATGTTCAAGGAACAGGTCAACATTGCGCGCACACTGTCGTCCTTCTTGAATACCCCATACAATCAATGACTGTCCTCGTCGGCAGTCACCGCAGGCAAATAAATTGTCATCAACGTGATAGTTAACATGTCCTGGAGCAGGAGCTTTGGTCTTGATGTTGCCGCGTCCATCACGCTCAACCTCTAGTTTCTGGGCATCAGGTCCAACAAATCCCATAGACAACAAAACTAAGTCAGCTGGGAAAAATTCTTCAGAGCCAGGAACTTCAGACATCTGCCAGCCTCCACTGGTAGTCCTCTTCCATTCAACTCTGACAGTCTTAATACCTTTGACATTGCCTTCTCCATCATCAACAAACTCCTTAGAAAGAATGCAGTATTCACGAGGATCCTTGCCATAATGGGCCTGAACTTCAGTGTGTCCGTAATCAACGCGGAAAATACGAGGCCACTGAGGCCATGGGTTGTCGCTAGCACGATCAGATGGTGGATGAGGAAGTAACTCAAAGTTGACAACAGACTTCGCTCCATGACGAACTGAAGTGCCGATACAATCGTTACCAGTATCGCCACCACCAATCACAACAACATCTTTGCCGCGAATCATTTCGGCAATGGGCTCAAGGTTGTTGGCCAAAAGTGCTTGAGTGTTGGCAGTAAGCAACTGCATAGCAAACATGACATTGTTCAGGCTTCTTCCAGGGATGGGCAAATCACGAGGAATAGTAGAACCAGCAGCAAGGACAACAGCTGAATGGTCAGAACGCAACTGCTCAACAGTGATGTTTTCTCCAATAGTGGTGTTAGCAACAAATTCAATACCTTCGGCTGCAAGCAAATCAATACGTCGCTGCACAACTCGCTTATCAAGCTTCATGTTAGGGATACCGTACATCAACAAACCACCAAATCGGTCTGCACGTTCATACACAGTGACTTTGTGTCCACTGCGGTTCAGTTGATCAGCACAAGCCAATCCGGAAGGACCAGAACCAACAATGGCAACAGTCTTGCCAGTGCGCTGGGGAGGGGGACGAGGAACAATCCAACCCATCTCAAAACCACGATCAATGATAGCACATTCAACGCTCTTGATTCCAACAGGATCCTCAATAATTCCAAGCACACATGCACCTTCGCAAGGCGCAGGACAAACACGACCAGTGAATTCAGGGAAGTTGTTCGTCATCAAAAGTCGGTTCAGAGCATCTTGCCAACGGTCTTTGAAAATCAACTCATTCCATTTAGGGATAATATTAGAGATCGGGCAACCAGTGTCAGACTGACAGAAGGGTACACCGCAGTCCATGCAGCGAGCAGTTTGGTACTTAAGATCTTCGTCAGTGACACGGCTAGACAATTCTTGCCAATCACGAGTACGAGACTTAACAGAGCGATATTTCTCAGAGCGACGAGCATACTTCATAAAGCCTTTGGTCTTATCCAGTAAAACAACTTTCTTTTCTTCGGCAGCTGTGTCAACAATCGCATCTTCTAGATCTTGAACCTTAGGCTCGGCCTCAATTTCTTCTTCTTCAGAAGCCTTCTTTTCTGCCAGCTTCTTCGCCTCCTCTTCCGCCTTTTGGAACTGAGAGCGCAGATTTTCAGGCAAAGTACGCTTAGCCGCCACCTTCTTAGCTTCTTCAGCTTCCAGCACTTTCTTGTAATCAGTAGGCATGACGCGAACAAATCGAGGCAAAACATGGTTGAAGTCTTGAAGAATACGGTCAGCAAGTTCAGATTCCGTGTAATGACGATGATCTTCAATAAGTCCACGCAAGAATGCAATTTCTTTGGGGTCAGTGACAGGTCCGAGTTCAACCATTTCAACGTTAACTTTAGTGTGGAAGTCTTGAGCCATATCCAAAACATAGGCAATACCACCAGACATACCAGCAGCAAAGTTTCGTCCAGTAGCACCAAGAACAACAACACGACCACCAGTCATATATTCGCATCCGTGGTCACCTACACCTTCAACGACAGCAGTGGCACCGGAGTTACGAACAGCAAATCGCTCAGCAGCAACGCCACGGAAGAAACAAGTACCTTTGATAGCACCATAGAGACAGACATTACCAATAATAATGTTCTCTTCAGGCTTAAAGGAAGAGTTCTTGTGAGGGTATATAATGATTCGTCCACCAGAAAGACTCTTACCCACATAATCATTAGCATCACCTTCAAGTTCGAGAGTAATACCAGGAGCCAAGAATGCACCAAATGATTGACCAGCAGAACCGCGTATATTGACATGAATAGTGTCGTTAGGAAGTCCATCTTCACCAAAACGTTTGGATACGCGGTACGACAAAGTAGTTCCAAGAGCACGGTCAGTGTTAACAATATCAGCATCAATTTGGACAGGCAAGCCCTTGTCGAGCGTGATCTCAGATTCATCAATGAGCTTGTTATCCAAACGAACGTGCAAACGATGATCCTGTTTACGGACACGATGAGTAGCAACACCAGGACGTAAAGTGTGAGCAGGAGTGAGAATTGGCGTCAAATCAATATTGGCAGTCTTAGTGTTGCGAAGGTCTTCACGGACACGAAGCTTTTCAGCATGCCCAACCATCTCGTTGATAGTTCTAAATCCAAGTTTAGCCATGATTTCACGGAGTTCATTGGCCAGATAGTAGAAGAAGTTGATCACATGTTCAGGCGTACCGGCAAACTTCTTTCTGAGGTAAGGATCCTGAGTAGCAATACCGACTGGGCAAGTACCAAGGTGACATTTACGCATCATGATACATCCCATGGCAATCAAAGGAGAGGTGGCGAAACCCCATTCTTCAGCACCCAACAAGCAAGCAACAGCGATATCACGACCAGTTCTAATCTGACCATCAGTTTGGACAGTTACACGTCCGCGCAAATCGTTAAGAACCAAGGTTTGATGAGTCTCAGCAAGACCCAGTTCCCAAGGCAGCCCAGCGTATTTGATACCAGTCCAGCGAGAAGCACCAGTGCCACCATCATGACCAGCAATCAATATATGATCGGCCTTAGCTTTAGCAACACCAGACGCGACGATGCCAACACCAACTTCAGATACGAGCTTAACAGAGACACGAGCGCGGGGATTTGCACATTTCAAGTCGTAGATAAGCTGCTTCAAATCTTCAATAGAATAAATATCATGATGAGGTGGAGGAGAGATCAAACCGACGCCAGGAGTAGAGTGACGAGTTTTAGCAATTTGATCAGTAACCTTGTAACCGGGAAGTTCACCACCTTCACCAGGTTTGGCACCTTGTGCCATTTTAATCTGAAGTTCGTCAGAATCAGCAAGGTAATAAGAAGTAACGCCGAACCTACCAGAGGCAACCTGTTTAATGGCAGAGCGCATGGTGTCACCATTAGCCATTCTCAAAGAGCGTTCCGGATCTTCACCACCTTCACCCGTATTACTCTTTCCTCCAAGCCTGTTCATAGCAATAGCAAGGGTAGAGTGAGATTCCATGGAAATAGAACCGTAAGACATTGCACCAGTGACAAAGCGACGGACAATTTCAGTCCAAGGTTCAACTTGTTCAACTGGTACTGGAGTGCAACTGTCGAAATCAAAATCCAGCAAACCACGGAGAGTACAATTCTTAATGGCCTCGTACTCAGCCTTACTGTAGGTTTCCCATGCTTTGTCATTCTTGTTGCGAACAGCATCTTGCATATTGGCAATAGCAACTGGAGTATTGACATGAGCCTCACCACCGTCACGGTAATGATACTCACCAGATTCAGGAAGACCAAGAGGCTTTACAATTTGACGATTTGGCCAACCACGTTCGTGAAAAGAGAATGCATCCTGCGCAATATAGTCAAATGTAATACCTTTAATTCTAGAAGCAGTGCCAGCAAAGCAACGGTCAACCACGGTGTTATCAATACCAAGAATCTCAAAAATTTGAGCACCCTTGTATGAGGCTAAAGTGGAGATACCCATCTTAGACATAACTTTCAGGATACCACCATCAACGGCATGTCTGTAGTTATCAATAACCTGATGATCAGAGAGGGGTTCAGCATCTTTAGGAGCAATAAGGTTCTCGCGGTTCATTTTGAGTAGCAGTTCCAAGCCAAGATAAGGGCACACAGCATCAGCACCATATCCTACAAGAACACAAAGGTGGTGGACCTCTCTCGCCTCACCGGTGTCGACAACCAAAGCAACTTGAGAACGCTGTTTGTTGCGGACCAAGTGATGGTGAACAGCACCAACAGCAATCAAAGCAGAAACAGGTACGCGAGAAGGACCAGTGCTTCGGTCAGAAATAATGATAATCTTGCAGGAATCGTCTATTGCTTTCATAGCTTCGGCACAAATGCGATCAAGGGCAGCAGTGTAACCGTTGAGTCCTTCTTCCTTAGGGAACGTAATATCAATGGTGCAAACCTTCCAGCTAGGATATACTTTGCTCATATTGCTGATAGCTTTGAACTCCTCTAAGGTAAGAAGAGGAGATTTCACGAGCAGACGATTGCATTGCTTAGGAGACATTTCAAGAACATTACCTTGAGGGCCGACATAACATTCCAAAGACATGACGACAGACTCACGAATAGGGTCAATAGGAGGGTTGGTGACCTGAGCAAAGAGCTGACGGAAGTATTCATAAAGAAGGCGAGGCTGAGGAGCCAAACAAGCAAGAGGGCCGTCGTTACCCATGGAGCCAAGAGCTTCCTTTCCTTCAGCGGCCATAGGAGCCAACAGAAGAGAGATTTGTTCAAACGTATAACCGAATGCAAGGAGGCGGGGGTCGCGCTGAACCGTTGTGTCATCCAATTGATAAGTTTCGAGGGAACATTCAATGCCAGCATTGGCAGCAAGACGATCCAAAACATTAGGAAGGGTGATGAGATTACCAGAAGTCCAAGAACGGAAGTCAAAGCGATTCGCAACTTTTCCTTTGAGCTCACGATCGTCGACTATACGTCCTTCCTTAGTATCGACCAAAAGCATACGACCAGGCTTGAGGCGACCCTTTTGGACGACTATAGTAGGATCGATATTAATAACACCAACTTCAGAGGCACAAATCATTCTATCATCAGAGGTAACATAGAAACGGCAAGGACGCAGACCGTTACGGTCAAGGTTAGCACCACAGTATCGGCCATCGGCGAAAGTGAACAAGGCAGGACCATCCCATGGCTCCATGAGACAGGCAGCCCACTCGTAAAACGCCTTTTTGTTAGGATCCATGAGATTGTTGTCTTGCCAGGCTTCCGGAACCATTAACATAACGGCTTCTGGAAGAGACAATACACCATTAATAGTGAGTAATTCGAGGACGTTATCAAAAGCAGCAGAGTCAGAGCCGCCTTCTTCGATGATTGGGTAAAGAGAGTCCAAATCTTCGCCAAACAAAGAAGATTGCATGACACCTTCACGAGCACGCATCCAGTTCTTGTTGCCACGAAGGGTGTTGATTTCACCATTGTGGGCAGCCCAGCGAAGAGGTTGAGCGCGATCCCAAGAGGGGAAGGTGTTTGTGGAGAAACGAGAATGGACAAGAGCAAAATGAACTTCGAAATCAACATTCACCAAATCATAATAATAGTTATAAACTTGAACGGGAGCCAATTGCCCTTTGTAGACTATGTTGCGGTTGCTGAGGGAGCAAATGTAAAACCAGTTGTGGAGGCCGATGGTATGGGTAGCAATTTTTCGGAGAACATAAAGTTCAATCTCAAACTTCTTTTCATCGAAAGTTTCGTTATCATAGACAACGAGAGGCTGAAGAATAGCAGGTTCACGAGAGAGAGCAGCGGGACCAAGGATGGAGGAGTCACGAGGCACTTTGCGCCAGCCCAATACTTTCAAACCGCGGGAGTTAGAAAGACGTTCGAAAGTAGCGATGCTGTCCTGAAGTACTTGTTCGTCAGGTTTGAAGAAGAGGTTACCTACGGCATACTGGCCGAGAGGAGGGACAGATATTCCGCACTCACGAGCAAATTCTTTTTCGATGAATTTATGAGGAATAGCGGACATGACACCAGCACCATCACCGTCTCTAGCATCTGAACCCACAGCGCCACGATGGGTCATGTTGCAGAGGAGGTTTTTTGCATCCGAGATCAATTTGTGGGAGGCCTGACCTTTGATATTGCAGACGAAACCTACACCACAAGCATCCTTCTCATACTCTGGATCATAGAGACCCTGTTTGAGAGGGAGAGCTGACGCCCAAGACTGATTCTCTGGAGATTCTTGATAGTCGAATACCTGGCGAACCTGGTCTTCGTTTTCAAGGTCATAATCCATTTTATTTATATTTGTTCTTTGTCTGTGTATTGTTCTAGGGAATGTCTTATCTTCAGCTGCGAGATAAAGCGGTAATGCGGCGGAGGTAATCGTAGGATCTGCAAGCGTTCAATAATGAAAACAAGGAGAGCAAAAGAGGACGCCGGAGATTTCTTTTTTATCGGCTGATGCTGTTTTTGGCCGGCCGACTTTGTCTTTGCAAGCAAGAAAAAAGATCGATCGACTTCTAGATAATAAAAACGAGGTTCTAGGGACTGAGTGAATCTGTGGGATGGAGGTCAGATTCAGCAGGCGCTCAGGAGAAAATCGGTCTTGAGATGCAGAAGCTAGAAGTAGAAAGCAAATATCAGACGAAACAAAAAATGTAAAGGACGTAGAAGAAAAAAAAAAAGAGAGTGGAGGGGAAGGTGAGTGTTTATAAGGTTTTTATAAAGTTTGCAGGTGATTGGACGCACGGAAGAGGGCCTTTAAGCGGTTTCGGAGATGTTAGCAAGATGGGGGAGGGGAGAAGAAGAATAATATGGATCGGGCTAGCGAATAACCCCACTTACAGCCCACCTTTGGTTATAGTTAGCCAATTAAAATGCATAGTTTACCAATCGCGCTATTTATTTATGCTTTTTACTCTTCTTTTTTACAGATTTATGACTGTCTCTCAATGACTTATGACTGATTCGTTTCGCCGTATCAGTACATTGTGATTGGCTGGATTAAACTAACTCGTAATCTAGCAACGACCAATCAAAGTCTTAAAAATTGCTAAACACCAATCTATAAACCTTGCAATTGGATAATATCTGTCTATTGAGTTCCGGATAAAACCGAGACCTTTGAAATTCCTTGACTTTTATCCTTTTGGCAACTCGGGCGTCGGTCTGATGGCTCAGTGCGATCTATCGATCCGATCTCTCCGTGTTATTCCGATACCTGTCTAATATCTCCTGCCAGCGCGATTGCTTTAATATGATTGGACATTTAGCTAAACGGCATATAGAATTCTTCTAATTTTCTCCTGAGTATGTATTCGCACATCGTGTTACATTGGCTGTTTAGCACAGTATCCCGAGGTTGGTATTTGCTAGCTCGTACTATTATCGATCGCTTTTCAGCCAAAGCGGGATTTCTTGCTGCCCTTCAGCGATATAATTATTCAGGAATACCTCGTACGATAGGACACTCTAATTGACTGAGGTCCATTTCGAACAATCGGCCATATTCTGCACGTTTGTTTGCAGATTTAGTGTGCTTCATGTGCTATATGTGAACGCGCACATACGATCACGCGCACATACGCTCGTGGCACATGCCATCACTGCCATTCTATATGGCGCTCTACTCGTAAACATATCAAAAACAGGGCGCTAAAAATATAGTTACACTAGTTGCTGATTCTAGGCACATGTGAATGTAATTTACGAACTCTAATCACAGTCTTTTGAACAGTCCCCGGGACTGCACCTACATCCAGTACAAAGACTATGCTATCAACCTGCCCAACTTCAACCTGCCCACCTTCATTCCCTTCGGTCCTCTGCCTTCCTCTTTGGCCAAAACTTGTGTGAATCCATTTCTTTAATTTCCCTAGCTTGTTTATTTCGCTTTTGTAGCTGTCGTTATCGCCCTAAAGTTGATTTGCCTTTGTTTGTGACATTAAACTCTAATCTCATTAAGGTTGCAATCTGTTCCTGAATTGACGGTCTTCCGACCATAGCGGCAATGCCAACATACAATCATTTGCAGTGCTTTTCGTGCCGATATTCAGCGCTGCATAGTATAGCAGGTACCTAATTTTAAACTAACACTGTATTTATTTCTATTATTCAGTTATTTGGCTTGTCCATCCTTCCCAGGCTCCCCATCACTCTTGCACGCCTATCCCAAGAATGGAACGCCCGGATTACTCTCATGCTTTTTACCTTTCTGGTCTCTAACCTCCGCAGAACATATCTTTTGCATGCATCAACAAACGTCACGCCCCCTTTTAAGATAGATAAGTGGTCACCGTCCTTTAGATATACGTTTTTACAAGCAGCAAAACATTTTCCATACATCGTACACTCAGCACTTCTCATCCATAAGTGCACTCGCATATCTTTGTGTGTCGTACGACCCCTATAAAGCCCGTATCCGACCTCTCCTATCTCATTTCTTCCGGGATACCTGTGCAATGGGCATCATTAACGCCACATCGCTTCTCATGTGGAGGAAAGCGTCGAAATTTCGTAGACTAATTTTCCTTATTACATTCTCCCTCTTGCTTCTCAGGCTCTTTAAGGAGCATGTCCTGCCGGTCGTTTCGAGCCCAGATTTGTTTCTGGAAGTGCCTGTCCGATACGGCCGGACTTTCAGAAATGATTACAACTACCTTCCTACGTTATTCATTCCGCCTGTTCCTAACTTGGTCTACGTCGAAGACCAAGGAGACATCGAACACGACAAATCTGCTCTCAACTACAACCTCCCGCCTTCATTGCTTAAGTACCACGATTACCTCGCCGATTACAAAATTAGTTCAGTGGAGAAAGAATCTCCCTCGTCCTCGGCACACCGCATAGCTAATCCTTTAGAATACCTGGTCAAAGATGAAGACGAGTCGCAAGAACTGATGCAAGTCGTCGAAGACAGGCTTGAGGTCAACTCTCTTGTTCCTAAAGATTTCCAGTTGATGAATCAACTAGTAGATCAGAAATTTCCTAAATACTTCCGAGAACTTAATTTCAAATTTGACAGACAACATCAGGGCAGACACTATGACGCTAGATTTTTCACTGCCTTGCTGTCGTATGCCGAAAAGCGCCGCGAAATGAAAAGAATTCTACGCGCATGGCTCGCTTTTTGTGATCGCGAGAACATAGTAACTTGGCTGGCTCATGGATCATTATTATCTTGGTACTGGAATGCCGAAATCTTCCCGTGGGACTGCGACGCAGATGTACAAGTCCCTATCTCACAGTTGATTAGATTCGCGAACGACTACAATGCTACCATTATTGAGTACAAAGAAGGTGAGATCGTCTCAAAATACCTTATAGACGTAAACCCTTTCTATGTCGAAAGGGTGTACGGAAATGGTAACAATGTTATTGATATGCGTTTCATCGATCTTGATACTGGGCTGTTCATTGACGTGACTGGCTTGGCAGTTACCCGTGATACTTCAAGAAGAAGTCTAGCCGGGCGCAAGCATGCTACTGTGCAATGCAAAGATGACCATCGTTACAAGTTCTCGGAGATATTCCCGCTTCATAAGACGATATACGAAGGCGTTAAGGCGTACGTGCCATACAACTTTGAGAAAATACTCGTGCAGGAGTACGGTATGGAAGCACTGTGTAAATCACAGTACTCTTACCATACATTCGACCGAGATCTGCTAGCATGGATTCCTACCAAGCGAGACTGGGCGCCCGATTATCCAGCTGTATACAAATCTAAAGCAATGTTCGCTGAGCAACATATACTTCTGCGGTATGCTATGCAGAAATACGTTTCACACAACCCTATTGGACCCCCGCAGAGAGTAATAAAACGTTTACAAAGTGCTCGTTCAAAGGTTAATCACGATTAACGACTTCTGCTAATATAATTGTACCATATAGCTTGAAATTAAGTAGGCGCTGTATTGTCATGTTTCCGCAAGATCCAAGATAGCAGCGAGTCAGGGTCATGAGGCAATTGTGCGTGTGTCCTTCGTAACGTGTCGACTATGTCTACTATGTGCACTGATACTAGTCCTCTTTCGTCTAGCCTGAACTCGAAAGTGCCGTTGAAGTCGACATCGGCTCCGTCGACCTGAAGATTCCATTTCACAAAGTAGCTGGTGTCGTTGTTGTCCAATGTAGAGCCAGCTACACATAAATATATAGGACCATCGCCCATGTCAGGCAGTAATGCGCGAAGAACAGTAGGAAATATCCAACGGCCGATCGTCCACGATGTTACGTATGCTGATCTGCCACTTACAACCGAAGGCAACATATTTGGCAGCACCTGCAGTTGCACCCTGTTTGAAATACAATCACGCACCTCTTGAGGTATATCATCCTGCATCCAATATGGTATATAGCTTTGCAATGCTCTGATCGTGTGTCCTACCTGCACTTTCCTTTCTTGCGACTCTTTGCCCAGATCAAGGCTCGAGTATTCTCGCAATCCACGGACCATTACAGACCGTGATCGAAACAATCGGATCATGATCGCCGCTAATAGTAAAACAAGAACAACAAAACAATTGGAATTGACAGTTTTATGTCAACGGCGTCGGCAAGTGGTATTGTATAATCGAGTTCCAATCTTCGTCCTTTCTTTCTTCCCTATCCCATAATCGTTTTCTTCAACGAAACCGGCCCACTAAGAACTTTATTTAGGTTAAAGATTTTCATAGATCTTTCGCCACCTTATGTTACCGGACGCGGCTAGCGTTTAGACAGATATCAATTTGCACTTATTCAGACTCTCTATATCTATGCTGCCTCTAATTACTTCAATGTGCAGCATTGTAACAGTACATCTTTACTAGCGCGTAATCTACACGTATATTTCCGTCTACGTCAAGAACATTCTAGCCCACTTAAAGTTCCGAGATATTCCTTAACTGGGAAATGAGAGAGTTTATTCGCCAAATCAAACTGCAACCATGAACTCATCACATACCATACCCCTTCGGGATCCCCTGTGTCATCGTCTTCCATATATGCGCTTCAGAGCCAATCCACACTAAAGAACAGTCACAGTAGAATGCTACCTTTGCGCTGTAATTTTTACTAGAATATTCTAAACTGTACATCGGGCGATTTCTAATAAAGTTTGGTCTCGGCATATGGAGTTGCGGGATTAGTGCGTTCTTACTAGAGCTCCATTTTAAGATTAGAGTTAAGTACATTATTGGCTTAGACATCACGGACTCACTATAAATACAGCAGTAAGAACGTGAAAGATTTCTCCTTCCTTAACACATTCTGCAATAGCTCTACACATTACACAAACAATGATCAACACCGAAACTGTCTACTATGCTCAACACGAATGCAGCTGCGGCTCTGACTGCAAATGCGATGGCTGCACTAAGGGCGGATCCTGCGTTTGCTCCAAGTAAGGATCATATGGAACAGATTCTACTGCATCTAACAAGTACATTCTTATATTAGAGCAGTACTGAATCTATTAGATTTTTACTGAGCAATTGTTATTTACTTGTAAATTTATATTTATCTATCTATTCATCTTAATATGCGACACTGGATCTCGTAATCTGCAAGGACTAGTATTTCTCGTTAGTGGACCTCATAGATTGAGGGTATTCACTCCACTCTAAAATCTTCTCATACATCAGGTTATCCCATTTAAGAAAACGTGCGGCTGACCAGATCGAATAGCAACGGTCACAGCTGCATCAATCGCAAACAACTTTTTGCTATCGAATCACGTGACATAGAGTCATTTACGTTGGTTGATGGTATATATAGCGATACAATCGGATTAGCGGTTTCTACGTACTTTTCTGTCTGATCGAGCACCACCTATCCATAATGGCGACCAACATAACTTGGCACTCAGGGTTGACACACGAAGAGCGAGTAGCTCTACGTAAGCAAGTAGGCTTAACAGTGTGGTTCACTGGCCTCAGTGCATCAGGCAAGAGCACCATAGCTGTGGCCTTAGAGCAATACTTGCTTCAACAAGGCCTAGCCGCCTACAGACTGGATGGCGACAATATTCGGTTCGGACTGAACAAAGACCTTGCATTCGGACCGAAGGACCGAGAAGAGAATATTCGTCGTATTGGAGAAGTAGCAGCGCTGTTTGCTGACTCTGCTACTATTGCGTTGACTGCGTTCATTTCTCCTTACAGAGAGGATCGCGATCGCGCTCGCGAATTGCACCGGGGAAAGGGGCTGCCGTTCATAGAGGTTTTCGTAGATACGCCCCTCGAAGTGGCCGAGCAACGCGATCCTAAAGGTCTATACAAAAAGGCCAGGGCTGGTGAGATCACCGAGTTCACTGGTATTAGTGCACCATATGAGGCACCTGTTGACCCGGAAATCAGACTCACTCACGAGCTGACTGTCGAACAGTCTGCAGCCAAAGTGTATGAGTATCTGAAACAAAAAGGCTATATAGCATAGAATATAAGACAAGTGAAAACTGAGAATACTACGTAGCATTGGACTCCCATGGTTTCTTTTTCGGCGACATCGAGCTCGAGGAAGCAGCAGCTTCACCCAGTTCAATCGAAGGCACTTCCTTAATGCCAGGGACTGCTTTTCCGGACAATATTAGCTCAGCTATATCTTGGAAAGAGGCAGGATATTTGCCTGAATCGTTGGTATTCGTAGTGTTTTTCCAGTGTGCGTATCCCTCGACCGTCAGCGGTTCAGCTGTCTTCTTAGAGTAGTAGAATATCTTGGCCGCGGCAAGAGTATCCGGATCGCTCGAATCGAGCAATCGCAAGCCATTTTGAAATACTTCATCATTGTCAAAGTCGTATTCTTCAAACGCCTGGTAGCTCATGATGTCGTATTGTCGCTGTGTAGTGGGAAAGGTTTACGCTTGCATTTGGTCGAAAACGTCATGAGCTAAAAACTACACGCCTACACCAGCACTGCTACCACCAGTAGCGCTTCGTGTTTTCTAACAGCCGCACATACTGTGCAAAAGCCAATGCGCTAAATACATAAATCACATGAATGTATATACTGCTGGACCACGTCGATACGTAGTATTGCTTTTCCTAATTAGGCAGGGCCCCCCATAATGTGCTGCCAAATTTTAAAGTTGGTCACCCCGCGTTTACCGATATATCCCGAACCGAGGCAGCCAAACCTTCTCCCCGCGCTAATCTACACCAATATATACCGTCACGCAGTCCTCTCTCCTGGCAGAATACTGACATATATTCACGGTCCTACTGAGACGCGTTCAATTGAGATTGTTCGATTACAATTTTGCTCGGTTCCCACTCTACTTCACCCCTCATTCGAAAGCTATAACTCGCATTACCACGCGCGATCAACCCTCCAGATCTTATCTTTGATTTATAATGCCTAGCGATAACGTAGTTCACGCTCTGTCTGGTGCTGCAGCTGGAATCTCTGCTACTGTAGTCACTTACCCTCTCCAAACTCTTTCCACTAGAGCTCAAATTGAATCTAAGCGCGCTGAGGACGCAGAGAACAAGAAAATATCCCCGTTGGAAGCCGCTAGACAAATTATTCAAAGAGAAGGCGCGTCTGGCTTGTACTCTGGTATTGATTCCGCTCTTGTGGGAATCTCGGTTACAAACTTTATTTATTATTTCTTCTATGAAGGAACAAGAGCTCGCCTCGGCAAAGGTCGCCCCCTTTCTGCTCTCGAGTCAATGGCTGCTGGTGCTGTAGCCGGATCGGCGACTGTCGTTCTCACCAACCCCATCTGGGTCATAAACACTCGCGCTACTACATCTAAGACAGAAAAGGGACTCCTTCAGGTGCTGAGAAAGGTCTTAAACGAAGGAGGCATCAAGGCTCTGTTTGCTGGCTTAGGCCCTGCTCTTGTCCTTGTCATAAACCCCATCCTTCAATACACCGTCTTCGAGCAACTGCGAAACTTGATTGAGCGTCGCCGCAGAATGACACCTAGAGATGCCTTCCTTCTGGGCGCTCTTGGAAAGCTCATCGCCACTTTTGTTACCTACCCTATCGTTACCTTGAAGACCCGCATGCAGGTCGCAAAGAAGGGCGAAAACTACAAGGGTCTCATTGGCAGCTTTACTGATATTATCAAGAGCGAAGGCTGGTCCGGTCTCTACAGTGGACTCGAAACTAGACTGCTTCAATCCGTATTGACAGCCGCTTTTCTATTCTACTTCAAGGAAGAGTTCTTCTCTATCACTCTCCAAATCTTGGCTTTCTTAGGCGCCAAGAAGGCTTCTGCCCGTGGCGCTCTCACCAAGAATAAACTCACCGCGCGTTTCGTGAGATAAAAGAATGAGCTGAAGCACAATTTAATACTTTGCCTATGCCTCTGCTGTTTGCCCTTATAGTGGAGCCGACGTCAGAAAAGTAGCTACGTAATATATACAGGATGTATTCTTATGCGGTAAGAAAGTATTAGTGAAAAGGTAATGGAAAAAAAGACAAACACGTGCCGCATGAATAGCTATAGTAGTAACAGGGAACTGTCAAAGCCAAAGTAAACAACAAAAACGAAAAACTGAATAAAAGGATGAACGAAAAATAAGAACACATTATCTTGAGGTCTCTGGCTAGTTGAACAGCTAGCACCACAACTCACATACATGACCTCAAATGAGAATATAGGCAGGTAAACAAGAAGAGACTTATTATACTATATATGATTGATATTATTCCTTCGGTTTATTCAAGTTCCTCTGTGAAAACTTACACAGTCGCCTCCCTCTTTAACAGCATCCATTACCAGAACCCTGTTGAACGTTCTGTCCACGTAGATTGACATTAGGCTTAGCAGATCCACCTCCAGAAACAGAGTCAGATCCTATAGCATCTTTAATTTGACGGGCCATAGTCAAAAATGCCTGCTCAACGTTGGTTGCATCTTTAGCAGATGTCTCTAAGAATGGAATTCCTAGACTATCAGCGAACTCTTTAGCAACAGTATATTCAACAACTTTCTGGTCCTTCAAATCAGATTTGTTTCCAACAAGAAGCTTAACAACGCTTTCGGCTGCATAACGATCTATCTCTTGAAGCCATTGCTTGACGTTATTAAAGCTCTCTTGATCAGTAACATCGTACACTACAATAATACCGTGCGCTCCGCGGTAGTAGCTCGACGTAATGGTACGAAACCGCTCCTGACCTGCAGTGTCCCAAATTTGTAATTTCACAGTCTTGCCTTCGAGGTCAATAGTGCGAATCTTGAAGTCAACGCCAATGGTCGATATATACGAGTCCGTGTAAGTGTCATCGGCAAATCGCAATAATAGGCAAGACTTACCGACACCTGAGTCTCCAATGAGCAGAAGCTTAAACAGAAAGTCGTAGCTATAAATTGAAATTCAGGTTAGTATTCAGCACCATATAGGCTTGCATATATGCAATTTACTCTAGTTATTGTTAGCATGCTGCAGTGTTATTAGTGCTATCAGTGGAGTATAGATATATAATGACAAGGGTATATGGAAAGAGAAACTAGCTATATGGCCACAAATAACATTATTTCTCCATAAAAAAGCCCCTAAATTGCGAAACCCTGTTTATCTAAACAGAATCAGCACAATATTTCTACACTCCGTGAATATTTTGTACTTACTACTCTGGGTTCATTGTTTGATTATATGAAAGATTGCCGTCGTGTCGCAAGGTAAAGGGACTGTTGTGGTCTGAAGCCTCTAGGTCGTCATCCACGACGCCATCTTTTCCCTAGCAACCATTCATCAGCTTCTCTTTCTCCAATACTAGAATGTCAGACTACGCTATTTTTATTTTATTTAAATATATATTCATATGTAATATAACTTCGTGCACAAGATGCATGTTGCGTGTATCAAAAGATTAGCGTGAATCATGTAAACCGTTTAGTTCTGTATTCCCTCTCATGGCATTTAGTCGACTTCTTCGACAGTGGGGCCATCGCTTCCACCGGGAGCGGCTCCACCATCAGCACCAGGGAATCCACCAGGAGCTCCACCAGGGAATCCGCCAGGAGCACCGCCAGCACCGCCATAGAGTTTGGAGATGATAGGGTTGGCGACACTTTCCAGTTCCTTTTGGCGAGACTCGTATTCGTCCTTAGAGGCAGCTTGAGAATCATCTAACCAGGCAATGGTCTCGTCAATGGCCTTGGTCAATTTCTCTTTGTCGTCGCCTTCAAGTTTATCTTTGACTTCATCTCCGTTGATTGTGTTGCGGAGATTATAGGCATAGGATTCCAATCCGTTCTTGGCCTGAATGCGTTCAGCTTCACGAGCATCTTCTTCCTTGAATTTCTCAGCTTCGGAAACCATGCGTTCAATGTCTTCCTTAGACAAACGTCCCTTGTCGTTGGTAATGGTGATCTTATTGGTCTTACCAGTGCCCTTCTCAACGGCGGAAACATTTAAGATACCATTGGCATCAATGTCAAAGGTAACCTCAATTTGAGGAACACCACGAGGAGCAGGAGGGATACCTGAAAGTTCAAACTTACCAAGCAAGTTGTTGTCTTTCGTCTTGGCACGTTCACCTTCAAAGACCTGAATAAGTACACCGGGCTGGTTGTCGGCATATGTAGAGAAAGTCTCGGATTTCTTGGTAGGAATGGTAGTGTTACGAGGGATGAGTTTAGTCATGACACCACCAGCGGTCTCAATACCGAGAGAAAGAGGAGTAACATCTAGCAGCAACAAGTCTTGTGTCTTGGAGGAAGTGTCACCAGAAAGGATAGCAGCCTGTACTGCAGCACCATAGGCTACAGCCTCATCGGGGTTGATAGTCTTATTGGGCTCCTTTCCATTAAAGTATTCAGAAACGAGCTTCTGAACCTTGGGGATACGGGTAGAACCGCCTACCAAGACGATTTCGTGAACCTGAGATTTGTCGATCTTGGAGTCACGCAACACCTTCTCGACAGGGTCCAAAGTAGAACGGAAGAGGTCGTTGCAAAGTTCCTCGAAGCGAGCACGAGTAATTGAGGTATAGAAATCAATTCCCTCGAATAAAGAGTCAATTTCAATTGAAGTCTGAGTAGAAGAAGACAAAGTACGCTTAGCACGTTCGCAAGCAGTTCTTAGACGACGGAGAGCACGCTGGTTAGAAGAGAGGTCTTTCTTGTTCTTGCGCTTGAATTCAGCGACGAAGTGGTTAACGAGACGATTATCGAAATCTTCACCACCCAAGTGAGTATCACCAGCAGTAGCTTTGACCTCGAAGATACCTTCTTCGATAGAAAGGAGGGATACATCGAAAGTACCTCCACCAAGATCGAAGATCAAGACATTGCGTTCACCAGAAGCCTTTTTGTCAAGACCGTAAGCGATAGCAGCAGCGGTAGGCTCGTTAATAATACGGAGGACATTAAGGCCAGCGATGAGACCAGCATCCTTAGTAGCTTGACGCTGGGAGTCGTTGAAGTAAGCGGGAACAGTGATGACTGCGTTCTCGACTTTCTTTCCCAGGAAGTTCTCGGCGGTTTCCTTCATTTTTAAGAGAACCATCGAAGATATCTCCTCAGGGGTAAAGACTTTGGTTTCACCTTTGAATTCGACCTGAATCATAGGCTTTCCACCCTTGTCGATGACAGTGAAAGGGAAATGCTTGATATCAGACTGAACTTCTTCATCAGTGAACTTGCGGCCAATGAGACGCTTAGCATCAAAGACAGTGTTAGCAGGGTTCATAGCGGCCTGATTCTTAGCGGCATCACCGATGAGACGTTCAGTATCGGTGAAAGCGACGTAAGAAGGAGTGGTACGATTACCCTGGTCATTGGCAATGATTTCGACACGGTCATTGGCGAAATGAGCGACACACGAGTAAGTGGTACCCAAATCAATTCCTACAGCAGTGGACATTTTGGTTATTGTATCTTTTATTAAACTTGTCACAAAAATTAGTTTGTGTGAAAGAATACTTCAGGGAGGGATTTAGCATATCTTTATATAATTATCTATACGTATTCTATGACCTTCTTCTCAGTTCTTCCCTAACCCTTAATTTAACGATCTCGAACCTTCCAGAGTGTGCCTGTTGGTACTGGGAGCTGGTAAATGTACTAGCAGTGGGATTTCCCGATTTGGACGTGATTAGCTATGTAGGCCTCGAGGATAGTAGAATGCTGACAGGTAGCTGAGTGCTCTACAGTGACAGCACATAGGCGAGAATACAGGCTGACAACAATGCAATTGACCTGGTTGTCGTGTTGGATCTTGCCTGGCGCAGAGTTTTATCGGAGAAGCCGGGTCAAGCTGTCCGAAAGTGGCACGACATTTAGGCGGTTGGTGAGCCGCACGAAGCACACACAGGATTATAAGGTTTTAGTTTCGTTCTACTAAACAAAGACACACGATCCCGCTAATCACGCAGCTAAGCTCGATTATTGTGACAGTAACAACTATTTTCGCTCATTAAAAGTGATAAAAAAATATATAAAACGTGGTGACTTACTGTTTTTATATTACAGGTGTGCGCTATCAAAATCCTACGAACTTAAGAGAACATGAGTAACGAGAAGCAAATTGAGAGTATCGAAGATGTTGCGGAGCATATTCGCAAGAGAATGCGGAATCTAACCAAGAGAAAGCAGAAGTTAGAAAAGTATGAGGAAATCCTCAGTAATGGTGAAGGTGATTCGAAACTTGACGAGTATCAACGAGAGGCTCTTGCTCATAAGAAAGAGGTGCTGCTACCATTGAAAGAACTCGAGGATGTTCAGACTGCCTTACATGAATTACAAATTGCAGAAGAATCTCAACGAAAGGAAACAGAGAAGGCAGCCGCGGCAATCGCAAAAGCTGAATATCACAGGGGTTACGATGCTGCCGTTGAAGATAGCAAGAAGAAGATACTGCTCCTTTCGCAATTCCTGCGTGACGTATCTGTTCGTCGAGTTCTCACCGCAGAGGAAGCTCGAAGTCCTGAGGATATCGAAATAGACGCAGCCTTCGAGAAGGTACTACATGCTGTTTACTGCGGCAATTCATCTGCTGTGGACACTATACTCAAGCTTATCAACGAAGACTCCGACTATGTGCCGGAGACTTCAGTGACGTACAAGAAAATCGCGGAAGAGGTCAAGATGGACAGCGAGCCCGTTGATATTGCAGAGTCGGAGGGACAATCAGAGAAACCTGAGACTCACAACTTCGGCTATAAGCGCGGCAATGATAAAGCCAAAAGCAATGGGCAGCGACGTAAGCGCTATACTCAACGCGGTGGTCGTGGAAATGGACCTAAATCGAACGACAATGGTAACGACACTAAAGCTAATTGAAGTGCCAGTTTACATTGATCAGATCGATGCACACGCTAAACCTCTATTCCGTTGGTAAGATACTCATTTATGACTACGACTATACGAAAGAGATATGAACAAACAACGAATCTAGATAGATTAATCATTTAGGCAAATGTAAGCAATGCAAATATGTAGAGCCCAAAAGGAGGCACAGAATATCCTCCAGTGACAATAGTACACACTATTTTTACAGTAGGAGAATGAAGATTCCTGGAACGATCAGTGCAAGAGTGGCTAAACCAGCGAAAGGACTGTTAGAAGAGGCAACAGAAGATTCTTTTTGCCCGACAGATGCTGTATTGCCATCGTCTTCAGCAGCGGCCGCAGTAACTGATGAGCTTGGCGAGGCAGATGAGGTAGAGTCTGTCGGTAAAGTAGTCGGTAGCGACATGCCGGACGTGATAACTGTGAAGGCTTTAATGTCATCGATGATGTCCGTAAGGTTGAATGTCATATTCGAAGTAACATTGAGGAGCGATTCGACGATACTGATGTTCCCAAATCTTTCGATAAGCTCAGTTCTATTCAAACCGTCGATAAACTGCTCAGTTGCATTAAAGAAATCTGCGAGTGTGTCGTTGAAGTCAGCAGAGTCAAAGTGGTTGACAATCCCATCGCTCAGGTTCTGGAAGTACGATTCATTGAAAACGACGGGTACCGTAGAATTTAGTAGATCGTTGAGCACACTGTTAGTCATGTTGATAAAGAATCTGGCAGTTGTCTCGTTACCGTAAGAGTCCCACAACTCGCTGGCATTTCCGTAAACAGCGTCAAAGTAGTTTAAGCCGCTCACGTACTCGACGAAGTCGGTTATATCATCTTCAGCTTGCTGGATATCAACAGTAGGGAGAGGAGTAGGCAGCTGGGTAGCGATATCGGAGATAAGTGCATCCACATCAGATGTTAAATCGTTCACCAAATCGGGTAAAGCAGTAAGAGCAGGAACATAGGAAAGAACGACATCAGTGTTATCGACTATTTCCTGGTAAATGCTAGAAATAGCCTGCTCATATTCTTCGAGATCTTTCGAATAAGCAGTAGCATCCGCTAAGTACGAAGAAGCTACTGCAGTGGGGATCTCTAACGAGTATCCTTGCTCGTTGGCATAAGAGACCAAACCAGCAGCGATCGATTGTAGAGCGTCCATGATTTATTGCCTTCGCTGATCGACAAAGTGTGCTATTTAGCTATAATAAGAAAGGCGAAAGTCTTAAGATGTTGTTGCTTATATCTGTTAAGCTATTCTGACTAGATTATTTCCTTTTTGGCGCAAAATAAGAACTCTAAATTGCGATGGCAATTCGTATTGGCTCCCGCAATAACTTTGTTTCGAAGTCTAAGGCTGTGGCCCTAGATATGTTCGTCGTTTTTCACCATGTTTGGACGTCAGAATATTAATCAACAATCGTCCAAGAATCAACGGCTACGTTCAATTGTAAAGGGTCCTCATAACGGAGATATTTCCTGTGTTTACTTCGCTTGAAGGAGGCAGAAGACCCTGCAGGCTCCCGTGCGGTGACAATTTGGGGGATCAATTACGTATGCTAAACGCCGGGTAAATGTAAAAAAACCACACGACAAACATATCGCTCTGCCACAATCGGCACTATACCAGTCGCTGATTGTGTCATGATCTAGATACAGAAACTTTACGCGTCAATTGTTTTTAGTATCTATTCATTTTTCGGCTTTTCGACCGGGTCCTTTAGCAGCACTTTGAAGCTAAGGGAACAACATTTCGGACCACAAGTGATGCTGAGCGAACCCTAATCACATAAAGAAACCCAGACTGTGTGCTATAGTGCTTCATTGCTCTGCTTGATCCACATACTGGGCACTAAACGTGCCAACTCCTTGTTGATCCTGGTCGAACTAGTTTGCATGCAAGCTGGTGCAATGATCGATGTGAAGAGAACACATGATTCCGGCGATGAGTCAGAATCACCTATTGACGATGGGTACACGCACCGAAAGCGTCGAAAGCTAGACCTGACCGGTTATGGGTCTGATTCTGAGCCAGAGCAGTTGAATGTGGGCGACGAAGACAATGACAGCAACCGCAAAACACCTCTGGATGTTGAAGACCTCCTTGGCGATTTTCAGAGCTCATACCAATCAGATAAAGAGATAGAAAGCGGACTGAATGCGGACGACCAAGACCTGCCACAAGATCTAGTCGCCTCGGAGGTGCCCGTCGAAGCATTCAACCTGAGACAGGAGGCCGAAGATGGTGAATTCGATGAGGACGGGAACTATGTGCTTAAGAACGACGACCCCGATGAACAGTACGACAACTGGTTAGATGGTATTACGAACGATGATATTTCCAAAGCTGCAAACGCAAAAGCCAAGCGGGAATCTGATAGAGAGTGCAGTGAATCAATGCCGAAACTTGAGGCTTACAAGATACTATTAGGTGAATTAATCAGTAAAGAGTCACCCGTGCAACTACTGGCCAGACTCAACGCTTCTAAGATGCGTGATGGACATGTTCAAACAACTATAGAAGCAGTCACAGCAGCGCTCGATAGTTTGCTTTTTAATGGAGTAACTGACATCTACAGTTGGCAAAAAGAGATTATTATACGGGAATACAACCAACTATCTGATCGACCTTACGTCCTTAAAGAACCAGAGTACGAATTCATTTGGTCTACTGACCCGCAAAACGTATTGGGTCCGTACACTTATCATCAGTTGGATCAATGGATAGATTCTGGGCAGCTCGATGAACGAGCCAAAATCAGGCGGAAGGGGACGCAAAAATTTTATGATATAGACCGGCTTGATGACATATAAACCTATCAGGCTTAGCCGGCTTGGATCATGCCGACGTATCCATAGCGGTACCTTCATTCATACCTGAATCAACTATATAAGACGAAGAGTTCTCATTCAAAAACTGAACCGATCTTTCTGAATCAAGGAATAGGGAGTACGCTCGTTTAATGTCAGACACGTCAACATTGCCTGACTTGCGCTTTTTAGCTATTTCATTCGAGACTGACAAAAGATTGGCCGCGTATCTCAGTGAAGTTTCCGTTCCAATCTTGGTCAATACCGCTAGACCGTCCGCTGTGATTTCAACTTCTTCTTCAGTGGCCCTTATCGCCAAGATCTTAGATATCTCATCCTCAGAGTACGGCTGTGTAGTTATAATAATGACCCTATCAAGCAAATCAGCAGGGAGTCCGTGTGGCGATTTGTAAGAGCCACCTCTAGTTTGCGAAATGCCCCTGTTTGTAGCCATAACCACAATAGGTGCAAGTTCGTTCTCCAGAGCTCTGTTAATGAAAGCAAAACACTCTAAGTCAAGCATATGCACTTCATCAATAAACAAAACGCCGGGGCATATAGTAGCTTTACCTTCTTCACGCCATTCAGCGACTTTGGTGTTGATTTGGTCTCTAACCTCCTGGCGAATCTCTCCAGTGTCTCCAGAGAATAAAGCCAAGAAACCTTGAGTTCTAGAGTTGATAACATCAATCTCGTGCAAAGAAACGGTATGCACTTGTTCGCTACGTTTCATGAGTTCTCCTTCAGGACACTGGATGAAACGAGTATCAGATCCCATGGCATCATAGTCTCTGGCGCGGGCATAGGATCTTCCAAGTTTAGTCACTTTACCGGTGGCACGATCGATCGAGATAATGTCACCAGCCAGAACTTTTTCACGAGTCAATGCTTCAATCATCTTAGTTCCTAAATCGTACACAGTCTCCATATCGGTGGTCTTGATCGTGAGTTTGCCTTGCTTAGCACCGCCATTGATAGCCCGGTCTATTTGAATCTCGACTACTTCTCCTTCGATGATCTCGTACTCTTCTTTGATTTGCACTCCAATTGACCTGCGGAACACTTGCGTCAAAGCCTCAGTTTTTGACATTTCTAAAGAGAAAATCTCAGATGCAGCAATCATAGTGAAAGGAACATCGTGTCCTAAGCTTTGGGCTATACCCATTGCGATAGCGGTCTTTCCTGTGGAAGGGGGGCCTGCCATCAACACCGCACGGCCAGCAATTTTGCCTTCTTGAGCCATCTTCAAAATAATTGCCGCAGCTTTACGAGCTTTCAACTGTCCAATCATTCCCTGCGCAGATTCTTTAGGTACTAGCGGATTATCGGGCTCCAGGCCCAACCCCGTTATATGAGAGTGAGCTGCAACCAGATTCAGCCCGCGTATTTCTTTCGCTTGAGCAATCGATACCGACTTCAGCGCCGTATGGTTAGTTTCTAATTCAAAAAGCACAAGATTCACTAAAATGTATCCAACTTACCATTCTTGTAGCTGCAAAAACAGGGATGCTTTCCTGTGATTGTCTAGGTCAAAATATCTTCAAGGTGGGTTTTCGTACCAGAATCTACCAGGGTTAGGGTAAATATACCAAACGATAATAGCGAGAAATACTATAATACAGATTTATTCGCTGTTCATGAGTATCATGCTGAGTAATTAATCTTTCATGAGTGTATCTGAAGTACTTAAAGGTTCAGTAGCAGTAGAAATCACAGGCACAGGATCCACAGGATTCACAGGATTCACATTCGCATCGTGTGCTGGTTCATATGAATGCTCGTACATTGGATATAGTTGCGTTTGCATCTGAATTTGAGCATTGAGAGGCATAAAATACTTGTCTTTGGCAAGAGTAGAGTCCATGCCGTCATATATCAAAAATTCATTTGACGCTTCGAAATATTCCCGTGAGCTTTCTTCTGGGTAAACCGAATAGAGCTCATGAATTAAAAACTCACCAGCCTTATACTGCTTCAGTCTCGCATTCGATGCCATTACCAGCTTTGAATTGGGTCCTAAAAAGTCTTCTTTCACTTTGTCATCGTATTTGTTCATGCACTTGATTTCGGGATTGATGCTACCATCATTGTTTAGCATACTCTTGATTATCTTGAGGTTATCGTCTCGAGGAACCGTCTTGCGACGTGACGGGTGACGGGGCATCTTAAACATATCAAACGGATATATTTTATCCCATGGAACTTCGAATGCCGGATACTTTCGTCCGTCTTTATCTCGAACAGTAACCATAGCAGACCTTTCAGATATACTGCAGCTTTGTAAACTGCCACAAAGCCATGTATCTTCTGAAAAGTGCACCTGTACTAGATCTGCAAGAACTAGTCCGGTAATCTGATTTTCAATCTCATCCGCTGTGCGTGTAGAAGTAGGTATATGGAGCTTGCAATACAAGTTCATTCGAGTTTGTCCATCTTCTGTTTCTTCCTTTATCAATCGGGCTCCAGCTTCAATCGCACAGGTAGGGTGATACGCCCTGTTACATCTCTCATCATTGCACTGAAGGCAAGCTCCAGTTTGCTTTTCATGACATCCAAGACATTTCAGACTAAATCGTAGTTTAGGAATTGCTTGGAAGCCCGCCACAAATTCCCTTGAGCCTGCATCTTTGCTTATCGTTACTTCAGGAACCACTTGTGCGCATCCACGATGCACATTTACCTTGGAGTTAACGGGAAGAGTTTCAAGTCGAATGTGGCTTGGACATAATGCACAGGGGTTTGGTATCTTTGTAGGCTTCGCAGTTTTAGTTTTCTTTTTGGGCCTTGCGGTTGTAACAGAATTGCCACCCTCTTCAGAGTCGGGTGGTGTCAGCAGTGCGCTGGCCCCGTCATCATGTGAATTTTCATCTTCATCTTCAGATTCAATGCCGTTGACACGGCGTTGCAATCTGGGAACATTGATTCCAACAGAATCTGAGATGCAGGTGCATTTTTGAGAAATCAGACCTATATCTAACCAGCTTTCAAGAGCAAAATTCACAGACTCTGCAACGTTATAGCCGTAGTTGAATCCGGCATGGTAGCCGTAAGGATATGTCAGCATAAACTCTCCAGCCCTATGGACTATTTTGTTGACTCGTATATTGTGGCTTTCAATAATGGATGGCGACACCAAAAATGTCTTATGACGCAGAAACTCACGACAATGCTTGTATTCTTGAGGCCATATAGACTTCATCAGGTCGTAAAATTTCTTGTGGTCTGCTTGGGGAATAGAATACCATTGCTTTGGCGCTCCGAAGTGTATATAATTAATAGAGTAAAGATCCATATCTTCAAGATGCCAAGCAAAAGTACTTTTCCACATACCACAGTACAAATAAGCGGTGTTCACACCTGGAAGGTCTTCATCCATTAAGTCCAAAATATTGTCAAGGTGAGCAACATTCCAAGACTTAACAGAGTCATCAAACAGGGAGCCAGGCATATCTGCGCCATACAGAGGAGCATTATAAGTAAGACTTTTCCAGTATGTGCGTTCCAAGTCTTGGCAGTATTCATCCGTAAATACTGAATCGTCAAATCTGTAGTCGAATTGTTCCGCAGCGTCGTGCTTGATTTGCTTCCTTTTCTCTCCGCGCTTTGCCGGCGGCTGATGGTCTAAGGTCTCACATGTTCGCCTCCACTGTTCTAAGGTATAATTGCGAGACTTCTCAATATTCTGCTGGCGGTACATTCCATTGGTGCCGTGGATATGTTGTTCGATAGGGCGATTGATATGAATAGAATCGATTCTGTCATCCAAGGGAGGCAACGACTGTTTCCATTCGTCAGGAGGAATCACTTTAACAACACCTGATTCCATTCCATACTTATCGATATTTTGCACAAAGTCGTTAAATGATTCAAATTGGGCCAATGTAGGCTGAAACACCGGGATGTTGCCCTCATAATGATGTGGTGCGATATTCCTGCGAGCTGCCATAATGCTATCAATCCTGGTGCACTGAATAGCAATCAGCGCTAAACCAGCAGGTATCAATCAAGGTTTGCTAATAATATAAAATCGCTAATATTATCGAGTATTAATGTCCTGGAAACTTCGCCTATTATGACTCGGCTTCAAAGGCAATCTTATGTCTTCGCCTTCTTTTATAGCCTCTAACTAGATCTCTGGCCGTCAAAGAGCTCTAAGACGCGGTCGAACAACGCTCAAATCAACTGCAGGTTTGCGCTAAGTTGGTTCGACGAAGGCCAATGCTATACAAGCGTCAAATCAGGTGAGAAGACTAAAAGACCCCAAACCCGCTCGGTTGCTTTTACCCCTAGATCGCCGCTACCGGATATCTAGTGGTGGTATTCAAACAGGGTCAAGGGTTTTATTACTTTCGGTTTTATTGAATTACAAACTACGTACACACCGACTCGCGCGATAGTAATGTTCACGAATACGCATTAATTCAAGCATGTTGTTTATATTATGTTTCTACTCCTTCAAAGATTTGTTACCAGAAATCCAGCGATTCAACATGGCTAGCGAGGCTTCAGGTTGGTTGAATGGAACCATGTGACCGGCTTCATATATTCGAAGGAATGTGAAAAGATCAAAACTCTTGACTTTACCAGCTGCTTCTCCACTAACCTCAAAGTCCTTAACTGCAGCTTTCTTGAAGCCAGCTTGTCCGAACCATTCAAGCTGGTTAGTCCAGGCCTCATTTCCGAGCCAATTGCAGATAAAGTCTTTATCACCAGCATAGATCAGAACCGGGGTACCGGTGTGCAACACATTGGTAACATTGTCTTGGAACGGTTCCATCCAGTCGCCGGCCATAAGGAAGTCGCGGTTAATGTTCATGTTGCAACCTTCATAGCTGGACACTTCAGCACCAATTGCTTCGAGCACTTCAGGTTGATTGAGGTATTTCTCGACGTATTTAGTTTGGGGATAACACAAAGCTTCTTGATCAGTGCACTTCTCACGCACATCGTAAATATTGAGTCCTGTCTTCTGGAAAGGACCTAACTGGGCGTTGTTGCAGTAAACTGCAGCTGGGAAACAGGTCCAAGTGCTGCGGAATTGATGACAAGTCTTGATGAGATTCATGCATGTAGGAAGCGAGCTTTGCATGCTTTCACACTCACTATCTTCTAAGAGGACAGGAACACCCGATACCTTCTTACCACCGCACGCCATAGGTAGATAATATTGGTATTGAACATCAGCATTAGTCAAACCGTTACCAATAAGGACGGAATCCAAGTTGAAATTGCGTTTAGGGTGGTTGAGAATTTCATTCGCAAAATCGGGAATGTAATGTCCTGCATATGATTCACCGGCAATGTGGAACGGCAAGTCAGAGTATTCTTTGAATTGTTTAAAGAATAAGCTCAAGAATGCGTACACATCTTCACCAGCGGCGCGAGTATTCGAGACAGTGTTGGAGGAGTATGAAAATCCAACATTGACGGGCTGGTCGAGGAAAATAACAGAAGCATTGTTATTCCAAGAATATTCATTGGGCACAATCTTCAGATTTTCATCAACTGAGGCGGGTCCTAGTTCGAAGAACATACCAGTGAGGGAAGAGCAGCCAGGCCCTCCATTGAGCCAAAGTACGACAGGATCGTTCTTGGGATCATTTCGGGATTCGAAAAACCAGAAAAACAAATGCTTGTCCTCCTCTTCGATATCGATATAACCGGAATACTGTTTAACATCAGGATCAATGCCCAAACCGTTGGGCTGCTTAGCACGAATGCGATAGCCGGGATGGTCTTCGGATTCGACCACAATGGGGAATTGGCGTTTAGTGGCAGATTTAGGAGGTGCCTGAGCCATAGATTTCAGTTTCTGTTCAACTCCAGGGACCGATTCGATGGCCTCCTTCCACATAGAAGTCACACTTTCAGCCACAGTCTCTGCAGAGTTAAGGAACATAGCATCTTCAGGCTTAGGAATGGCAGCTTTGATCAGCGAATCAATAATCTCATCATGATCGCCACCATTAATTACCTCTTGGTGATTAAGAATGTTTTTTAAGATATCAGGTTTAGGCAAATCTTTGAAGAATCCTGTGCCTAGTGAGATGGCGGAAACCTGACTAGCAGCTAAGACGCCACACAGAATTTCGGCTTTCATTGAAGATCAGAAGTCCAAAAGAGGAGAAGAAATAACAAGTTATCACTAAATGTAAAAGAAAAAAACGTCTAAAACAGCTGATTCAAATCGCCTTATTAGTCAATTGTGGGGGCAGTTCTGAATCACAATTACTATCGGGTTGGGGGGGGGGGGGGGGGGGTCCTTAGATAGCTTAGGAAGGTAAGTAGTATAAGATCGGAGTGTAATGAACGACCTTGCCCCCTTGGGCACAATTGCCATAGTAACAATACCCTTTCTGGACATAACTGAACTTTAATTTGAGAAACGTTTTACGGTGTAGAGCCGCCCCGAAGGCTACAGTCTTTACAGTGCTTTTTTATTGCTGAAGGATAAATAAATAGTTAGAGAGTCAGGTAAATAAAAGGAGATAAGTTAATGTAATTACATATCGATTCGAGCCATAGTATGATGATTGACAAATTAACAATGATCATGTTTAGAATGATAAGAGCTATAGATGTTTGGGTATTGAGACGTAGATCTGTTTGATAGCTCTTTCCGACGATTCAATGCAATCTTGGGAAGATTTAATCTTGCCATTCAAGTAACTTACTCGAGCGCCAATTTCTTTAGCCCCAGTATTGGCCACTTTTCCCAGGAGACTAAGCTCATCTTCATATTTAGCTATGTTAGCGGTTTCCGCTTTGATGATTGCGCGCAGACTATCAGTCTCCATTCGACTCGAGACCCGATCATCATTCACAATTCGTTTGAATGCCTCATGATAAAGAGGTTTTCCAGGTCGAATAAGCACTGGGGATCCATTCTCCACCTCGATACTGATCATGCGAGCATGAGCCAAACCAAACAATGCCTTATCGCCATCTGCGCCTTTGAAAAATCGCGTAAGTAGTAACTCTGGATAACATACGGTATCATGAACTGCAAGGTATTTCACCAAGGCCCATACCTGTTCCGTATTCCAAGATACTTTTTCTGTGCTACTGCTTGGGTTGACTGACTGACCGAAAAACAGGTACATTTTCAATATTTCCATCACCGCTTGAGTAGCCATTTCAGAAACAGCGGACTCAATATCTTCTCCTCGAGTCACACGCCTAACAAGTTTCTGCAAATCTGTCACTCTTCCCCCAATTATTCCTAATGCTTTATCCGCGCGTGCCACATCGATTTGGGTTCGGCAAGACTCTGGAAGTAGATCAAACAAATACTGCCTCGCTGAAGCTAGGTCAGCATCACCAATAACTACTGACTTAAGCATGCGGTCTGGTAAATAAGGAGTGAGCACTTCCTCGTATCTCACATCGGAAGTAACAATGATGACGTGAGCACAGTTAGATATAGCCAAGACTGAAGCAAATTCAGCAAGACTGTCATATAACATGGCGTTGCTCTTATCGGCACTCTTGTGCAAAAAGTTCTCAATAACAACGACAGGAAGCTCTTCCGGGTTATTTTCTAGGTACTTGAGTTCAGATAGCCCTTCAGAAGGCTCGTAGTGTTTCAAAGCAACCGATTTTAGTACTCTAGCTGTTGTGTTCAGCATTGATACAGTGTAATCCTGCACTGATTCAGCTAGTCCCGTCTTCTGGCCAATAAGACTTTGTGCCGCTAAGTCGAAAAAACGAGCCATGCTATTCCACCACGGGAAAACCGGAAAGTAGCCAAGTTGAGATGACAGGGCATGCAAAAACGCGGAACTATTGCGAGTATCTGCCAGCTTAGAACAATTAATTCTTAAAACATGCGGGCGATCTTTCAAAACCATCTCGTTCACCATGTAACTTTTGCCACTGCCTGACGGTCCAGACACGACTATAAGCGAGTCTGCACCATCTTCCATCCATTGATTTATCAGTTGAACTGCTTGTTTACGGTCATCCCATTCTGACGCCCATGCTCTGGTCATATTATCCGATGTGCTGCTCAGATGCGTTATGTCAAGAAAAGAAGTATACAGTTGAGAACTCCATTCAAATATTGGACTAAACCAAGAAGAATGCAGTAATGTACTCATTGAATGAGAAATCTTTTGGCATACAAAAAACTCACGAATAGGTTCAAATATTGACACTGTGACTGCGGCTAAGAGTGCAATGATAATAGGGAAAGAGATACGAGGGTGATTGACAATAGAGTCGCGTATAATATGAGCGCCGTAACTTTTTTCAAACAGTAGATTCAATCGAAAAAATTTATCAGGATCATTGCGAATCTTTAAGCCATGCACGCAGTTTCGAGCAACCAAGGCACTGCGCAGTCTATCGAATGTAACTTTAGCCTCATTTGGCGACTCTTTAGATGGAGGAGTTATATCATTAACATGACCATACCGTCGAAATAAGGCATACATGTCTTCCTCCGAAAGGTAAGGCGGATCGCCGGAAAACTTCATGATAATTGTTCGGGACGGAATCCGTCGCATGTCTTCAACCCAGGGCGTGCCCATAACTTCAAAGCATCGTATCCGACCAAACGGATTGAACCAAGGCCTAGAATGTTCTTCGTCGAGCTGTTTAGTGATAGTTCTTGCTATTTCGCCCGTAGTGGTGTTAGTAGAATCTGATAAGGCGAACTTGATGTACGCCCCGCCTTCGTTGAAGCGAGGATACACTGCGACGATCTTCACCGGTGAGTGGCCATCCTTCAGTTGTGTGTGCTTCTCAGCATAAAGGCTCAAGTATTCTTGAGAAGGAGAAGATAGGAAATCAAAAAGTTTCCCGAATGGACCCAGTAATTTGTAAGGAGGTACGACATTATCGAGATAAATGAGTCCTTCATCTGATGCCGTGGAGATCCTCCCAGAGTCAATAACCTTTTGCGAGGCTAAATCAGTCACGAGATCATCGCGCGATAATATCGAAGAGCTGTGTCTGAGCGGGTTGTAACGTGACGTGACGCGATACCTGCAAAAATTGGGTGCAAACGACCTTATCATTTAGAGTAAAGACAGGATAGAATGAGTGGAAAGAAGCTGAGGCGCGGGATAGTTGATTGGGAGGAGGTGAGAGGATCCCCACGCAGGTTGGAGGGATGAGCACGAGGTGATGTCACATTAAAACGTGAGGGCCAGGAAATCAACCGCTGACGTCCATATCGTCTTCTTGAGACGCAGAGGAGTCTCCGATCGATGAAGTTTCAAATGCAATTTGAGAGCGGGCGCGGAACAAGCCATTAGCAAAACCGGAATGACGATGGTGCCGATGGGGAGGTGGTGCCGATGGTAATGCAGGCTGTATAGGAGTAGTAGGGAGATCCTGAATAGTTGTAGTCGGAGTATTAAGCGAGGGAAACGCAGGACCAGAAGCAGAATTGATATAGGGCAATGAAGTAGCTTGATCCTGCGGGTTATTTGACGTGACCTCATCGTCGTCAATTTCGCGAGGAGAATCGATATCGTAGTCGTCAATGTTATCAAGGTATCCAGCAGCGTCAGCATCGGGTATATCAGCGTCGAGATCTACACCCAGGTCACCATCTTCCAGGTAGTTATTTATGTCTATTTGAGAGTTCTCTGGGCCTATCATTGGGTGGTCGCTAATGGACGTAGCCGGTTCATCGTCATCCTGATCGGTGATATCAGGGAGTCTTTGATCTGCAAGGCCCAGCTCATTATCGTCACCGTTATCTTCTAGATCGGTAGTTCTAAGGTCCTCTTCGAGTTCATCAATCACTCTCATAGTTTTGCCAATACCTGGGGGTCGCAGATACGAATATCCTGTCTGAGCTACGCTTTGGTTGTATGCGTCGTATTGTCGTTCCAGCTCTTCCAGCGTGGCGTAGGAAGCCTGAGCAACACACATACCATTGACGCGCGAGACAACAAAATGACTTCTAGGCTTCTCGTAGAGGCGGCCAACAGGTTTCAGCAAGGGAAAGCTTTGCATGATGTCGTTGTTTATATTCGAGCGTGCAAAAAGCGTCAAAGCGAAGACCGTAAATCATCTGGGGTTAGGGTAACTCTGATTGTCATCCTATGAGGAAGTTGCATTTTCACTGCACCATACCACTAGAGGCAGCGTATTAGACGCGCAGTATACTGAGAATGTCGTTTAGTGTTGTTAGGAGCGAGTTGAGGCAGAATGAGACGCGAACGGACGAATTATTGGCGCAGTTGGCGACCCGACAGTCGGTGGATGACGCGCTCTGCCGGGAGGTCGATGAGATTCTTAATGCGAGTAGCGCGCAAATATCGCAGCTAGAGCGATTAGCGGCTTCTGAGCCTCAGACTTCAAGAGAGCACGTCGTGCAGCGGCACAAAGAGATTATGGAGGAGCACCAGCTGCAGCTGCGCAGTTTGGTGGCAAAACTCACACAGGATCAGCAGAGGCGACAGCTTCTTTCGTCTGTAAAAGCGGAAGCTGAAGCGTATCGCAGTGGATCAGGGTCAGGAGGTCACACAGAGGCTGCAGAGGCAGAGTATATGCTGCACGAGCGTGGGCGGATTGATAATTCTCTCAATATGACCGACCGAATACTCGCACAAGCATATGAAACTCGTGACGAGTTTGATAGACAAACCTCAGTACTGGCCAACGTCCAGCGCCGCGTCTTCCAATCTGCTTCGCAAGTTCCCGGCATAAACGTGCTAATATCTAAAATTAATACAAGAAGAAAACGCGATAGTTTGATACTGTCTGCTATTGTGACAGCTTGTTTTTTAATGTTATGGTTTTTTGCATGATATGGGACCACAAAGAAGTTAGACCGACAGCCTTCCTTTATATACTCACGTCTCTTTGCGACGTTCTTTGTTTACTGACCGGACGGATCTCCACATGGCTTTAATTTCTTCAGGATCAGGATCACCGCATGCAGCCCACCTGATACGACATTCTTCATCAACGACATACACGTATCCTGCATATAATGTCTCCTGTCGCATCGCTAGACGCTGAGGCTTGGATAGCCCATTTTTAGGAACGATCATGTACGTACCGTAACGTGATTTTTCGATGCTCTTCTTCAGTTTCCGCAAACCAAACCAGTATAGCAGGAACGACTTGGAACTGTGGTCTGGAATATTAATATCCACTATCTGGACATCTTCGGCATTCGCTTCACTACCTTTTAGATATTCATCTACTTGCATTTGGCCAGAAAGCGAAGTGTATAAACGGACAATGGAGGTCTTTCCGGTCAACAGTTTGGTACTGCCGATTATATTTGATGTGTCTTCTAGGGTGTATCCTCTATAGTTGGGCATATAAAGTGATTTTTCCGCCTTTAACGGCCAAGGCGGGGCGATCCACGTTTTGCCTTTATGTTCCCTAAATGCATATGTTTCATGAAAGCTGCTCTTCTTCAGTTCAGCCATCATCTGCTGTCTGGCTTGCTTGCGTGCTATTGGATTTAGCAATTCCTCTTTTACTTGCGAGAATACTGAGTTTTCAGTCCATTCTTCTGACGCCCGTGGCACTTCACCGACGCCAACCGGCCTGTATGGCTTTATATGCGACGCTGTCGACTTGAGCCTTCGAATAATTAATGATCTGTGCATTGTGGAGTGGTGCTCGAGAAATCTCGGTTTGCAGGTTCTCGATGGTTTGTGGTTATTGATTTTTTTGAGCCGGGTAACATCGAGAGCGAAGGAGTGATGAAGGAGATGCTTCTAAAAAACGAAAAATCAACTGCGAAAGAGACGGACAAGGGTCAAAAGATGAATCCGGTATCATTAATGTATGCAAAAATAATCATCACAGTTGTGTGGTAACCCAGTTATGTAGTTCTGAGTGCTGTGAAGGGGGTGGATCTGTAATCTTAGTGATCAGATAAGCTGCAGATGCCTGGGCGAAGCCGTATGCGAAAGCTCCAAAATAAGGCACGCGCAGCAACCAAAAGAAGGCTAATCCAAAGCCAAGTAGGATTCCTTCACGTCTGGCATACCATTGCTTTCTCTCTTGGTTAGTGAAAGTAGTCTTGGGCAGTCTAGCGAAGTAAGGCTGTAAGAGCTGTCTGCTGCAAGCACGAGCGCCGAAAAAAGAGGTGAGGAGAGCAGCGTTGAGCTGTCTGGATGTGATGAGGGTGCTTGCACCTAGAGCGAGTGCAGGATAAAGTCCTGCTATTTGATATATATTAGAGAACGTCATTGCCGGCATTACATAGCGACCGAGCAACGGCAGCGAACTAGCCACGTAGACAGCTAGGGATAACAATACGCGTCGGGCGTGCCGGTAAGCGTATTTAGACACATGAGCCATGCGCAGGCGTTTCTTTAGGTTGAAGCTAGGTGCAGATACAGTCAAATCCGATGCTTTCCAGTCACTTGAGAGCTGCGGGTAGTATAGTTTCTGAAGGCCGGGGTGTTTTGCTTTATTTTGTGCGTCTATAGCGTGCAAAGAAGACATGAATATTTCGTCGAGGAGTTCTGGGGCCAATAGCCTTATGAGGATGATCATGAGGCCCGGGAGATCGAGTATCGCGTTTTCAATGAAAACTAGCAAATCGAAGATCGAGCTTCTCCTTTGCGATCCCACGAATATCCATGTTCCTATCGTTAAAAATATTCTGAATATATATATAGGTATAAGTACAAGACCATGTAGAAGCAGGCATATTGCAGCGGTGTAGAGGGCAGCTTTGTAGAATTTTGCATCCAGAAGAGCAGGGTTCTGCAGCGCTCTATAGGTACCAACGAAGGTAAGTTGAGCGCCCCGGACGACGGCCCAGACATTCATTCCGCTTCGAGGCCGCGAAAGGAATACTGGAGAGGGCATTCTATTGGATAGAAAAGGATCAGGTGTGAGTTGGCTTATCAAGTTGAGTGACAAGTCTATATAGGGAGTGGGGAAGGTTTAGATTTCGACAACGATGAGAAAGCGTATAGTGCTGCTAAAGAGTCAACCAAATGGCGAAGTAGACCCTTATGCATCACTAGAGCCTCACTATATTAGTGTATTGAAAACATATAATCTGAATGCGGACCGACTGCATGAGGTGCTAGACTACAATTCGTTCATTTTCACTTCAGCCAGAGCCGTAGAAGCGCTGAAAGGATCAAATGTCCTTAGCCACCTTATTTCAAAACCCGTATACGTTGTAGGGCAGCACACTGCCAGCGCCTTACGTGAAATTGGTCATAATGATATTCGTGGCGAGGAGTCGGGCCGGGGCGAGGTACTGGCATCTATCATAGCAGATCACTACAGAGATGGGAAGGTGCACGGACCTATGATGTTTCTCAGCGCAGAGACCACTGCATACGATTTGGCTGGAAGATTATGCGACGAAGGAATAGAAACAATGAAATTGATAGTCTACAAGACTGAGCCGGATCCACAGTCAGCAAGCATGCTCTCTTACCATCTAGATCAGCATCCGGACGAGAAAATGATCTTAATAGTCTTCTCACCCTCTGGTGTTTCTAATTGCATTCCTGTTATTAGAGCTCACAGCAACAGACTACACATTACATGCATTGGTCCATCTACCGAGAAGGCATTACTTAGACATGGTCTTTCTGTCGAAGCGACTGCAGAATCTCCCGATCCGGAAGGAATGACAGCAGCGCTGCGGCAGAAAGGCCTTCTTAATTGAAATAGTTAATTTATATGATTAGATGTTCAAAATATACTATGTGTTCATAATTGCATACGCATAGTCTCGAAATATAAAACGCTTTTGTGTGCATTTTGTGTAATATTTAAGGTGTCGCAGTCGGGTAGGAAAAACTCCTGACACCCAACATTGTCCGAATTGCTAACTTTTCCTTAAATTTAAACAGCTTCTTGACCTTCGATGTCACCTTTCTCCTGTCCTGCGGGGCGACGAGTAGGATCGGCCTCGCCATGCACCGTCTCGCAGATCTCCTCCAGCGTGCGGCGTTTCGTTTCGACAATGCAAAGGGAAGTAAATACACCGAGCAACATGAAGAGGGCGAAAATCTCCATAACGTGATTGAGCCAACAAGCATTGTTAGAAGCAGGACATCCGTGACCCTTGAGAGGGCCAATAAGGACCTGGGCGATAATGGCACCGACCTTACCGGAGGCAGCAGAAATGCCATGGGCAGTAGATCTGTAGCGGGTAGGATAAGTTTCACCAGGAACAATGAATGTAGTGGTGTTTGGTCCCCAATTGAAGAAAAGCTGACACAGGACATAGAGTGCAAGAAGACCTCCATCGCCCAGCTTGTGATATGCAAAACCGATAATGCAGAAGAGAATGGTGAGCATCAAGAAACCAATAGTTTGAAGAGGCTTACGACCGACAGTATCAATAGTAGCCACAGAAAGCCAGTAGCCAGGAATAGCACCAGCACATACCAAAATGATATTACCGACGCAAACGTTGTGCAAATTTGTGTAGACATTGTGTTGACCAGCATATCCAATAGCGGCAAGAATAGTGGAGTTGTTCAAACCGAGACCATAGAAGGCAACGTCCAAGAAAAACCAGGAACCAGCAGTACCAATGATGAGTCTGCCGTGCTTCCATTGTTTGAAGTGGTTATAGAAATCGCTGAGAGAGGCCTTAGGAGCAACTACTTCGAGATCTTCACCGGTAGGAGATTTGAGACGGACGACAGCGTCCTCGCCACTGCCAACAGATGCTTCAATCTGAGCGGCAATTTCTTCGGCAGTAGCATCACCGTATTTGTTAGCAAGGTATTTCTTGATATCAGCATCAGCCTTATCGACATCGTGAGAAACATCGAATGTATATCGAGGAGTTTCAGGCATAGTGAGACGGAAGTAGAGAGCGAAACAAGCAGGGACAGCACCAAATCCGATGACGATACGCCACATTTGATCGGTGGCCTTAGCACATTCACCGACACATTCAGCAGCGGTATCATACTTCTCAAGAACACCTTTCCAGCCGGCAGTGCAAACGACACCGACAATAGCGGCAGCCAACTGGCCCCAGCCCTGATTGGCGAAGACAGCACCCATCATTGCACCTCTGAATCTAGTAGTAGCAAACTCGGAAGTAATAATAGAAGAGAGTGGATAGTCACCACCGATACCAATACCCATAATTACACGCCAGAAGATAATGACGCCGACAAATGAGAGGCCATCGGCCTTGCCTGCGATCGCCTGGCCAAGGGTGCCGGCAATAATGATCATGAGTTCGATACCGTAAACACGCTTGCGACCGAGGACGTCAGCGATCCACCCGAAGAATAATTGTCCAATTACAGTTCCGCCAGAGGTAGAAACCTTGATAGCGGTATCGGTGCTGCTGGGCAAGGATGCAGAGTGATAGAAGGAGTAGGCCATCATGACTACAGCGATATTGATAGCAAAAATATCGTAAGCATCAGTAAAGAAGCCAACACCTGCGACAGTTATAGCGCGAACATGGTACCAACCGAATTTCGCATTGTCGATCTTCTCAAGAGCTAAGCGGCGACGCTCAATGGGATCAGAAATGTGAGCGAAATCATTGACCGTGTTGTGAAACGCAGCGTTACCGCCGGCAGTGCGATTTATTCCAGCCATGCGCTATATGTAGAGTGGTTCAAAGGAGGATTGAGCTGTGAGAAGTTCTCTGTTGGTAGGAAGAGAGTGGAAAGATGAGAATGTTCTTACTTATATAAGCAGAGAAGATAAAATGAGTTCACAGAAGTAATAAAAAGGACTACGGCAGAATCCTTTTTTGGGTCTTTTTCATAATAGAGTTTTCGTATAAGGTTATTTAGCAGCGACCAGTAAAGAGATCAACCAATACAACGTGTTGATACTATGCTTCCAAACTCTAAATCTTGTCCACCTTTTTTACTGATTCCGCAAAGAAGGAGCCAGATGTATGGGAAAGAAGCAATAAAGCACTCAAAAATATTCTAATGTAAGTACCAAAGAAGCTTGAAAAACTCTTACTGGTTTTTGGCACACTTTGACGCCTGTTTTGCGAAAAAATTGTGACAAAATTCGCGGCCTGTTACGCATTATCTCGGATAAGAAATACAGTTCTGATTGCAGTAAGGGTATGGATATTGGGACAGCCGACTTGATGCACGTTGCACGATCCAGGCTTTGCCATTGGCTGAAAAATTGTTCTGGAGAAAAAATTTCCCACTTATTGATAAGTGGATTAAGGTTTCATTTATCCTAGTAAGATTATACACTAGAGCCGCAAACGAATGCGATCAGCATCAGATGTACTCGTTATTAGCCTATTAACTACACAAAGATGCCTAGAACACGACTCGCTCAAACGTCTTGGCGAGGTATAGGCTTTAGCTGTGTATAAGGTATAGATGTGTGCGCAATATAGCACAGAGGGCTGTATGTGATGGTCCGAGAGTGGATCATCTGCAGCTTTTAAAGTGGATTCATCTCAAGTCACTCCGGAAGAATGCAATTGTTCGCGGTGGGATGACTACACATGTGTTTCGCAAAATAATTGCAGCAATAAGCTTTGAATTAGGGTTCATTACGCGATCGAATGCTCTCGGCATGGCTTGGCAGGATCTTGCTATTGGCCGCTTTGTTGCCCATATTGACTTGGAACCGAACGTTGTACACTGCGAACCACTGTTTAGCAGTTATACAGCACACGTGCGAAGTCGGAGAGCATTTACTAAGCTGACTGTGAACAAATATCACTTAAAATGCTAAATAAGGGGAGGTGCAGATGTGTGTGAAATAAGTTTGAAATCGATTAACGTAGAGTCCGTTATCCGGTTCTCGGGATGTCACAAGCTTCGGCGTAAATCAATTCTTTCAATTGCAATTTTGTCAGACTATCTTTATGTGAATCGAAGTCAAAGAAACCCGGTGGAATCGGAGGGGCGTTAGGTTCGTCATTGGGGTCATGATAGAGCTCTAGGTATGGGTGTTGCAGAGCTTGTTCCACGGTAATGCGTTTACTCGGGTTAAACGAGAGCAGTTTCTCGAGCAAATCAATAGCAAGAGGGTTATGACCTTGGAATAAAACGTTGAACGGAACGCGTTTCTTGAATGGCAGGCCTCGAATATACTCTCTCGCGCGCCTAGACTTCACACTATAGTAGTCTTCCATAGTAGGTGTACCAAGGACGTCAAAAATAAGCGCAAGTTGATCGTTATAGTCTCTGCCTGGGAAAAGAGCTTTACCTGTCAGCATTTCCGCAAGGATACAGCCAACAGACCACATATCGATAGCCTTCGTGTATTCTTTGAAGGTCAGCATGATCTCCGGTGCACGGTACCATCGAGTGGCAACGTATTCGGTCATATACCCGTGCTGCTGACCTTGAAACCCGTTCACAGAAACGTTTTGCACTAACCTTGCAAGACCAAAGTCGCATACTTTCAGATCGCAGTTGGCGTTCAGGAGCAAATTTGACGGTTTCAAATCGCGGTGAAGAACACCAGCAGAATGCAAGGCCTTTAACGCTCTTAGCGTTTGATAAACGAAATACTGACAATGATCATCTGTAAGGGTCTGAGATCTAATCACTCTGTGCAGATCTGTTTCCATCAACTCCTGCACTATATAAACTTCGTTGAACTCTTCGTAGCTGGCAGGCTTTTGGATATCGAGTATCGATATGATATTTTCGTGATTGAAATGCTTGAGAAGCTTGATCTCCCGTAATGTTCGTAAACAAAACATAGCATGATCAAAGGGCATGATCTTTTTAATTGCCACATTCTGTCCTGAAGGCTTGTGCAGAGCGCTGCATACGACACCGTACGCTCCTTCGCCGATAACGTCCAATATCTGATAGCTTGCGCTAACATTAAATGTCACTTTACGCATCTCCATATTGGCGTTTTCTTGCAATACAGGCACCTACAACTCTAGCTCCTTCTTGCGCAAAAAAGAAAAGGAAAATATACAGCACCACTGGAGATTCTCTCTATTTCGTCCTTTATATAAAAGAATGAAGGGATAGAAACGTCGGTTTGAAACGAGATTAAAGTTTACAGGCTTTAAGGTTTTGACGCAATAACTTCAAAAGAGCACGCTGCCGTCTGTATTGTTATATGTTCTACACTATTAATACCCGTACTCATAGCATTAATTGACTATCAACACAGTTCCTAACAAACCGACTATTATGATCTGTATATTGTCCTCAACACAGGATCAGATCAGAGAATATTCATTTGGCATGACCGGAAAACTCTAATTCTGTCAAAGAAAGCAAGCGCAAGAAGAAAACGAGTATGAACGAATAGAGAATGTCTTTCTCTTCCTTATTGTTCCGGTTTCAAGTAACTGAATTCGACCACAAACAAAAAACAGTATTGCTAAATTCGCGCAATATCTAATAATATTCTTTGACAACACAGTCGACCTTAAGAAGAAATGTTGGAGCGAATGCCATTTAAAAACTGAACGTAGGACTTAGAGTAATTGTCCATCTGATCCTCCACCAGCATACTAGCAAACCACTGTCGCAACGACGGTTCACTAGTTTCAGGAACAATGTATAAATTAGGGTATGTAATAGATCCAGGTCTGTCGCGCAGCTTGTCCATGATGGCATGAATGCGAGGGTTTAATCCATTCTCAATCCTCAGGAGCGTAGCTTTACCTGCAGGTACCTCTTCAATAGTGGAGACCCCAAAAGTGTGCTCTAATAGCATGGAAATAGCACCCCGGCAAACATAAAGCAAAAATGTCTCTCCGTTATAAAGCAAGTACAACCCATGTGCAACCAATGACTGTCCAGACAAGTTTAGACGTGGAGGCAGTACGATTTGACCCGTTTCTCCATCAGGAAGGCCAGCATCATCAGGCATGTCATGTAATCCATATAGCTCAGGATATATGTATTGCATTAGATAAGGCGGGGGAAGGGTAGTGAGTAATGCAATAGCATGCGATCGAATATCGCTGCGTATTTTAGTCCCTTTACGGAGTGCAGGATGTTTCTGCAACGCGAGAATTAGAGCAGGCAGAATTCTTAGGTTCGCAGAAATATGAAGTGGATTTCCCATACCCACGTTAGAAGCAGAAACTTCTTTTTTATAAACTTGCAACATCTCTGTAAGGCTTTTCAGCAAATATTGACGGCCGTCATCAATGTTGCCGTACAAAGCTTTTTCACAGGCTTTGTGGGAAAAGTAGGCGGCACATGCAACTGGATCAGCACTAGCAAAAAGATCACTGGCTTTACTGCTAATTGGCATGCAGAGAGTAATAGTGCGAATTCGTCGTTCGCCAAAGCAGGACGTGCCTAAGATCGCAACTTGGAATGCCATGGTTTTGCGTCCGATAGTATCGTCAATCTTGACTTCAACCATGTATGATTGGTCTCGGGGAAGCGCGGGCAAAGCCATAAGATCACTGCTGCGATTGAAAAAGTTTCCGTAAAACACATTGGCCTGGACACCAGATGTCGCACGAACACGCATGACAGTTTCGAAACCGATTTCTGTACCAAGGTACTTGCTCAACTCATATCCGAGTTTCATGGAGTCCTCATGTCTAGTGCTCTTCCAGGAAGGATAAAAATAAGTTTGTCCGGCAGTAAACCTGGGTAAATCGGACAAGGAAGCAACGTCTTGATAGTCACCAGAGAATAAGAACATATCAACTGAAACCTGATCCTTCGCACATTCCATAGCCATAGTGCGGTAGAATTTGTTGTTTGATTGAAGCAGAGTACCTTCTCTAGGAGTATTGAGTAAACTTTGCTCATCTCTTTTTGGCAGTGCACCAACACCAGTGTCAGGACGGCTGGCCATGAAGCAAGTGATTTTTCCACCCACTGAGTGGATGAGATTATGTGCAGCTTTTATTCCCAAACCCATCGTGTTTTTCATTTCTTTGGGGTTTTGGAACATATTTCCTAAATTCGATAATAGGTTATCAATAGCTTGACGGTGATCTTTCAGAGTCACAAGCAAGCCATCGGCGGACGGGACGAACACGTCGTCCGTATCGCCAACGACAAACATTTCCAGTTGGTCGGAGGAAAGTTCTTCGGCATCCCCTTGGTCAGAATCAGTAATAGGACTATCTGAAGGAAGCTTAAAATAATGAAGGTTGCTATCGACACACAAAAAGGCCACTCGAGTTCTACCATCGCGGTTAGGGATGCGGTCCAAGTTCTCACGAATAATATGAGCAACAGCAGCAACCATACCAGATTCGACAGCGGGAAACGATACATCGATAACAAAAGCATAAACAACAGGCATGGGAGGACGTGCCATGTATTCCGGAGAAGCTAAGAAATCCACCACACCGTAATTCAGCTCGGCACGATCGTATCTGTTAGCAGATACATTTTTGATAGTATCAAAGTCCAAGCCTTGAGGTACATCGTTAGCTAAATGACACATGGCGCAGCGATAGCGGGAACCATTATCAATGAACGTAACAAAAGGGTTTATGTACGTGCGGCATCGGCGGCATCGAGCTACCACGCCATCGGATACCAACGGGATTCGTTCGTCTTCATCATGAAGATGAGTGAATGGACGAATAATAAGAGCAAATGGCAGCTTGGAACGTTTCAGCAAGGAAGGGTTGCTTGGTGCGACATTCAGAGTAGAGCGAATATAGTCTGGCGACGCATTTGCAAATTCTGCAGACTCTATGACCTTAGTATCAGGAGGAAGGATTATCGGAGGAGGAGGTTTAGTGATATCATAAGGGTCCACTTTTGAAGTTTTGTCGAGTAGGTCGACGTTTTGGAGATGATTATAGGCGGCAGCAGGTTGACTGTTATAACCGTGGTATGCAGAGTTCTGATAGCCCTGGTTGGGGTCCATGGCAGGCTGTCCGGGCATTTGAGGCATCTGCGGAGTCAAGGGAATTTTTGGGACAGGAGGGCCCGGCTGGACCTGCGATGGAATGTTGTTATCGACTGCGGGATACATATTAGGCTGCTGTGGATAAGCCTGAGGTTGGAGAGGAACAGGCATTCCAGCCGAGGGAACACGAGCCTCATGTGGCGGGTACTGTTGTTGCGAGTAGCCTTGGTACTGTTGCTGATTGCCTATGTTCATTTGAGCAAACTGGTTGTTCATTGTATCCATAGGCGCAGACGGGACGGGAGCACCGAATGGCTGTTGATTGTATGCTTGATCAGGTTGCATTGAAGGCGGAGCTTGATTATTGGAGAAATCGTGAGCAATATATTGCCGACGAGGTTTCCTGTACGAAGCCGATTGCTGCTGCATTTGCGCGGGCATTTGCTGGTCGGGGGGAGGGTACTGCGACATGGTGTTTTAGAGAGAACAGACTCGAAGAAAACAGAGAAAAAACGCGCTATTAAATGGTAGATTTCAAGCGATAGAACCTTAGAAAGTTCAGTTAAAATTCGAGTGTATATATACACAAGCGAATAGAGCACAGTTAACTATAAAATGGCAAAAGAGGAACTTTCTTATGCAATTTCTGTCTACTGTTAGTTATTCAACCCCCTAGTGTGACTGTTGTGAATTGTTGCAAATTTGGTGAGCTGGCAGCAAGAGGTGGTTACAGACCCCCAACCCTTAGAGGTTCCTTTAACTGTGCACGTTGCTATGCTGGTCGGTTTAGTTCTCGATTCGGAGTTTTTTCTGATTGCTAAATATCCATTTTATATTATCAGAATGTTTTATTTATTTAGTTGTAGATGCCGAGACCAGTTGCTGGAATTCAATTGCAAAGCGTGACAGAAAGAGTGGCACTGTGTGACACCTGTTGAAGTGTCCATAGAGATTTGTTGAACTTGGCACTCTAAATGAGCGGTCTCGGAACAAGCGAGAACCTCAAGACTAGTTAGACATTAAAAGACCAAAATAATAAACAGAAATGGGATTAATCGTTTGCTTTTTACTCGTTTAGGCGATATCGAGTCCACACAAGTCCACAAGATACTATGCCAGAGTAGTCCGCTCAATGTAACGTCGCGATACTTTATTGGCCAATCCTAAAAATAGAGTTGCGGTTATATTCGAAAGTAGTTTATATGTTGCGCACTGGCGGATATTGTGTAATACGATTGTATTTAACTATTTGCACCTGGCAATGATCGATCTATTAGTTGCTGACGTTGAAGAGAAGGGCCATGTCATGAAACAGGGCAGTTCGAACACTACTGCTGGCAATACTGGCGCTAACTCTTCCACTAACGACAAACCAAAGAACATCATTCTTGGTAAAGATGGCAAACCGTGTCGTGCGTGTAATACGCTGCAGGATTTCCTGGGGAGCCAGCCCGAGAAAAAAAGAGCTATGCAACCAAGAAGCGAGAAGATCCAATCTGAGTGTCCGCCTGACGTAGAAGAGCTAGGAAGGTCGACATGGACATTCCTACACTCGATGGCGGCGTACTACCCGGAAAACCCTACTGCAATGGAACAGATCGAAACTGCACAGTTTATCAGGACATTCTCTAAATTGTACCCTTGCTGGTCGTGCGCGGAGGATTTTAGAAAATTCATCGCGAAACCGGAGAACGCTCCTAGAGTCTCTTCACGCGAGGCGCTTTCGCGATGGATATGTGGCGCACACAATGAGGTCAACAGAAAACTCGGTAAACAGGAGTTTAACTGCAACCTTTGGAAGAAGCGATGGCTTGAGAATGATGAATGCTAGACAACACGTATACGCGCTGATTGGTGACACAACTGCCGGTCTTCACTCGCCCTTTTCCCTTCTATCCACTCACTGTACATATCGAATCTTGCGACGGCAAACCGGCCCGTGCCAACTGACTAAGAAATAACGCGCCCCCTATATAGTACAGCACGTTATGCATCTGATACGAATATTATTCGTCCATTCTGCCGAATACCATTGCCGCATTATGAACGTTTTCATTTAATATATGTCACGTGACGATCGAGTTTAGGCACCCCCGCCCCTTCTACGAGCACTGACCGACCCTGGACATCACCTATTTTTTTCTCTAAACTACTGCCTTAGTTTATTGGCGAGGCGTCCCCAAATCACTTAGCCTCAATAAATTCAGAATTTGGACGCACTGATACAGTGTCGTTTATTTTGTTAATTTATTTTTTCATATAACTAGCGGCATGTGGTCTACCTTACAGCATCCTGCATGTCAGGTGCGGCGCACCGCGCTATGTTCATTTTACTCAGCCAGTGCACGCCGTAGTCAGTCATGGGCGCAGACCATTGAACAGGCCCAAAAATTGACAACGCCGACTGCGGCACCCAAATCCCCTTCCAGATCGCCGTTTGTCGCATTGGATCCGCTGGGCATCGTTGCAGACGAAATGGGAAATCTAATGAGCAATATCCGTACACTTCTAGGCAGTTCGCATCCTTCGCTGCAGACCATCGCTAACTACTATGTCGAAGACGAAGGCAAACATATTAGACCACTGATTGTACTGCTGATGTCCAAGGCACTCGCTGATGCGCCCAAGCGCAACTTCAACGATCAACCTTCTGGGGCCTGGCTGAATGTGGACTTCAATCTGTCTCCCCTTGGGGTGCTTAAAGACTGGAACCCTCTCACCATGATCAGATCCGCTGATAAGGAAGACGCTGTGCCAAGCGATGGCGTTTTGCCGTCTCAGAGACGTCTTGCCGAGATTACAGAAATGATTCACGCTGCCTCGCTGCTGCACGACGACGTCATAGACCATGCCGATTCTCGACGAGGGAAGCCTTCGGGCAATTCGGCTTTCGGCAACAAACTAGCTATCCTTGCAGGTGACTTCATGCTCGGTAGAGCTTCCGTATCCTTGGCACGCCTTCGCAACGCAGAAGTCATAGAGCTAATGGCGTCCGTCATTGCCAATCTAGTGGAAGGTGAAATAATGCAACTCCGCAACACATCTAGCGCGTATGAGCCAGCCTATAATGACGACTCTGCACATAACATACACCCGAAGACCTGCAGTACCCCGGAAATTCAGGCCGCCTTTGAGTATTACATGCATAAAACTTATTTGAAAACCGCATCACTTATATCCAAGTCTTGCAGATCCGCTGCTGTTCTTGCAGACGTTAGTCAGAACCTCATAGATGACGCCTATACTTACGGGCAGAGTATCGGGCTGGCTTTTCAGCTTGTCGACGACGTGCTCGACTTTGTCGGCTCGGAAAAGGATCTCGGGAAACCCGCCGACGGTGCAGATCTGAAACTAGGTCTCGCAACAGCGCCCGTACTTTTTGCATGGGAAACAAGCGCTGAGCTTGGACCTTTAATACAGAGAAAGTTCTCTCAACCCGGTGACGTTGCACTGGCCAGGAAACTGGTTATTGAGTCTGGAAGTATTGATAAGAGTCGAGATCTGGCAAAACAATATTGCGATCGTGCACGAAAGGCTCTTGACTCTTTCCCAGATTCTGCTGCTAAAGACACTCTTGTTTCTCTCGCTACTACGGTACTCAATCGCAAACGATAGGGACTTTATTACTTTCGTTTAACCGTGTAAATATACGAATCACATCCTTTTCCACTCGTTAATTATCGTAAAATATTGATAGATGGTGCTAAAAAGATTGGTCATCGTCTATGGTCGTGCAAATGTCTTGCCATAATGACAATAGCCCGAACCGGATAAGATCTGCGTTCTTAGAGTTAGCAACAGTCTGCATTTTTTGGTTGAACTTCTCCAAAGTTCCTTTCTTTTCGAGAATAATCCTGGTATTCAAATACTTGCCAAACCTTTCGGTTACTTTTTGTTTCAGAGAATCAGCAAATACATCGGTGCCTTGACTATTAGATGCAAATTCAAGACAACGTTTCATGAAAGCCTTGGTCTGCTTTATAGTGCCGTTAACCAACACTACTGCAAATGCAGAGTTTAAGGCTCTATCGGATAGTTTTTCAATTCTCTTGGATTCACTAGGTCTCTCTATCAACAATTGCCTAAGCACTGCCAACATACGGAATAACAACTCTGGAGAGGCATTGGCATCAATCCAGTTAGAAGAGTCCCAGGTGTCAATCAACTCTCGAAGATTGCCATGTGCAGATTCTATCATCGAAGACACCACAGACGCTGAATCGCTTGTCCGTCTTGATCTTTGTAGCATCTCTGTCTCAGAAGACACTACTTCAATCGGCGCAGTATCCCTTAGTTCAGTAACGATGACAGACCCCAATTGTTCATGGCAGATGTTTTTCGACATAGGTAAGCCTTGGCTTCGTGGTTTGAGAGGCTGCGAGTTAGCAAGTGGTATCTCTGATTTGACAAACAGTTCAGTTTCCTTGTTAGTTTTAAAACCTGGCAAACCTGATGATTTCTTTTCGTAATCAGAACCGGCTGATCCATCATGAGGTGCCAACTGGGTTTCAGAAGGAGTCTCAGTATTAATATCAAGGTTAGAGGTATTTGACTTTTTAGTGTCACCAGCTGATTCCAGGATTAATTGCTCAAGTTCAGCGTTAAGTGGCTTAGACTGACCAGGCTCATTGTCTATGACACTTTTAGATGAAGCGTTAGCGAGTGGAGACTCTGGAATTGTTGCGGGCTCAGGATACTTGGAGTTTCGGGATGGTGAGACTTGGCTTTGCATATTTAAAAGTCCATTGGATTGATCGACGAGAGTGATATTTTTGGTCTGACAAGGCGAGGTTCGCATTTTTTTTTCCAATAGGGGTTCAGTATCTCCAGAATGCAGACGCTGTTTCTTCATGGAGAGAGCTGGAGAAGACTGAGAAAACGTGTATAAGCTTGCTTGACTTTTGGCAGATTTAGCAGAAGCGAAGAGCTGGTCAGTCTGTTCTGTAGCATCGCAAAGTTCTGCATTCAAAATCAAGTCAGTCTTATTGTCGATCAATGCAAGAGAGGTACCGGAAGTGTTCAGACTTGCGAATCCAACAGCAGAAGACATATCTGGATACTTGAAAGCGTATAACTTCTTCTTAGCCGCACCGACTTTTGGCAGAAAATATTCCAGTATTCCATAAAACTCTGATTTGTAAGCAAAATTCCATTGACCAGAGTCCTTGCGAAACACTACTACCAGGAAGGAGTCAGATTCTGAATCTGAGCAAATATACCAAGGTTGTGAACCGTCAGGTGCATTCTGTGGAAGCATTGTAGTTGCATCCAGTTGCCGAGCAACAGAGCTTTTTGAAGGACTTTGTGCCTCATCAAGCAGCTGATTAGACAAGTGAGTGCTGCTTGTGGATGACATGTTAAGCGTGACAGCGTCTTTCTGTATGGGCGACGAGTCGCCGTTGAGCACTGCTTTGCTTATATGTGAGGATGCAGGTGAAACAGGTGCAGGTGATGAACGTGGAATCTGTTTAGCAGATGCATCGGACATAATTGTGACATCATTTAGGGGCCGGTCGACGGTCTTTATAGGATCTGATATGTTGTTGCTTGATTCAGCGTGTTGTTCAAGAGTAGCAATATAAGAGGCCCGTGTAGAAGTGGGAGTCCTAGTCAAACTGCTGCTACTGATAGGTATAAATGGCTGCACAGAAGACGCCGAAATGTCTTGCTGTATGGCCCTGTGGGTTTTTGTGTTCGTCTCTGAAGTGACTATTTTTCTTTTTAAAGCATTTTTAGGGGCTGGTTCAAGTTTCAGATGTTGATCGGCTGGATGCACATTATAGAAGTCCCAGAGTTCTGATCGGTACTGGGTGTCAGCAACGAATGAAGGCAAGTAGTTAAGCGGCGGATCTTTATCAAGTTGCAATTCCAAAACGCGCAGCGCCTGGTTATAATGATTTAGTTTTTGTCCAGATAACACCGCGTCTGCTTGAAGCGCGTCCAGCAAGTTTGGCGCCATTTAGCGGTGTTTCTCGTGGTATTGGGTGAAGTGTAACTAGGAGTGAGCTATTAAGCTCCAATTCACCACCCGTAAGAAACGCGTAAACTGACCCTACAAGTACGTGTTTGCGTTCGCGCAAAATGGACAAAGAATTATTCGTAGGAACCATAGCATGGTTTGCACCATCTATACCTGCTGATACAAAACAGTCAATATCCGATGCAATAATCGACCACGGTGGCAAATGCAGCGACACCTTTGACCCGATACGCGTAACGCATGTCGTGGCACAGGACCCTCGCTTTGCTGAATATAATGCAGCTTTAAAAAACCTGCTTTCTGTGATCACCCCAGAATGGGTCGAGTCTTGTCTTGCTCGCGGTAGACTGTTGCCTACTCGTCCTTTCTCCCCGGACCCCTCGCATCTCTTCGCCAATGTATGTGTATGCGTAGCTGATCTACCTCCCGGAGATGCAGAAATCATATATGGCGCTGTTCTAGGACTTGGAGGCCAGTGGGCGCATTCACTAACTAGATTTGTCACGCATGTCATTGCAAATGATCCAAACGATCCAAAGTGTATTTTGGCTCGTAATAAACCCTCTATACGCATAGTCACCCCGCTCTGGGTTGAAGATTGTCTGCGTATTGGCCGTCGTGTGCCGGATGATGCTTACTTACATGACCAGTCACAGAAAATTGACTCTGAATCTGCTAAGATACCTTCCTCTTTGCCGCATATTGATGCAGATCCAGAAGTAACTATTCCAGAGTTTACAAATCCCCCTGCTAAACTCTTCGCAGGCCACACACTATACATTGACCCTGACATTTCTCTCTCAGCCCCCTATTTAGAGTCATTTACGCAATTAGTTCAGAAATGCGGTGGTATAGTATCGAAGTCTCTCTCAGCTGCCACTATAGCAGTGTGCCTCGACCGATCTACGTCTACTTATACAACTGCCTTCCAGAAAGGTATCATCTTGGGAAACATACAGTGGGTATTCGACATGATTTTTAAAGGTGAGTTTTTGGATCCTTTAAAGCAACTACTGCATTACCCGATACCTAGCAAGACCCAGTCGATACCTAAAATGCAAGATTTAGCTATCTGTGTCAGCCTATATTCCGGCGACGCACGCGCTTACATTGAGCAGCTGATCAGACTCGTTGGTGCTAAGTACACTAAGACACTAACACCAACAAATACCCACCTCATAGTGCCTAAAGCAGAAGGTAAAAAGTACGCCGCAGCGCGGTACTGGTCCCTGCATGTGGTGAATCACCTGTGGATAGAAGAGTCGTATGCCAAATGGCAAATGCAAAGTGTCTCTGACCCAAAATACACACAGTTCCTTGCTGATGGTACCTTAACGCAAGTTGTCGGACAAACTCAACTTAAAGTCGCTGATTTAGCGGAGTTAATTTCCAAACCAAAAGAATCCGTCATAGTCGAGGTTGACTCAGATCAAGAAGAGGATTCGGCAAAAGAGAACCTGCAAGCGACAACTATCTCTAACGAAACGGAGGTACGATTACAAAATAGACGGTCCGAGAACTCTCAAGAGCTATCAATAGTTCCTTCAACGCCAAGGAATCCGCTTGAGGTAGTCAGAGACACTGTCGAGCAACGATCTCGCTCAAGTCGAAAATCTGCGCAAGCTGCGACTGAGAAACTTCATACTGCGATTGAGGATCTGAACGAATTTCAAAGGCACCACAGCAAACTTCCAAAGCTTCCTGGCGAAGATACGCGCAAAAGAAAAGAACGAGCAGGAACACCATCCTCCAAGCGATCCAAGAACTCACCTGTTGCCGATATCCAAGCAATAAAGATTCTTCCTACCGGTTTCGCACTTGATCACCTGAAAGAAGATGATATAGAGAAGCTTAGCAAGCTTGGAGTTATGTTAGTGGATGACCCAAGCGAAACAACACATGTCGCCCTGGAAAAGATCAAGCGTACCGAAAAATTCTTAGTGGCTTTGGCTTACGGGCCAAAAATCGTGGACCGCTCTTATATAGAAGCATTGCTGTCGCAAGACACCACATTAGATCCGGATGACTTTTTGTTGAAAGATAAAGAAGGGGAACGCCAGTTGCTTGCTGGAAAAACACTGCTTGATGTTGTTAAGAGCGCAAAAGATTACTGTGCAAAAGGCGGCCTATTTCACAAAATGGGGTTCAACATAACGCCGAATACGAAAGCACAAGGAGATGTATTAAAAAGAATCATTGAAGCGCACGGCGGGAAATGCAAGTTTATTAAATCAGCAAGAAGCAAGGAGTATTTAGTGAATAATGACCAGTTGGTGCTTATTGCCGGCTCATCAGATGGACAATTCGTGGAAGGAGCTAATGCCTATGGCAAAAAGCATGGATACTCTGTCAAGGCTTATACGTCAGAATGGGTATTATCATCGATTGTCAGAATGGATGTAACATTTGACAGTGAATATCGAGCTGATTAGAAGAACTTTACACCAGCTTCGACATTGTCTACTTTCATGATTTGCGCTTTCCCGCGTTTTGAAAGGACTTGAATGGCTTTTCTTAGAACGAATTGATCTATATCATTAAAATCTGGAGCGTTCTTGAGTTCCTTGAACGTAAGTACTCTTGATATTTGACCGGTGGATTCAATCCATTTATAGAGTGATTCAGCCCATTCTTCAGGGGATTTCCAATAAATAACAAACTCTTTCGAGTCAAACTCACCTGAACCATTATCTGTCATGTATTTTAGTATTTCATCTATAACTTGCGGGCTTAACCGTCTATCAATTGTTTGATTATGAAATAGGTCTATGTCAGAGGTAGGATTCAGTCTATATGCCCTGTGGAACTTCGACCAATCAATGATAAAGTCTTTCCATAATTGTAATTGTGATTGCCAGGTTTGTGGATTAGGCTGTTTCGTAAAAAAAGGCGGATATGAATATGCTTTAGGATATTGATACGACATAGCAGGTCTGTCGAAAGTTTAGTAGTATTTACGGTTTCGGAACTTTATATTAATATTAATATTAAAAATATTATTATATGCGATATTCGTTAAGTAATTATTAGCTTGTCATTATTTGCCGGCATCTGCAAGCGACAGATATGCATTCCAAAATATTCCTACTGTCGAGGAAAATGGTATTTGAAACTTCAAAGGCACTAGGCAAAAGTTGATCAGCTGCGCCAACGGCCATACCATATAGAGGACTTTCATAGTGGGTAAGAACATCAGTTTCATCTTTCTGCAAACGGCATCGTATCCTCCACCTGTAGATATAGTAGAGTATGCGAAAAAAGCCGCCAGCGATACCGGAGAATACAGTAGTTGATCTGTCGCTACTCTTTTCAAGGCAGGCACAAATACCCGCTCCGTCATGGGAAACATCCACTCAAGAAAATTAAACCAATTGTACTGAAAAGGAGAAAGAATAAAACCCCACACTGTAAATCTGGCAAGCCTCTGAAACGAAAATACTGGAATATTCACCATAGACATCGGTATTACTCTAGGTTCAGCTGTGGCAGTTTCGGGCAAATGCAAATCTCTAAGTGTGAATTCGCCATCGCCATTCTTTTCGAATAGCATCGAAAACACTGTTCGACCACGATTAGAGGCTAACCTCGCACTTGTAAGAGTCTGCGCGAGTGTATCAGACAATCCATACAGTAGAACATTCGTAGCCATCATCGTTAAAAGCGGTTGCCTCATATAGCTGTCATTGAATTTATACATTAACCGACCGAGAACTAGCGCATAAAAGATGATGCAAACTAGGTTAATAACTGGTATTACCCCTATTCTGACTCGCTTCCAACTTGAGTCCGTATCATTGTCTGAGAGTATTGCCCCCGCAGTGTCATCTTGAGAGACAGACTCAGTTACGGGTAGATCCGAGGCTTGCGAACTGTCTGACTTGTGTGCTTTGAAACCCCATGGCAAAACATTATGCCTTATATTGCCTAAACTTGTGAGTTTCATCAGTATATTCGCCATCTTCTTACTCCTTCGTATCTGTATTTCTATTCTCGAGTGCCACCTTATCCAACGGTTCACTTGATCTGACAAATGCTCAAAAGCTAACAGTCGAGAAGTTGATTCTACTCTTTAGTAACGGCACGTAAAGACGTAAGTTTGTTAAAGCGATAGATACACTATTAAATAAGAGAATTATATGAATGCTTAACACGGCCAGTCGAGTATTAAGGGGGTGGCTGAAGTGCTAATATGCAGGGATATGCAAGGCAGAAAGTGAGAGAAAAGGAGTTGTGACTCTTTTGGGATGATAAAATCCAAAAATGGTAACTGCAGAGATGTATTGCCATGACAACCAAGTCTATTTAGCCATCACCAAAGCAGTTCTACCACAGCGCAGAGCGGTTCCTGAGGATAAATCCGTGACTATGATTCCTTCTATGTAGCAGGGGCCTGGCTTCAGAGCCATGAATCTGATATGAGTTTGGTGGCTCATTCCCGTAGTCAATATGGGTAACCTTATTGCATTATCAACGGCGACAACAGAAGGATGAGTAGGTACGATAGCTTCGTGGAGGTACTGCAAAGTAGCATGATCGACATGCGGTCTTATATCGGGGGTCTGAGGGAGGAGTTTATCTAATGTACGATGTGGTGCAATAGATATACTCAATCGTTTGGAAGCATGAGTGCGATTCAATATGAGTACCTTCCATGAAACAGGAACACCTACTTTCATCTCTAATGGACCCCAGACCTTCACGAACAGATCTTTAGACTGTAGATCAGCTGTACCTTCCATTATTGAGGTGATCGGTCTAGCTATAGAGACACGCTTTAATGATTGGCGCACCGGAGAGCTACTTGAATGCCTGTTCTGCAGGGCCGGTTTCAGCGGGGGGTTTGCGACGTTCAAAGAACGAGGGCGCTGAAACTGGTTTAGTTTTGTGTGATGCGGGTGAGTAATAGGACTGAAGTCGACGTTAATTTCCCACCGTGAATGTATTAACGATTCAGGTAAGTTGCTGAAATCGTCAATGTATGATTCGAGAGGAATAGCCGAGACTTGGATTAAAGTGAGTATTGGATCAAGAGGTATATCATCAGACGAAAATTCGAAGAGTAAAGAGAGGATGTCTCTGCTTCTCAGGACGATAGGGAGTTGCTGCGAAGGAGCAATTACCGATATTCCGGGGGTTTTTGTTGAAACTTGTATGGATTTGAAAAGTACATACTTGTGAGGCACGCCTAGAGCTTCGAGTGTGACCACACCGTAGTTGAGCTGCCGCAGAAGTCCATCCGGCGACTTTGTTGGCAGCGATTGCGGCCTAAACTGCAGAAAGGAGGTGGCATATACTGGATGTTCAATTGAGAGAATGGGACATTGCATTCTCATAAGGCGAGGAATTGCGGATGATGAGACCGAGGAGACGCCAGACTCATTAATGCCGAGAGAGGTGTCCACAAGACGAGATGCAGGTACATAAGGATGGATTTTCGTGACATTTGACAAAGGTTCGAGTAAGTTAGCAGACTGTGCAAGCACCGGCGGTACAAGCAGTGCGTTATTTTTAGTGCCGGAAACAGCTGAACCGGTGTCAGATCTGACAGCGGCGGTCCCGTTGAATACGAACCATGGCGATCGCAGTTGGCCAGAAGAGGCAGGTATGGACATAGAAAATACGTATACCAGATGGTAGCTGTTTTCAACTTGCAAAGATTCTTTCAGATTCGATGAATCAAGCTGTGTGAAGAGGACTGATTCAGCTTCTTGATTTGAGTCAGATTTGTCAATTATTTGACAGTCAACAGCAATGCAAACATGGTTCGAGAGGTCGCTTAGTACCTGATCGGTCACTGGACATTTCAAAACAAGGGTTGCTTGTATATTCTGGTCAAAAAATATAGGAGAAGGTAAAGGAGGGTCGAATGACAATGAAGCCATATGTTTTATCTGAAAAAAGAAGCACGTATCAAGTTGTTTAGGCCCTTGAAAATTGCCCTTGACCCGCGAAGTGCTAAAACAAGCGGAGAGTGTGGGTAGTGGGCCGGATGGGGGACAAAGCCAAGCAAGTGCAAGGGGTTAAAGGATACGTACTGCTTAGACTTTAGTCCCCAAAATCCAAGCTGTTCCGGATTTCTCCTTTTTCCCGCTATTTTTCTTATTTTCCTTATTATTGCTGCTTTATTTGCATTAAACGCATATATATACAAGCAAATTGCTTAATTTTGGCCCTGTTTGATACGCATTTTGCTTTTTTTATTTTTGATCGCGTACTGCCCCACGCCCAATTCTCTACATCATGTTCAGACTCCTAAGACGATCCTCTTCAAGCGCTAAATCCGAGCTGTCAGAAGTAACAACAGGAAAGTCAGGGAAAAGCATTGATGTAGATCATGAAATACACGGTCTCGAGGAGGCTTTCGAAGCTCTGGATGCCTTCTTAGACGACAACATGGTCCATGCAACAGAAGTGCTCAAACGAGATAATGGCGTGGTATACTACCAGCTCGCCCGTACCGTCATTGTTTTCCTACAGGCCATTCTCGGTTTTCAGCACGAAGACATAAGGAAAGCTTCTGAAGTCGCCTCTATGGCTGAGAAAACAGCGAACAGACAGTATTCCTTAGCTCATAAAGGCAAACTTGCCACGTCTGTTCACTTCGATCCAGGCACGGAATATAATTTAGCCTTCTGTGAAGCGCATCTTATGAATGCCGTGCTTTTGCTTCTTTCGGAAAGTGTATTAGGCTCAATGAAAGCACTGTACAAGCTTCAGCACTCGTTCCGAATCCTTCATGACATGTACCAGTCGAATCCGCGAATTCAAGTGGACTATGTCCCTACTGAAGATGATGAACCTGGGAACTTGATCGATGAGTACACGATATCTGGCGTTCGAGTGTGTTTCGGAATTTTGCACATCATCCTTTCCTCAATACCACCTAACGTAAGCAGAGTCCTTCAGTTAATTGGTCTCCACGGCGATCGCCAAACTGGCCTTGACCTTCTTTGGAAAGCTTCAGAGAGCCCTAATATTCACGGAACCATGGCCGTATTTGCGTTGTTGCAATACTTCTGTGGTCCTGCTCAAGTCTGTGATATTGATTCCAAGATAATGAAGGATCCATTAGCCCACTGTGAAGAGATCTTGGAGCAAACCAAAAAACGCTTTAATAATGGCGCTTTGTGGGACCTACAAACAGCTCGTCTGCACTCTGTTCATGGCCGAATTCAGGAAGCTATTGACATTTTGCAACAGCCTCGCACTGTGCAACTTACGCAGATAGAATACCTTCTGATATTCGAGAAGTCATTGGACTGCTTGTACCTTCATAAATACGAGCTATCAGCCAATTCGTTTCTATCTCTGATCAAGATTAACTCCTGGTCGCACGCTCTTTATGCATACGCAGCCGCGATTTGCATGATAGAGCTTTATCGCGAAGCTTGCGCAGTCTTGACTAGGTCTGATGATCCCGAAGCGGTTGCAGAGGCTAAGACAAATGCAGCCAAGTACAAAAAGCTGGCAATGAGTCATTTGGAAAAGACTGATAATTTAATTCATCAGAAGAAAAGTTTCATGCAAAGAGGTATACCATTTGAAGGCTATATCTCTAGAAAACTTACTAAATGGAAACAGAGAGCTCAATTAATGAGCAAAGAAAGAGGCGGCATGATTATTGATCTAGTGGATGCTGTTGGAGTTAGCCCTGTGAATGAGATTGTTTATGTCTGGAATGGATATAAGAGAATGTCTAAATCTGACCTGGACAGGACCTTGAGCAATCTGAACCGAGAAATAGAGGTTGTGAATTCACAGGAAGGTATCTACCAGTATCCCAGATACAGCACCGAAGTGAAACTTGATACGAAGAAGAAATCTAACGATCTCGAATTCAAGGAAATTGACGAAACCCTTGTATTGAATGTTCTTCGAGCAGCAGTTTTGCGTAATTTAGGGAACTTGGACGAATGCAAAAAGCTCTTGGATGAAGCTTTAATACTGGAAAAGATTCAGTACAAGGATAAATTGCGCGACGAATGGGCATACCCTGCTACGTTGTACGAAATGGGTATATATAAGTGGATAGAAGGAGGTAAGACACGCGAATCAGCAGTTGCGGCCAAAAAATATATAGATAAAGCAGCCGAGTATAAGCATGACTATCATCTAAGTTCACGAGTTGGGTTGAGAATACAGACAGCATTGGAGTCTTTGAAAGAATTCACTGATTAGATCACGCAAATATGGGTATCACAACATAGTTATGCATTTATAGATGATGAAATGTAACTTAAATAGCCCTATTGTATTATGTTGAAGCCTGAGGTTCTGGTGATTTATCGAGTGCCGCACGCTGCCAGGCCGGGATGCTTGCTTTAGGAGTATCAGATACTCCGTTCGGGGGAGAAATAGGTTGTGAGCTAGAATTAGAGGAAGAAGGGACAGCTGAAACGGGAATAGAACGCGATTCTGTTGATTTGATTTCCGTTGTAGTAGCAGGAATGGAAGTAGAGGCAAGAGCATGCTTTCCTGAACGAGTTGATAAGAGTTGTCTCAGCGATTTGAGTTCAGATTGGACTTCATCAAGTGCCAGTTTTTGAGCTTCCTTGTTAGAATTCAAGGCGGAAGGCAGAGAGTCTCTAATTTCTTCTACCTCAGCTTTGATCTTATTATATTCAGTATCATGCTTATCAGCTTGTAGACGTATGTTCGCAACAACCTCTTCGATGGAAGAGACTAGTGTGTCTATGCGGGCGTTACGTTCAGCTTCAGCAGCTTTGAGTGATTCTGTTTCAGACTTGAGTTCCTCAAGGAGTGATCTGGTATTAGTGAACTCAGATTCAATAGCAGCTTTGTCGGCTTCAAGTGCTGCAGGCGTTGGCGGGAGGATCGCCGGTAAGACGTAACGTTTGGCAAGTATGTAGAGGCCGTAGGCGGCGCCAGCAGACACAGTCGACATCACAAATATATCACGCCAGTCGCGCGAAGGCAGCGGAGGCGGAGAAGTAGGGGTATAGGTGGCGTACGAGATATTAGAAGGAATAGGATGGGCGGCAGACTGCGGTGACGAGGTACTGGGGACAGTAGATGCAGCCTGTTTTAAGGCTTCCTCTATCTCTTCCTGAGTAAGTTCCTTGGATTCTAAGAATTCTACCCTTTTTGCAAGGGGAGCAGAAGCAACTTGAGGATCGTGTAAGAACTTTACTGCCGATTCAACGTGGTCTTTACGGATAGCCATTATCTTAGTAGTGTGTGTAATGTTGCTTGCTGATTGTAAAAGGGAAGTTCGTATGGGTGGGGGATTAATTGCGGGGGCACAGAAAAGCCTAACGGCCGGCGACCCGAGGTTACACATGATCAACTACGTAAGACAGGAACGGATGAGGTTGATTATTTGAGAAAGTGAATTATAGCACTGTAATAGCAGCAGTCATATGAAGAGGTAAGCTATTTTTTAGATGGTTTCAATCTCAGTTTGAGACGTTTGGGTGCAGGCTGATCCGATGGAGGTGTAGTTTGGCTAGACTGTGATTCAGAGGGTAAGGCAGGGTAGTCGGCTAGAGGGTCTTCTTGAGCGATTTCGTTGTCAATTTCATTCTGCACTGGATCAGTTACAGAACTTCTAGGCGCGATATCATCAGTGATACTAGGTATTTGTATTCGGAGGCCATCGTTGCCGTCATTCCTATCTTGGTACCTAGCATGGTCTACTGTGAGTGTTCGACCTAAGATTTGCGCCCCGCATAAATTGTCAACTGCCAGCACGGTAGATCTCTGATCCTCGTACTTAAGGAACCCAAAGCCACGCGATTCATTAGTGTGTTTATCACGTATCAATTTAACATGTACGGGCGATCCAAACTGCGAAAAAATAGTCAAAATGTCTGATTCTGTGAGATCACGGTCCAGTCCACCAAATGCCACGTAAGCCGAGTCCTTATAATCAGCATGCCATGATGCGCTGGGTTGTATTAAATATTTCAGCTCCTGCTCATTTAGTTTCTGGATCGAACGGACTTTGTTCATTCACAGAGATAGTAATCAACGTCAGACTGCATAGCACGGCGCTACCGAAACTAGGCAAGTTGTATAAGGTTAGGGTATAATTGTCTTTTCAGACGTCGCCAAACTGGGCCGCAGGACGGATAATTCTATTTAGTAATACAGACAGAAAAGCTAAAGGGATAGACTATAGCTGGAACTGTGACTGTAGAGATTATGTTATCATCACAGAAGAGATTATGCTACGTTATGCGGGGTTATTTTACCATGACGATCCTTAATAGTCACGAAGTACGGAGATAAGACAGATGCAAACGGATATATTGAGCGATGCCGATATTAAGTTGGACCTCGAAACAGGTATCTAAATTCCCGCCACAATTCTCGAACGTCTCAAGTAGTCCAGATGATGCGAACAAAATTCGGGTTAGAACTAAATTTAGAATAAGCATTGTTCCTGGACTCTAAAGAATGAAAGAAACTAATGGGTGAGAACGGTGTTCGATTATCAGAGAGTTCGAGGTCAACCAGGCTGGTTTCCCTGGAACAGCAACTACCTGGAAGAGCAGCTGTTGCATATTAAACCACAGCTGGTCGTTGCGGGCATGCGAAGAATGAAGAGTTGATATAGAGAATTTGGATTGGCCACAAGATCAAAAAAACCCAATGAAGTAGGCAGTCAATTGAGTAGGCAGTCGAAGTAAGTGCATCGTGAACGAATAACGAACCAGCGAATAGAGGAGAAATTCAGATTATTGGAGCGTTTAAGTAAAGCCTCTTCTAATGGTACACTAGTAGGTTTGAATGACATATCGCAGGTACTGGGCCTTATACGCAGTAGTGGAATAAACGTACTGTGATAAAGTTTAAGCCATATTGCCTTCTTCCAAAATGCCCACATGAGCCATGACATACGGCTGGTCATGCCTAAAAAGGGATTATCAAAGATTTCGTTCTGCAAGGACAAGAATGTTGACTTCAAGTCTAGTACAAAATCGATCGCATTCAAATATGTGATCAAACTATGAACCGCTAAGACAGTCTCAGAAGCTCGATTTCGAATATGGCGGACCTTGAAGAAACTCTTTCTTCATTTGTATAGGTTAAACGCCGAGGAATGGAATTAGAAAGGGCCAAGTTAAAAAGCTAACGGTTGGTAGGAGGTTCAGATCCGGTTAGGGATGCCGAAGTTTCCGCCGGTACTACCAGGAATTTTAGATGAAGCAGAATCAACGGCGAGTAGATATTTCTTATTGACCCTCTGATGATCGCGTGTATATTCTATGGTTTATTGTGCAAGAAGAGCAAACATGAAAGCGCTCAGTTGTGTGGGCGAAATATTCGAATGGTTATAGTGGCTGGAGATAGTCAGTTACAATTGATCGGGCATTTCCGGAATGTGATAGGCACATAATACGCCTCGAACTAGTCTAATTAGCTAATGAACTCTGCTCATGACATAATAAGAAAAGAAAAATCTTTGCACTGGTCCAATGCTCGATTCAATGCCATGAGTAACTTCTGTGTGTGTCGGTCTGCACAAATTATTGTCAGCATCACGGAAATGGACATATTTCTGCGTTTTAAGGTTCGAGATCGTATATTTAAGCGTAGCTAAACCTTTTTAAAAAGGAGCAAAGGAACTTAAACAGTCAGTCGATTAAACCCTTTATTCGATCGCTACCGCAAGGATATGAGCACCAAGCCAAGCGCAAGAATGGTGAACTGTATCGGCACCCGCGCATAGATCGCCATCAATGCGATCATCACAGCACGATTCTATAATATAGCCGCTGTGATCAATGCTGCAAGTGATGGAGGCGATCCACTGGAGTTAGATGGTGCAGCTACAGGGGTAAAACGGCTTAGTTTGTAGCTAATTCAGGACAAACTTTAAGTGTATTTCTAGTTTCTTTAGCTTAAAACGAACGATCGCAGATACAAGGCAATACAGCGCTCTAAACTCAAATGCGTGCCTCAAAAGCTTCAACATAGCGTTGTAGCGTCAACAGCAATAGAAGACACTCATTAATAGCTTTGGAAGCACTTACGAACCACTGATATGTAAAAACATCAATGCACATAAGGGAAACGAGGAACCGGATAAATGAGAGAAGGTAATATCAGAAATTTAGAGTTCGACTGTTTCCCATTTTACCCTTAAGGTTCACTTTTTTTTCTCCAACTACATTCTAATCCAATAGCGTGCCTGAACTCCGACGTGCACGTTAATCTGGACCTATATTATCCCAAACCCCCTTCCGAAAAGGGCCCAGTTTCCCCTCTCCATCGATCTCCTAATAATAAATAGGCACACACTGGCTGAAATCTCCTTCACCCGTCTTATATTGTCGCCTTACATCCAAAGAAAAGGAAATCCGACTCTTCTTGTGTTTCAAGGTCATTTGGTACCTTTTGTGTTGCCCCCTACTCGGTTCCGTTCCTCTCTCATCGACAGGGGACGAACTTGTTCTCTTTTCGAAGTGAAGCTTTTCAGATCACCTATCTTTCCTACGTGAACTGAACACTTCGTTAACCCTTTCGTCTTATTCACTTTTAATAGATAATTTGAAGACGATTCATTTTTAATTTCGTCTTCGGTGAACACTTTCTTGCCTTTATGCCATTTGGCGTTTCTATCGTTTAGTCCTCCGAAATTGCGCACCCGACCTGACTCATTCACATTTGTTTGCCTCCCCATACGAACTTCCTTCATCTATCTATATCCAAACTTATCTTGGTTTATACTTCTAAATAGAAAGTCTGATATCTTTCTTGAGAATGTCGACAGACCCACAACCAGCAGTTGGGCGAAAACGCGGGCGGTCTCCTAAGGTATTCCGCTGCTCTGGCTATGGCGATTGCAATATGAGCTTTACTCGCTCTGAGCACTTGGCTCGTCATGTTCGAAAGCATACCGGCGAACGCCCCTTCAAATGTTCCGTTTGTGCAAGAATGTTCTCGCGCATGGATAATCTTCGTCAACATCGGCACGCCGTTCATGGTGCATCCACAGTGGAATCCGATGAAATCGTTGCCCAAGAATTGGCTATGACAAACCCTTCCGAGCAGCATTCACATTCACATCCACATCATCAACGGCAATCACGGCAGCAGCCGACACCGTCTGCTTCTTCTCTATCTTCTCTTACTTCGCTTGATAGCGCTGCATCTAACACCCTTCTGCAAAAATCACCACATTTCCCTTCTGTTCCTAACCCTTCTACAGACCCACGGCCAGTTCATACGCTAGACTCGCCATTTTCCAATGGTAACAGACTAGGACGACCTTCAGTTACCATTCGAACCGGGTTCCCTAACCAGCCTGATCAGCTTCCACCTATAAACACTGCCATTCATTCCTTATCGATTGCTCAATCCAGAATATCTCCGTTACCATCGCCAATATCTTCTATTCCGGGACTTGATGAACCCTCCTCTGCATCTTTTCCTAATGCAATGAGCCCGGTGTCAGAGTCCAGTGCCATTATGCCTCTCCCGGCTCAACCACAACATGCGTTAAATGGTCATGCTGACTCACATAATTTAAGACTGGTTCGAGGCCAACCCTCTTTTCGGCCTCATGCGCGCAAGCCAAAGCCTTTAAATATAGCGCCCAGTGATAGTAACTATACTGTTAAGACAGCGGGACCCACAGCGACTGCTGCAAAGGCTGGCCCTAACTCTGCAATCGTGCTCACCGCTCCTCCGTTGGCTTCGTACCCGTTTAGTGCGCCGCTAAAGTCTTCTTCATCGGTCGGCCCGCATATAGACCGGAATTTTGGGCACAGACGATGTTCTTATTCTGCAACTCCACCTGTTGGTGCTGCCTATGGCGCTGCCTTTTCTACACCTATTACTTCTCCTGCATTTGCGCATCAGATGAGCGTAAATAGCCCCGGAATGGCTCCTGTAACTGGTATACTACCACCGCCTACGGCCGACTTACGCTACAGACCATATCCAATCGTTCCTTCTTTATCCGCAAGTCCTGCCAGTGTTGCATCGCTGCATCAACAGCACCTGATGGCTACTCCTTCAGACAGTACAAAGTCAACCGTGGATAGTTACCACTCCAGCCCAAGTTACGATGCATCTTTGGACAAACACAGAGCTGTTGTTTCACCCCAGCTTAGTGTTTCGTCTGAGATCCGCAGCATGAGTGGTACGAACACATCCGATATACGCCTTCCTTCCATCAAAACGCTCACTTCTCAGTTTTCTCTCCCCGAGGTCGACATCTACAAGCAGCAAACTACATTTTTCGGTTCATCAGACAGCCAAACCAGCAGCTCGGTTTCGTCCTACGAAACTGACACCTCTGCTCCAGAATGCAATAATAATAGTCAGCACCGTCCGGGCATAACTGCTCGATCCGAGATACAGTCCATATCTCACCCTGCTGCATTGATCAGTTAACGCATCTCCTACTTGTGCATATTTGTATACATTATCTATTTTCCCCCTATTATATAAAGGTGTTAACGGTAATGCTTTTTTAAGTATTTTGTCCATCAAATAAGGTTTCCAATTTTAACTCCATTTAGAGCTATCTGAGGTAACTTCCGTGATCTTCTTCATTTAGTGGTCCAGACTTCCCCTTCCACAACATTCTGAACTTGATTCAATTTGCTGTAATCCGCTCTTAACGAATCTTATCGCATTCGCTGTTGATTTTTTTCCTTATCGCTGATGGGAATCGAATCACATATCGCGCCGGATTGCCCTCCCGGGGGACAGATCCCGCCCAAACCGCGCATCATTACATGCCTGGCCATGCTGCCGTATGTCGTCATGAAGCATTCTGACGGTGTTTTCTCCCTTCGCGAGCGCCGAGGACAATCTATTCTTTTTGGGCTTCAGCGTTTGCTGGAATTGAACAAAAACTACTCCACCGTCCTTGTTGGTTGGACTGGCGAAGTAAGACCCGCTAATCGCGATGGTCTTGTGCACAAAGATATCCTGTCCAATACCAAAGAACCTCAAAGCAAGGATGAAGACAAATATTATGCCGAAAGATTCATATATTTAGACGAGCATGAAGACGTCGAAGTACTGGAAAATGAGGTAGAGTCATTGCTTACAGCACTTTATGATTACGCCCGTGCTCAAGGTAAGGCCATTGAACCAGTATGGATAGGCGCTGGCCAGCAAGGAAGGTGGCGTACTTATGCTGAGAGCATTATATGGCCATGTCTGCATTATATAAGTGGTGAAGCCACAGATGGCTTAGAAGAACGTGCTTGGTGGGCAGATTATGTTAGATACAACGAGGCGTACGCCGAGAAAGTCGCAGAAGTATATCAACAAGGAGACATTATCTGGATCCACGACTATCACCTTTTACTTTTACCGCAATTATTACGCCAAAAGCTTGGTGGAGTTTCGATTGGGTTTTTTATGCATGCTCCTTTCCCGTCCTCTGAATACTTCCGAGCTCTGTCTCATAGGAAACAATTACTAGATGGAATGTTAGGCTCTAATGTCATTGGATTTCACAATGTCGCGTATGGTCGACATTTCATCTCTTCATGTGCCAGAATTCTTGGGTTTGATGTCGACGAGTTTGGAGTAGATGCATTCGGATCGCGTGTTGCTATCGTACCTTTGACTATTGGTATCGATGTACCTAGAATCGAGTCTGAAATGCGAGCCTCTGGCGTTGAAGAGAAAATATCAGCCATTCGTGCCTTATACCCAGGAAAAAAGATACTTGTTGGTAGGGATAGACTCGACTCTGTGCATGGATTGGTGCAGAAACTTAGAGGCATTGAAATGTTTCTTACAATGTATCCTGAGTGGTCGGAAAAATTTGTTTTTATTCAAGTCACTACTCCTGCGTACTTTAGCTCTCACAAGATAGAGAAGAAAGTATCTGATCTCATTGCACGTATAAACGGTGAATTTAGCACTCTCGGAAACCCCGTCATTGTTCACTATCATCAACATATAACTAACGAGGAGTATTATTCTTTACTGCGCGTTGCGGACCTTGGACTTTTCACTACTCTTCGTGATGGAGTAAATACTACATCGTTAGAATATGTTGTTTGTCAACAATACACTTGTTCGCCAGCCATATTTTCCGAGTTCACAGGAACCGTCGCTGCTCTCCCGGATGCTATACAAATAAACCCTTGGGACGCCTCTAGGTTTGCGCAAGCAATACACCAATGTCTCACTATGTCCTCTCCCGAGAGGAAGAAACTTGAGTCACGTTTACTTTCTGTCATTAAATCGAACTCCCTTGAACATTGGGTTAATCGCTTTTTGGACATTATTAAGTCCAACATTAAGGAAAAGAACAACCCAATCACACCCGCATTGAACAAGCAAATTGTTTTCGAGAAGTACAAGAGTTCTAAAAGACGACTGTTTCTATTTGATTATGATGGAACTCTAACACCAATTGTGAAGGACCCGAGTGCTGCTATCCCTGCTGGAAAAGTGTTACGAAACGTACAAGCATTGAGTTTAGTTCCTGAGAACAATGTATGGATTATTTCTGGAAGAGACCAAGCATTTTTGGAGACTTACTTAGGTGATATCAAATCACTAGGTTTGTCTGCAGAGCATGGATCATTTCTGCGACCCCCGGAGTCCGATAAGTGGATTAATCTTGGCGAAAGCATTGATATGTCCTGGCAGGACAAAGTGATATCTGTTTTTCAATATTTCACGGAACGAACTCCCGGCTCTTTCATTGAAAGAAAACGGATTGCACTGACGTGGCATTATCGTCGTGCAGATCCTGATTTTGGTGCCTATCAGGCACGCAAATGCCGGGAACGGTTGGAAGAGGAGCTGGAGAATGAGTACCACAATGGCCGTGAAACAGATAAGCCGAAAGTGGAGCTCGAAGTTATGCGTGGTAAAGCGAACCTAGAAGTTAGACCTCGCTTTTTGAATAAAGGAGAGATCTGCAAGCGTCTAGTAGAAGAGTATCCGTCTGGAGAGCCACCCGACTTTGTGCTTTGCATGGGTGATGATCATACCGACGAAGATATGTTCCGCCAGTTGCAAGCGAATCCTAAGCTTGACAATTGCAGAGATGAATGTGGCGTTTTCACTGCAACTGTCGGCCCTAGCTCTAAACCTACAGCTGCCAAATGGCACTTATTGGATCCATACGAAGTTATTGATACATTGAGTGTTCTAAATGGCTTTGTCAAATTGCCCTCAGACCTTTCTAATAAACATAATAGGCCAAGAAGTGTGACACTCGCTTCTCCTATTTTGCCTCATCTGAAACCCGCGCTTGACAAGTAACAGTTAAAGCAGATAGGTATTTCATTAATCATCATTATTTTGAATGCATTTTGTAGAAAACCTTGGCCTCTTCCATTACATTTTCAATATGTGTAGCCTTTTGAATACTGTCGCGAACCCATTTGGACAGTTTTGTCTGTATTTTTATTTTTGAATATCTTTCGTCTATAAAAAACAAAGCTGCATAGTCATTGGCATGCCTTATAGCTCTCCCCATGGCCTGGTTCACTGCTCTGATGCACGTTCCTTCAATATACGCAGCCGACTTTGCTTTTGCTTCCGACTCAGATAAGCCATTAGATATAGCTGTGTCTTTTATGAATTGGGACCGCGCAATTGTTTCCACAGATTTGATATTAGGGAACGGGACGCCAACCATTATGACCCCGCGAGCCAGATTATCTGTAAAATTAATACCTTCAGACATTTTCCCACCTGTAACGCAAAACAAAACAGCACCTTTCGAATTAGCGGCGTCCTGAAACTCAAGCAGAGTCTGTTCAACCAAAGCCGAGTTCGTAGGCTCGTACATCACTTTCTTTTGAACCTCAATATCTTGCAATGTGCCTGAATCGGACCAATTGGACAGCAATTCCTTAAGATACGTGTATGATGGAAAAAAAACCACTGCCCCGAAAGGAATAACTGAACATAGTTTATGAATTGCAACTCCTATATCGTTTGCTGTGCTCTTGTTAGATCTGTTAGCAAACGTGACAGTTATAGGATTCTCGCTTACCTGAGTAATAGTATATGCATGTACATTATTTTCAGGTATGACATGTCCACACGAAAATCTATTGATAAGCGATGGGTCCATTTTAGGCAATAGATATGTCACGAAATCATCCATTGGCTCCATTGTTCCTCCTGCCAGTATGACACATTTCGCTTGCTCCACAATTGTTTCGAAGACGTGACTAACATCTAATTGCAGATAAAGCAAGCTAGGGTTCGAGGAGTTAGTTTCAACAACGAGCTGGCCATCTTGAGAAGGAAAATTCAGAGTGATCAAGAAAGAGATAATACCCGATAGTAATGGTACTTGAAAAGACTTCTTCTGCTCGCTGGAGGTTTTTTCAGCAAGCTTGTAATCCATATATGAGTTGATTTTGAATGCAAGTTTAGATTTCGAGACGAAATCTGCAAGTGTATAAATGTTAATAGATTCTGCTGCTGAATCACTGAATATTTTTGAGGAATCAAGGATGCTTCCTGGAGGGAACTTTGCAGGAGTAGTTTTGATTTGCATTAAAAATTGCTGTAAGTTTCGCAGGAGCATCTGAATGTGAAGTACATGGACACGATTATGAGGTTTCAGCCTGTTTTGGAATTTGTCTAGATATACCTGCAGACAATGAAGTGCTTGATCTACTAGCGACAAAGAAACAGATTTGGAAAGAATGCTTGAAAGTGTTTCCAACAAATTGTGTGCTTCGTCAATTATAATGATACTATTTCGCAGAGGCAAGGAAATGGATCTCCGTGCAGTATCGTCCAGAAGTAGGTTGTAAGGTAGAGAAATGATCTCTGCCATGGCGATGTCATGCTTGACCGCATAATAGGGACACGTCGAAAGAGATTCACCCATAGAAACTATGTCTTCAATATCATGTATACCTGTGAGTAAAGCATCGCTAAGGTCTGAAGCTCTAGCCTGAGAGAGTGGATCAGTGGGTTTGGCAACGTAAGGACATGTTTTGATGCCTTTGCCCTTACGAGCATCCCGACATCTATCATTTATAGATGCTGCCGGTGAACTCATTACCGGTTCATATATACACATGCGTGACCGCGAGGCCAGTGGTATATATCTGACGGGCAGTGCTGAATCATCTGCGTAAGGTAGGGGCGATACCAACCGCAATTGAGAAGCCAGTTGAGAGAGCTGCGAATGTGTGCGAGAAGTGAATATAATTTGAGGATCTGTGTTTTCGATTGCATTGGATTGTGTTCGAGAATATTCACGTAACAAAAAAGAGGCTGTTTCGGATATATTTGTAGTATCTTCATCGGGGAGGAACGAATCCAAGGAGACCGCCGAGGGCCTGTACCGTTTTCTAGGCTTTTGACGCGCCTGGTGTTTAATTTCTGGCTTTTGAAGTTGCTGGAAGAATTTCGACCATTTCTCTTGCCGTAACTGCTGTGTGATATCAGTAGCGCTCTGCACCCAAGAAGGAGCGTCAGAAGCATTTGGATCGTCTGGGTGTGGAGGTTGACGTTCCCAGGCTAGAGTGGCACAGAGGAGAGAAAGTGTTTTTCCAGTACCTGTAGGTGACTCGAAAATGCCTACCTTCTTGCCAGAAGCAATAGTGTCGTAAATAGCATTCATAAGATCCACCTGTATAGGGTATGGATCATACGGATGGCCAAACATTTCTTCATTCTGATGTGAGGGTGGTCAAGTTGGACAAGGAGGACGAACCTTATATGGCGTGGTAGTTTACTTTCGTCAACATCGACAATGACTGTGGCGGTGTATCCTGACGCTAGTATACGCGATCAGATACCTGATTATCTATGGAATGAAGCTTTATCATTGTGGAAACGGTTGCTGTCGTTTGCAGTAAAATCGGGGCTCTCTGATCTCACGGAAATTGTTGGTTTCTCAGGGTTCGTTCGCTCTTACTTACAGAATGGAGCAGACGACAAGGAACTACGATGGCTTATATATGCACTAATGACGAATCTGTATACTTCAAAGCCTGACAAGTATTCTTCGTGGCGTGAAGCTGATACTGATGCATTATGGTGGTTTCTAAAGCTGTACCTAAGCAAAAATTTTACGGCCGTCAAGCAACTCATCTCGCATCTAGCTAGTACAGGAGCTAAAGCATACGCAAGATTATGTGATGTCATTGTAGACATGTGCAACCGTAATATGTTTGACGAGTCCGATGAAAGGCTCTTGAAAATCTTAGCTTCCTCAGATACACTTATACTACCCTTATTGCCTTGCAAGCCCTGGGTCGATTCGTTAATGTCACTATACGCCAACAATCCCACTACTTCAGCAATTGTTGTTTGTTACTATTGGTTTATTAGTCTTTTAAAAGCGGGCAAAATACCTGAGCTGGAAGAAGCTATGAGATACTGCATATCGCTGATGCCGCGGAATCCCTCTTTACGAGACAACTTAACGGCTGCGTTATTAGTTAAGACAAGCTTGTTTGAAGTTTTTGAACAAAATGGCAAACTGTCTGCCTCATGCATGAAATCTCTCACTACAGTGAGACAGAAGTACAAACTCGCAAATGGCGAAGAAAACACCTATATACCCACAGACTTCGATATCAATAGTTTGAAGGAGATATACCAAAACATGACAATAGATGACGCGAGAGATGTACTCATTAAGCACGGTAGCCTCGAGAAGGCTTTATCTGACTATAACACTGATTATTCGATGGAAGAAGGTTTGCCAACGGCTATTGCTGCTTCACATTTAACGAAAAACAAAATATTCGATATCCTAGAGCAGATGTATGCGGATGACGAGGACGACGAATATATAGAAGGAGATTCACACACAGCAGTCTTAGAGGGTGATCCTGAATTAGAACCAGATGCACTTCTAACTACGAAAGTTTCAGTACAACCTCATGAAACTTACCTCTACGAAGTATACAAAAGCCGACCTGAGCTGTTTTTGTCAACTAGTAGGAAGACCAAGGAAAGGCAGCAAATTACAGATGATCTCAAGTCGATGAATCTTCAATGGTCACACGAACAAATAGAAGGATGGAGTCGGATGTTAGAAAAAGACTCAAAATTGCGCCGGAGACTTGAAGACAATTATCTAATTGATATAGGTAGAAATTCCGTGGGTGCAGTACAAAACACCAACGCGAGCGCTAAGCCAAAGCCAAAATCAAAGCCAAAATCGAGATCCTTGAAAAAGAGCGCGACTCAAAATAAGCAGAAAGGTCGCGATCGCAAACTACAACGGGCTGCACCCCGTGATTAGTACTGGCTCTGATTCGCCATTCATGAGCATAATATCTCTTTATCTGAATCTGGAGATTAAAGTTCTACGTTGAACCGTGTATACATTGTATTAGCCAATCATAGCTGCTATTATCGATTGCGTTTCCCTCTTGTGCCGATCGCTCCCAAATCTAGGAACGTTGACCCAAAGGAATTAGCATACCAATTCGTCAGCTGTTCGGACCATGTCAGGGTCTAAACTGACGTTTGAGTCAACTTTGTTAAGCGTCTTGCTTATATACAGGTCTGCTCAAACCATACGGTTCATTTAATGATGTTTAAAAAACGAAAAGAAGAGTATTTGCAGCATATAAAACACAGACCGCGACCCTTATCTTTGGGATTACTTTACCCTAATACATATGCTGGTGTGCATACTATCTGAAGCTACCTTGCCTTAAGTTTGACTTCTCGCCAACCCTTGCAATTCGTGACTAACGCTCAAAAACTACTGACCAATCATCCAGCTGCCTGGTCTTATAGCTGTTCTGATAGTTAAAGCAGCTGCCTATTTATTCTCCGAAAACGGTACCGTGTTCAGCGGTAACCCCGTATATATAGAACCTAATTCAAATGCCTCCGAAAAACGCATTATCTCCCGAAAAGACTAGTACCACGGGCCTCACCAATTCGTCCGTTTCAATCGCCAACGCGTCAAAGAAGAAATCATCTTCTCCATCTAATGGAGAATCCGGCTCTTCGTCAGATTCTAGCGTGCAGCATGTTCCCTCAAATAAAAACCTCTCTCACGTACCCTGTAAATTCTTTAAACAAGGAGTGTGTCAGGCCGGGAAATCATGCCCATTCTCTCATGAAATAGACCAGAGTGGCGACGGAGCTTTGTGCAAATACTTCCAAAAGGGCAATTGCAAGTTTGGATCTAAATGTGCACTTGCCCATATCCTTCCTGACGGAAGAAGAGTTAATTCTAAATACTCATCTGGTAATTCAAAGCACTCACGTCACGCCACGACGAACGCTCACTCGGCGGAATCGTCGAGTCGCCAAAAACAGCATCCCAACACTCTTTCTACTTCGCGACCCGCTGCTCCTACAAATAGCAGTTCCCCACTAGATGGAATTCCAGGTGAATCTGCATTGTCGCGATCATTAGCAGCGATAGACTCTGCTAATGCGGACCGAATACTCTCACGCAATTCTCCTCGGAATTACACCCCTGCTTCTGGATCCTCATCCGCCGATCGCTCTTTTTTGGATACACAATCATACGATATGCTATCGGCAACGAGTGCTCCCAAAAATGTTCCCATTGCTGCTTCCTTACCAGTAAGATTTGTTCATCCAATTGATTTCCCTTCGGGATCCGCGTTCAATGGCATCTCTCTAGGATCCCCTACCAGCCCTATAAACTCTTGGAGAAGCCATTCAGGGCGTATCAATACACCCCCTATGAGTTCTGGATCAGTCTTAGAAAGACATATTGAGTCTACAGTACCTACACTGTCACCTCCTACGAAGTCTATGTTTGCCTCGTTCAGTTCAGGTTCGCCAAACGGCTTATGGGGTTCGGCGGGCCAATTAGGTAATATAAGCAATGTTTCTCCTGAGGTATCACCAGCGATTCCACGCAAGAATGTCGGTCTGTACAATGAGAATGCAGACTTTGATGATCACGTTGAAAGCGCGATCGACGACGATACATTTGCGTTTGAAGAAGATCTTGTGCCATCTTCTTTAAGTGATCTGTTAACACCTGCAGAGCGGCTAAGAAGAGATTCAAGGAATACAGAGGACCGGTCGCAGGTAGACACAACTTTGCCGAAGTTTTCCAGTTTTAAAATATCGTCATATAGCCAACGTGGATCTTCAAGCAGGTTTAGCACTTCACTATCGCAATCAACGGAAGGAATTGCTTCTATTCCACGATCCGGCCAATCATTTCAAAAGTACGAGATATCTGAAGATATCAGGAGTCAAATGTCAATATCAAAGTCGTTATCACCTCAACTTGGTAGAAGCAGTGGCTCTCCATGGGCACCTACACCGAACCCATTGACTTACGCGAGCTTCGCCGGAGAAGGAATGAATTCTAACAAACAAGAGAGGAAACAGGACAATTTTGGTGACAATGACTACGACAGATCCATGCCGATGCACTTTAGGATGGATGAAGAGGTATCAGAATCAGGTACACTATGTAATATCTGACATTATGTTGAAGTCTAATCTGCTCCTTGCATTACAAAGCATAAAGAATCGAAATGGCCCCTGTTACAGGTTAACCACTGAATACCAAAAGTTTCATTTTGCACCATTATATGCTACTAGCATCTACAGTCTAAAAATTAACTAGAGGCAGTATAATGAAGTCAATGAAGTACTTAAATAATCTAATATGGACATATATTAATACACAATATTATACACGTAATAGTCACCTTGTTGCTATGTGAAGCTTTCGTCCTCCAACGAGCGAACCATCAACACATCGATAACTCTTTTTTCAGCTTTCGGGTTTAGTTTTCCTCAGTGAATCCAGTAATAACACTGGTACTTGAACTGGAATATATAGCTATTAGCTGTATTATATTTTGCGAAGTTAGAGCTACTAAGAATCCGAGTGATTAAGCTGTTGTTGTTGAAATAAAGTGGAATTATGAACTCTCAGCCTTCACAAGGTCAAGGGCAGAGAATCTCTGCCCAGAACCTCACACCCGAACAAGCACAGCTCTTAAACAATCAATACAACTCTATGGTTCGACATATTGCCGAAACTAGGAATAATAATCAAGATGCGGCGAATTCCCCTGAACTGCAGCAGATGATCGCGCGTGCGCATCAACTTCGTGTTTTGCTCACCCAGTACCAGCAGCTTCGAATGGAACAGAGGAATCAGGGTCGACCCGACCAGCAAGTGCGTCAGGTACCCATACCGATGCAGGCAAGACAAGGTGCAATGCCACAGCAGGTAGCCATGCGACCTGCTACTAGCGCAACCGGCTCGCCTGCCCCTGTTGCGGCACAGCAACCTGCAAACCCTGCTGCACGAGACGAAGCGGTTTTGGCGCAAATGAATGTGCAACAGAAACAAACACAGTTGCAGCGGCTGCAACAAGTTCTTAGGTCTTGCGAAAGTCAGATTGCGCAGATCAATACAAAGTTACAGAGCCCCGGATTAAGCGAAGTAGAACGTCAGCAGCTAAGGGGTAAAGAGATCAACATACGCAGTAACGTTGAGAACTATCGACGGCTCGCCACTCAGATCATTGAATCACTGCGAAATACACCTGCTACATCTGTTGATGCTACTGATCAGCAGGTTACCCAGCCGCTGCAACCGACACAGCAGCAAGTGCAACAACGCATGCTTGCTCAGCAGCAGGCACAGCATCAAGCACAACAGCAACGCATAGCTTCTGAGACCCCTGGACCGGGCTCTCCATTGAATGCTGGTACTCCAGGAGCTGTACCTGTATCCGCAGGGTCTGGTGCATTTACTGCAGTTAGAACTGGTGCTGTCGAAGGCAACGCGCAACCTGTGCAAGCTCCTGCAGATGGCCCGTCGGCAAGACCTAATCCGCCTATCTCAAAAATGAATACTATACCTGCGATGAACTCTTCGAACCGTGCACACATCACGCCCCTACCTATTCCACCTACGTTGAACGTGAAGGCTCCCAATCCAGCAACTATGCGGACTTCACGGCCTACATTAACCCAAGGGACCGCGAGCAACATGATATCTACAAACACTCCTGCTTTGATGAAAATACCACCATATGAAGCACAGGGAGACCGGATACTAAACAAGCGCAAGCTAAGTGAATTGGTGCGCAATGTTATTGGTGAGGAAGGGGATGTGAATATAGATGGAGATGTCGAGGAATTGCTATTAGATTTAGCAGATGATTTTGTAACGACTGTTACTTCGTTTGCGTGTCGACTCGCGAAGCATAGAAAATCCTCATCGCTAGATGTGAAAGATGTGCAACTACATTTAGAGAGGAATTACAACATCCGCATACCTGGATACTCGGCAGACGAGATTCGATCGGTACGAAGAACTGCAGCGACGGCTGCTTTCAACCAGAAGGTATCGGCAGTGAATAACGCTAAAGCTTCTGCGGATGGCAAGTCCAACTAAGAACAGCACACTGCGTAATTTTTTTATATTATTATTTCGGGTACTCTATCGGTGGTGCCGTGCAGAGGAATAAGGAATGAGATGTTTCTGAATATGGAGCGTAGCCCAGTATAAACCCTCCCACCGACAATGACGAAATCACTATTGATCGCCTGGCAAACTGCCAACAAATTGGCGCTGGTGATTGGAGGAGGAAGTGTAGGTAGTGAATTAGTAATTATTGGAGATTCTACTAACAGTAGGTAGCATATTCGAGGGTGCGGAAACTGCTGGATGCTGAAGCACGAGTTCGCGTTGTTTCGCCTACCCTAGAGAAGGAACTGTCAGACCTGGAAACTGAGATTGAGTATGTTGCAAGGAAATTTGTGGATTCTGACCTTGATGACGAAATTTCAATGGTTTTAGTGGCTATCGATGATCATCAAGAAAGCAGCCGTATTTATAAATTGTGCAAAGAGAGAGGCGTGCCTGTAAATGTTGCAGATGTGCCTGAAGAATGCGATTTCTATTTTGGGGCAAACTACGACGACGGACCTTTACAAGTATTAGTTTCTACTAACGGCGAGAGTCCAGGTATGGCGTCGTATTTAGGCAAATATATTGCTTCACATTTGCCGCCTCATGTGCGCGAAACAATAGAGATGTTCGGTGAAATGCGAAGACGGCTGCGATCTAGGTTCCCCGGTCCTGAACACTCAAAGTTTAGAATGCGACTTATGAAAAAACTAACACAAGAATACCGTGAATCTGATCCGTCTACCGTTGACATTGACGGTGTGCTGGACAAGTACACTACTGAATCTCTAAATGAGCAACATCCGACCCGGCCTTGACTCAACAAACTAAAGCTCAAGGCAGCATTTTTGTTAGTCGATACATTATCCTTTGCAAACTCTACATTCTCTAACCATGCAAATCACTTAAACAAGGATCTCCTCATTTAGAGAGCAATACTCTCTAGTACTTATATAGCAATAATTTCCTTGTCCAACAGGTCCTGCGTATGTGTATCCAGGTTTCGAGTGTCGCCACTACCCGATTAGCCAGGCCCTAAACCGAGACTGCTTAGAAAGCTGGCGGGCAGGATTATCGCCAATTGAGTGGTACGGAAGTACTACGCGAGCTACGAAGTCTATGCAGATACAATGCTAGTCTCAATCTATTTCAAAGCCTCCGATCTTTCTCAATTCTAATCACACTAAAACGAGAAAGTCAATATTGTAGCTGATGTATTTGGCCTACGTTTACTGCAAATAGATGAGCACCTTTAATATTATACTATTGCTTATCGATTTGCGCAGTAGATTACTCTAATTCCATATGCGATATAATACACTATTGGCACCCCTTATAGCGCACAGAAAGCTTTCAGAAGGACTATGGTAAGGAGTACACATGTTTGCGTAATTAATACTTATTTTTACATCGAATTGTGTAATTTGATGAAGAAATAGACCATAAAACATGCCTAAGTGTGTAATAAAGTCTCGCTAAACTCCAATGGACTAATCAGAGTTTATCGCTTACCCTATTGAGACACCGTTCAATAAGCACCAATCAAGTACGCACGCGTACCTAATGCAGTAACCGTTAAATGCAGACAAATCACAATCTTTCGCTTAATATAAAAGGGTTCAATAAAATTGACCTATGACAGGCCTTAAGAACCAGGTTAGGGTTGCATGAATTTCTGGCCAGGGTCCAGGGTTAATTTAAAATTGACTAATCACAGACACTTATTGTAGGGAAAAGGGTAATTTACGTATTACTTTCAGCCAATAGGAGACACTGTTTGCTAATTTTTACTAGGCTTCAGTCAATCTGTAGGGGTTACTGCAGCGTATAACGATAAGGTTATCAATAGGTCCGAGAATAGTGTGATTCAAATAGGTTCGCTAAGCGCGCCTTTAAGCAATTGCTATGCGCGCAATGCCACGATGATTATAAATACATCGTATCATCATTTCACTTGTATCGTTACTCATTCTTTTTGGTCTTTACTTCATAATGATCCCCGAAGTCCAGAAAGCCCTAACCTGCGATAAGCCTTGTGCTAACTATGTATTAAAACTCGATGACAAATACCCCGTACCTAAACCAGGTTCTAACCAAGTTCTAGTAAGGTTGACGCATACAGGTGTTTGCCACACAGATCTATCGCATTTGACCGATCATTGGGCACCTATAATAACTACTGAATGCAAAGTCGTCGGACACGAAGGCGTAGGCCGCATCGTTGCTCACGGTTCTGATATCAGATCGCCGGAGAGCGTACCAATCGGTATGCGCGTCGGAATGACGCTTCTCAAGAGGCCTTGCAATCTCTGCGACGAATGTGTTGAGCCTGACCACGAGGCTTACTGCTTTCATGGAGACCTACGTACCGGCAACACCGATGGTACGTTTTGCCAGTATCAGGTAATGGATGTCGACTACCTCATACCTATCCCTGATGGAGTACCAGATGAGTTAGCTGGACCTATTCTATGTGGTGGTGTCACTGTATACAAAGCTATCAAGAAGAGTGGCCTCTATGCTGGACAATGGATCGCTATTATGGGTGCAGGCGGTGGCCTTGGCACAATGGCCATCCAGATAGCACGGTCCCGTGGCATACGCACCATTGCTATTGATTCAGGAGACAAACGCGAGATATGCGAATCAGAATCCGTCGAGGCTTTTGTAGATTTCACAAAAGTCGCGGATGTACCAGCAGAAATTCGTAAAATCACTGGAGGTCTAGGAGTTCATGTCGCTCTGGTCCTGGTACCTGCGCCAGTGGCATACCAACAGGCAGTAGAGATGCTACGCATGCACGGAACACTATTATCAGTTGGAATTACCACACCAGATGCTAGTTTTCCAGTCAAACCATTCGATCTGGTCTTAAAGGATATAAAACTGATCGGCACTCTGATCGGCACTCGATGGGACATTAAAGAAGCCCTCGACTTGGCTGCACGAGGTCTATTTAAACCTCACATCCAGGTTTATCCAATGGAAGAATGTCGTAAAGTCCTAGACGCAATGCACCAAGGAAAGCTACTGGGACGAGCAGTACTTAAGCTGGACTGATCTGTTGGCACAATTATGTGTCTCACAACTGGTCGTGTGCGCAAGGTTCCATCAACCCCCTGTCAAATTTCAGGGTATGGGTTTAATGCCCGCGTATACACTCGGCTTATTTTCAAATGTGTTATCTAAGCTCTAACACCATCAGCCTCCATTAACGGCCTTACTGTTTTTTACCTTAGTGGTACACTAAAAGGCTCAGTACTCCCTCGTAGTATAGATCAGCTGCTATTATAGGTTGTATATTGGTTTCGTCTCAAATAGTAAATGAAAGCATCGACTCACAAGCTAATTCAATGGTTCGCTTTCGCTCGAAGAAGTCTGCTCAGATTGACCATCTCCAGGCCATATACGATCAAACGTACCGAACTTGCATACAGGCTAATCTACTGGAGAATCAAAATCAGTATTCTCAAGCCTTAAATCATTGGCATTCGGCCTTTAACCTCATCGACGCTCACCGAGAATCCATCTATTTCAATCAGAAATCCAACGACCTATCTCGAACCCTCATAACGAACATTACTGATCTGGAAACCCAATGCAGGAAACATATCTACGACATCAATGCCCGCTTGACCCAGGCTCCAACTCCTTCGCCACGTTCTTCGTCTCATACTGTTATTAGAAACCCTGTTCCTAATGCCAACAGCTCATCGTCCTCTTTGAATCGTCGCCCTGCTCCTCCTAAACAAACACCTAGCAGAAATTCTTCTCCCTTAAAGAAATCCATGTTAACTACCCTCAGAGGCGATGCGATCTCGCCTCCCGTACAACGGTCTTCCGCGTCAAGGCAATCATCTTCAAGCGACCCTCCCGTATCCGCCTCATTGGCTGCAATACACGCCTGGCCACAAGACTCTGAGCAACGCCGTCATTCGGAATCTCGCTCTTCTGAACGCGGCCACTCTGATATTGCTGCAGATTCTCGCAGGTCATCTGCAGCAAAGTCGCCCCTGCCTCGGAATTCTATTAATAGTTTCGATTACGCTGTTCCTTCCGGGCTTCAACCCCCCATTAACCCGCATCATTCTTCACAAAGGCCTGCTTATGATCAAACTTCTGCATCTTCGGAAGAAGCTAATTATGCTCCTCTCATCGACTTTTCTTCATCAATATCCGATGCAATGGATTTTAGTGATGTTTTGAACACTTTTACTGGTGATTCAAGTCCTCAAAACCATGTGCAAAAATGTACAAGCTCCAACAGTCCATTTTTTCGAAATAATGATGCCGCGCCCACACCACATTCTTTACCCTCTTCTCAAAAAGACACTTCTGCCTCTAATTCAAAATCCGGTTCTCCTGCAAAGCTCAAAAGGCTTTCTGGAACGAGACTGATCCCTGATTTTTCTGGATTTGCCCAAATGCTAACTTTAGATAGCAAAAAAGGACATAAAGCGAGCAATGCAGGTGTTTCTAGTAAGACAGTATCTGCAAAGGAAACCAGCAAAACACTTGGGAACCCATTTGAGCCTACTAGTGGTGGCCAAGAAAATGCGAAACTGGCTAACCACTCGCCGCAAAGTTCATCTGACGCCGTTAAAGTTACTGAACCTGAGACTGAACGGACGAAACAGGATGAACCTAGAGCCCAAAATGACGCAGTTATTTGTGAAAACCCCAAACTGGTCGAAAAACCTGCCACTCCTACTGCATCGCAGGTAAATGCTTCGCTATTACTACCTCCGCCCCCGTTAGATGCAAAACTGATATCTGTTACACCGCCACCGCTACCCAGATCCGCACCTCCACCTTTGCCTAGGTTAAATACTGAGGATACTTCCACATTGTCAGAAGCAGCACCACCTCAAAAGCAATCAAAAGACAAGGCTGCATCTAGTGCTGTAAATTCTAAAGCTGTGATTGCTAAGAAAACGAAAGCACCAGTGAATGACGCTTCTGTAGCCAAGCCTACGCCGAGATATGTTGCCACTGCCCAGCGAGGTCTTGTGAAAGTGCCGGATGTACCTGCAGCTAAAGCAGCAGCAGCACATCCTCGAAGCAAATCGACTCCTCCTACAATAAAGGCCGCAACAATTGCTTCAAATAATGCAAAAGCAAAGAAAGCAAATATTGCAAGCTCTGGCACCGGTGCGTCACCAAAATCTACAAAAAAACCCACGGGCAAGCCCGAAGAAGCAGTTAAGGCGGAAGCTAAGCCGCTGAAGGTTGACAATACCACCGGCATGGAAGATACTAGTGATGACATAGTTGTGGCCACCGGTAACGAAGAATTCAACAAGAAGGTAAAAGATGCCTATAAGAAAGTGAAAGGGGTGGATAAACTTGCAGCTGAACAAATTATCAACGACATTGTGGTCCAAGGTGACGAGGTATACTGGTCAGACATTGCTGGTCTTGAAGCGGCTAAATCTAGTCTTAAAGAAACTGTTGTGTACCCCTTCTTGAGACCAGATTTGTTTAGAGGGCTGAGAGAACCAGCACGTGGTATGTTGCTGTTTGGACCTCCAGGTACTGGTAAAACTATGCTGGCAAGGGCGGTAGCCACGGAGTCTCATTCCACATTTTTTTCTATATCTGCCTCCTCATTGACATCAAAATATTTAGGCGAGAGCGAAAAGCTTGTACGTGCACTATTTGCGCTAGCCAAGGAACTTGCACCTTCAATAATATTTGTTGATGAAATCGATTCTTTGCTATCCACCCGCAATAACAGCGGTGAACATGAAGCTACGAGAAGAATCAAGAACGAATTTTTAGTGAAATGGAGTGACTTGCAGCATGCAGCTGCGGGCCGTGATAAAGACGATGACGACGCAAGGCGTGTGTTGGTATTAGCTGCTACCAATCTACCGTGGGCTATAGACGAAGCTGCCAGACGTAGATTTGTGCGGAGGCAATATATTCCTTTACCTGAACGAGAGACAAGGAGAGCTCAAATTGAAAAATTGATGGGCCATCAACATAAGTCTCTTAGTGACGAAGACATTGAACGCATTCTTGATTTGACTGACGGATTCTCGGGTAGTGATTTAACTGCTTTGGCTAAAGATGCGGCGATGGGCCCCCTTAGAGAACTCGGGGAAGCATTGTTGAGCACACCTAGAGATGAAATTCGGCCTATCAACATTGATGATTTCGTTGCAAGTTTACAGTATATCCGGCCTAGTGTTTCTAAAGATGGACTAGAGCGATATGAGGAATGGGCAGCCAAGTATGGAAGCTCAGGTGCATGACATTCTGCATGACATTTGCATACACTTTTAGCATAATTCAATCATATATATCGGTTATTTACAGTATCTTCGTAAGGATTGTAGTAGATTTCTGCCCAGGCATACACCTCTGTAGCTACTGAGCAGAAGCAGTGGCTGCTTTTTCGTCCCTTGATTTTATGATGTTCTTATACATGTTGTGGCTGATCAGAAGAGGATCTTTTCCTAACGAGCGGATATAGTCGTCTTCCTCCTGAATTTTTTCGATGATATTATCGAGATTCTTTGATACATCTTGTAAATCTTGGTTGAGCTGTGTAGAGAGGAGTTGGATAGGGGGTGGTATCACTGTCCAACCATGAGATTCAGCTATCTTAGCAGCTTTTTGGCCTCTTTCAGCAATTTCCTCCGGTCCGAGAGACCTGTAACCATGTGCAAACTGATGTCTTGTGACGTATTTAAGGTCGGCCCATATTTTGCGAGATCGGGCTCTTTCCTTCTCAGCTCTTAGCATTCTATCCACTTCCTGCTGAAATGGAGAACGATGAGAGTCTGCATCTTCCGTCGAGACTTGGTTCAACTCAACAAGTTTCTGGCCCGTGCCAATTCGGATTTCAGCCAATGCATATCTTTTAAGCGCAGACATAGGTCTGCAAGCTTCTATGCGTACGACGTCCCCGGTTTTAGCTAGTTCACCTTCGTCATGCACCAGAAAAGTCTTCTTAGACATTATCTGCTTGTGAACCTTTTTATGAAACGTCGGTCGCTGTACAGAGACTCGTATAGTCTTGGCCATCTTGCCATGGCCTGTAACCAGACCTATAAAATTTTGTCTCGTCATGATGTAGCGTCTGCTAGATCCCAGAATTGGATTTTGAATCGTTCTAGGATCTTGGTTACTAGGTATGGGTACTGTGGTTACGCAGTTTCTCACACCGTTAGTTACCTACTTGATTCAGTTGCTCTCTTTCTTTAACTCACAGTGGTCTGACTTTGAGTACTTCTTGGATATATAGCTGTTTAACCGTACTTCACAATGTCGATTTAGCCCCGATTAATCATAGGAGAAGTCTCTAAGTGTTACAGGATTTAAGACTTGGTTTTTAAAAAAATTCAATGTCTATTACTTGATCCATACCGTTCTATTAAATGTTCGTTCTGCCGCTCTTTAGTCAATACACTGGTAATAAGAACTGGGACTTGAACCGCTGTTGCTAGGCATTTTCGCTCAGTTTTACATAGAATGTCGGGAATTATATTGAGGCAATTAAGCGCCCGGGGCCGAGTTGTCGGTTATACAAGAGGCACCGCACTTGCCTACATTTTAGTGCAGGTTGGTGTGATGCTTTAGATATATGTCTTGTCTGCATCGGTGGAGATACTTATACTGTTGAGCAGTATTTATTTCTAATAGCCAATGAAATTCAGACACAGCATCGGCAGGTCCGGAACGTGCGCCTACATATTCGTCACCAAGGGGTTAGGGATTCTCTTCAAAGTCCACTGGGCAGTGCTTACCTCAGCTGCATCGAAAGTTACCGTCTCTTCTCGACCATTGGTGCTCACTACAGCTGCGGAAAATCATATTTGGCTGATACTCCTTGCTCTTTTTCTAGCTGAGCTTGAGTAATTGATTACACTAGTTATTGTGTCCTGGAGCAGCTTTGCCCTTTCAGCTTACAGACATTCTCGACCTTACTCTATCTATCCCCGGTTTTTTCTCGGTCATTTCTTACACCCCCGTGTTTCTTCTTTGCCGCTCATCTGAACCCTTAGTAATAGTGCCACCTAGTGTAAAATCTACGCAGCTTACTTGTTCAGTTTTTATAATCACTAGCTAGCATATTTCAGCACCCTCTTCCTGTCGAGCCTGCTTCTTCTCGCTGCCCGGCTACGTCCTATTAGTGCGTCACAGATTATCATATCTTTGCAATGGTCACAATGGTCGCACAAATTTCTTCTACTCCTACTACACCCATCCCGGAAATTATACCAGTTGGCCCCGATGCTGAGTATGATTACGAAGCTTTACCAGGTAACTACTCCTTAGCTGCAAATCTAACCGCTGGCGCTTTTGCCGGAATCATGGAGCATTCCGTAATGTACCCGCTCGATGCGGTTAAAACTAGAATGCAAGTTTTAAGCAAAGCAGAAATATACAGTGGGATGACTAATGCTGTTTCGCGCATTTCCGCTGCTGAAGGAGCCAGAGTACTTTGGCGAGGCGTCTCCTCCGTCGTCATAGGGTCGGGTCCGGCACACGCTCTATATTTTACTGTTTATGAACATGCAAAAGACGCTTTTTTGAAGCTTGCCCGAGGTGATGATCGGGGAACTGGCTCAGGAACATACGAAACAAACAGCTCGACGTTTATGTTGGCAACTGCTGCTGCTGGTTCTTGTGCTACTATCGCTTGCGATGCGATAATGAACCCTTTCGATGTCGTTAAGCAAAGAATGCAAGTCTCCGCAGGCGCGAATTATTCTTCTATATTTTCTTGTGCTGCTGATGTTTACCGTCGTGAAGGTTTATCGGCATTTTACATATCCTATCCCACTACGCTCACTATGAGCATCCCTTTTCAAGCAATTAACTTCTCTAGCTATGAAGCCCTCTCAAACATTTTAAACCCCTCCAAGCACTACGATCCTCTTTCGCATTGCATTGCCGGTGGCGTTGCCGGTGCTACTGCTGCTGCACTTACCAACCCAGTCGACGTCATCAAAACTGTGCTGCAAACCAAAGGTGTGTCAAGTGATGCTTCCATCAGGGAAGCCAAATCGTTTATGGATGCTGCTAGACTCATATACTTACACGATGGCGCCTCTGGATTCCTAAGAGGTTTGCGACCAAGAATTGTTGCGAATGTTCCCTCAACGGCAATATGCTGGTCGGCTTATGAGCTAGCGAAGTTCTATTTGAAGACTTAAAGAAGATGACCTTACGGTCACTATGACGATAATTGAAAACCAAAGACAGCACCCTTTTTGTCAAGTTATTTATATCTTTTTTAAATACTTGATGCCGGGTGACCTTCACATTTCTTTGTATTCTATATGATTTTTCATAGTATATACGAAAACGGGCAGAGCTTTGTCGTTATGATGGTTAGATGATATGATTTACTTTCCTAATAGCACAGGAATCTATAAATTATGAGTACATTTTGTCGTTATGCAATGTTATTAATTAGAGAGATTGTACTTCCATCTACCTTCTAAGAGCCCCAATTGAGTATCTTTTAAAAGCAAGCTTCTTCTCGTGCTGACATATGAAGTCATGTCTAAGAGCTCTAATCTTTTCGTGGCCAGCTCTGAAGTATTCCTTTCGAACATTTCGGAGAGCTTTTCGACAGCTAGCTCCAAATCTTGTTGATTGTTCTCGAAAATATGCGTATTGTTGTTCCGCTCGAGGTAGAACGCAAAGGCGTATGTCCACATCAAGGTACGTCGGCAATGTTGCAATACGTCGGAAGCATTGGCAAGGTACTGGACTTCGATCCAGGTCATGCTGGTTGAATTCTGCAAATCTGTCATTTTCTTCTGCGTGCGCAAGTAAAGCTTTTTGTCCAAACGGGCACTTTCAAGATGATTGGCATATCTGTTGTAATAATGAAGATATCGTTCAAGGCTGGCCTTGGATTTGGCCTGTTGGTCACGGGCTTCCTGACCAGACTTTTCATCGTATCGAGAACAGTTGTAGTATGCAGTTCCATGTTCGCTCCAAGGTCCTGAACACACCCAACACCATTCATGCCCACATTTCCGGCACAACATATGATTACAACCACCATTCTTTTCGATAGTCGCTTGGCATTTAGGACAGCCTTTCGTATGCACATTAATCCAATTCGCAGTCTCCGAGTCATCAGCACACTTTTTGTTCCATTTGGCAAATAGTCTGCATATACAAGGCGCGTGTTCCTCGTTGCTACACCCGAAACAAAACTTATGACCGTCATTGCATTCAACGGTGGGTATAATGTGATCCAGGTCAGCCTGATTCACTTTGCACTCAACCGCATATGTACAGTCAGGGTAGATGCACCATTTCAAATATGGCAAGCAATTCACGTATAACTTAATAAGCTGATCTCGGTAGCGGTTATAGTCTGAGGGTGAAAGAAGTAATTTGTAAACCGAATCAGTAATGGGAAATCTGCATTCGCTATTCAAACAGCAGTTAAGTCGAATATCGCCTTCTGAGACGCGCATTCGCAAATAGGTTTTGAAGCAAGAAGCGCAGTAGCGATGTCCGCAAGGTAAAGCAAAGGTAACTGGGTATGTTGCATCATCGCAACATATCGCACAGAGGAAATTCGGGGGCGCCGGGAGAAGACGCGGAGCGAATGAGTAATCAGCATACTTGAGATCAAGTCCAATGGATTGCAAAGTTCGCGCTGGGTTATCGAGGTAACGTTCACCTAACCACTCTATGTTGAATTTGTTATGTATCAGAAGAAGTTCCGCCACTTCATGCGAAAGCCCACACAGGTTCTGGATTTGGTTTACGGACGAGACAAAGCGCTGTTTAAGTTGCTCGTGGGAAAGCGAAGTGTAGGGAACTTCGTATGACAGTGGTTCTTCTGCGACCACGGAAACGACTGAATTTGTATCTAAGTCATCATAGCCGTCATCTTCGAATGCATCGAACGACTGATCCGTAGTGAAGCCGGTGCTGATATCTGAGTCCATAAGAGGTTGAATATGCGATTAAAAGTGAACTATTACGCGAAACTAAATGATGCAAAATGGGTAAAGGTAGTAGGTAGGAAAAAAGTCGCGAAACTGCCAGGGTAAGAGAGTAACAAATGGGTGAGTATTTGTTGTGTAAATGGATAAGAGAGTATCTCAGTCAGTCAAGCGAAAGATTTACTTCTTTGGGACTTTCCTTTTATGAGTGTCAAATTTGATACACTGTTGTTCGGAAGAAGAGACGAAACTTCCTACAAACGTGAAGAAGGGTATGGCTCATTTTTAGTGATAGCGTGTCCTAATTCGGTCAGTTTCCTAAGCTACCTTGATTTATTCTCTGATCGATATCTACAGTTAACCGAAGTGGGCAAGTAGACATTGGAGGGGCAAAAGTTAACTAGAATAACGTCGTATGTTGTCGGCTCTTTAAAGAGTCGAACCGGGGTAAATCTCATGAGGCAGAGTCTTATACCAGAAGGCAAGCAGGCAGGAATAGCTTGCATTCACTTAATCTGGGACGTGTTACATACCAGACACTGAGCTATTTTTATTCCTAGTTTGAGAAAGTTGCAGCGCACCCACCCTTATATGGTTCGTTTCCGAAACTAATAAAGGGTTACAAATACATACACCATTCCAATGCGTCTTGATAGTATATTGGCTTATTGAGACCAATAGAAACAGTTTAACGCTCATTAGTTCAGTTTTATTTTCTCTTTGATGTATTTAGGCTTGACTAAAGGAACTTTTCGGAAACTTTACAGCTAGTATAGGCTATTATTGGCGAAAATAAGGTTCGCGAATGGAGAATATGTGCGACAGTTTCGCTACGGGCGTTCTGTGTGGATAGCACAGACAACAAAGTGACACTTGACTTGAGTGAACTCTTATATCATTTGATACACAAGAGTTGCTCCGGCCTTTTATGTTTAGGACCCGGAAAGACGGACGAGTTGCGTAATGTGTGCATATCACACTTACAACCTTTTATGACATTGGCACCGAAAGAGTTTATTCGCATTTTAGGGGTCATCATTGGATAGGTAAAATACCGCTTTTAACTTTCCCATAAGGTGACTAAATGTGTCGGCATGAGAGTGAATAGGATGTCCAATACGAAGACAGTCTACGTCAATATCAAAGCTGTGCTAATCGGTACAATGTTGATGCGGTGGAACCGATAGCAGGAATGAGGAGCTTTTTGCTTTCATGATGTCGTAAATAGCCGTTAGGTTTACCGCATATGAGTTATACATGTAGCCGATCGGAAAACGGAAGAGGAAGAATTACATTCAAAGTAGAGTTGACTCTACGCTTGACCCGTGCTGGTTAAACCATTACCACACTCGAAAGCTGATCCTTGCGGATATTCTGTGTCGACACTGCAGTCGAGTCCTGTTCGAAAGTCTGCTTTCATTGCGAGTGTTTATGAAGGGCAAGTTCGCCGTTAAAGATCTGTTTCCCGTTTCCACCTAAGGCAGATTCCTGTTCTGAGCTTTTTTTAGCTGGCCGCCTTAAAGTTCTTCTCAGCCACACCTGATTGCAATTGGTAGAACGTCTATAAACAGCACTTCGAAGACGCGATTAAGTCAGATAACTAATATAACATTTTTATACCATATTGGCGCTGCTGCTGTGTGCAAAATAGCATGCTGCGTGCAGAATAGCAATGTTAGCATGGAAATCAGACATAGTTCTCGGATTCGGGTTTCTATTTTGGCACCTAGCAACTTCAAAAACGGGCAAAATGCAACTTTAAAGAAAATTAAACTTATTTCATACGTGCGATAAGGTTTTTTCTAATTTAAGTGGGTAACCTCTTTTAGTATCATTGCTCGCTCTCGCAATATAAAAAGCTGCAGTTCCCCCCGCCCGAACTCAGAACTAGTCTGAGTGAATCACTGCCTTTGATCTTAAGTCAACTTCCGGTCATTTTTTTACGATGAAATTCTCTTCTGCTTTATTTGCTTTGTCCGCTCTTGGCGGTGTAGTCTCTGCCGAGGGTACTACTACCTCCTACACTACAGTCAAGGTGACCGTCATGGACTCCAACTGCCCCACTGAGATTCCCGTTGTCACTCCTGGTACTTCCGTTGTTCACATTTCCGGCCTCACCACCACTGCTGCTTCCGGCTCTGGTTCCGTTGCTGGCACTGCTACCTCTCATGCTGGCGTCACTTTCGCTACGGCTAACGCCGCTCCTGCTCTCACTTTCAGCTCTGGAGCTATGGCTATTGCTGTTGCTGCTGTCCTTCTCTGCTAACTCATTTGTACCTCTTAGTTATTTATTTTAGATGAGCTTTATGTATCGATCGAGATTCTTCTTAATCCGTGTCATGTAGTCTGTACGTAACCCTCTATGTTAGTGTTTCGCGCGTCCCTACTGCGAAGCATTTACTAGGACATGCAAAATCTTTTCAGTAAAAACCAAATCCTTTTTCTCCTAGCGCATGATTTCTACTGTTCTATTGGTTACGGTAACAACCGTAAATTCGTTTTCATAACTTATCATTTATCGCGCTATCTTTCTTACTGCATAGTAGTGTGTTTTGGACCGATCTTGCGCTGAGTTGCAAACTAACAGTTGTCCTTTTCGTTTTTAGCACGAAGAATTCAAATCTTAATCGGGCGGGAAAGTGTAAAAGCTATTTTTAGCGCCCAGACAGTTCGACATAGGCCTCCGCTATGTCGCATTCTTGCTAATTTGCTTGCGTATTGCTAATTTGCTAGCGTATTACTAAAATCTAAAGTTACTGAATTCTCCAAACATGTTTTCAAGCTTGAAAAGCAGTATGGCATAAGCTGTTTGCCTATTACCTATGGTTTGATCCCCCCTCACCTAAATGAATGCCATAAGCAGAAGTGAACCCTTTACCCGCTGCGATCTAGAACTTATACAATAGATCCGAGCATATTAAATTAAACGGAAGAACTATAATTGGCTAGTGAAAAAATATTAATATTGATTAAAAGGTGCAGCCGATGTAGCGAATGAGTACCCAATCATGTAACAATGCAGCAAGCACGTTCATCAAGGTCAGCTGCGGAGTGTTCCGCCTGTCACCGATTCGCCTACCACATTGAGACCTGTCGGTATGTCGATACTATGCCAGTGCTTTTTTTTTCTGTAAAATGCATATGTCGAACTTATAGAAATAAAGAAGTGGGGATAATTTCGTGCAACCAGTGATACATTGGAGATTATTTCATTAAGAAATCCTTTTTTGTTTTTTGTTTTTGCATGACATAATGGGCTCGGTTTTAACCCACCGTTAACTTTGCTACAGTATCCCGAGCACTAAGATGGCACTCTTTTGAAATGCGAACATTACTTTTCAGCGGAAGCGATCAGATGTTCAGTTCGAAGAATGTCATTTTGCCCACTGCATAGACCCGTAGGCCTTCTAACGTACTGGAAGGCATGCGCAAACAAATACGTGATGAACATTAAATTAGCGCTGCACCAATTATATTATTCTTTACTCAGAGAGAAATCGGCCGAACATCATTGGCCGATATTTAGGTCAAAACGACTGCCTGACAAACGGTGTACTAATATCGTTTATTGTCGAAAGTTAACTGTTAGCTGTTACGCAGAATTAGAATCAGTGCTGATCACGACGGCCAGCCACATTCAACGGCTGATCGTTAATTTTATTTTAATTGGATAACAGCTTGAATATTTTAATTCTAAGTTAATATAACTGTTTGCAATGTCCTCTGTGTATTATAATCCATTGCGTTATTCAGCAATCAATATTATTGGGCTTACTTCTGTCAATCCGCCATCAAGTGTGTGCACTAACATGAGGCGGTGAAGAAACCCCAACGTGATCTACAGCCACGGCGGAGGAAAAGATATACCGTTCATAACTCTCGGACATAATAATGCGAGCGTTTGAACCAGACACTTCGTTATTAGACAGACTATTTTTTTTTTCAGCTATGGCGAGGTATATCTCATGTTATAAGGCGAGCTTGAAGGCAAAAAGAGTTTAGCCCCTATGTTGCAACTTGGTGATTTTGTGTCATAATAAGGCGAGCCGTCACTCATTAAAGTTTAACGTCTTGGTAATCTTAGGAGGTAAAATCGATTAGTAGATGTTCCAGGAAATACAGTGATATATGATTCCGCGATTGTGAACCAACTTAACAGCTGTACCCTGTAGGTACAGAGACGTTTTTTCTGCTACTGTTACAACACGCTTCTGCACAGCGCAAAACTGAGACACCATTAGTGCCATAGCAAACACTGGCTACTACTGGCTGAGAAAGTTGTAAGATTTTAATTAATTGTCATAGCCTGATCATTATCGTGAGACAAAATAGAGGGTTCATTATACCCTGGTAAATTGCAAGTAGCTATCACCTTCTGTTTATATGAACTTAAAGTCGCGGAAAGAGAAATTTAAGACCCTTTATCCTGTATCGCTCGATAGGGTGAGTTATGGTGTTTCATAACATATACTACTCAAACTAGCGATTAGCGCTGGTTACAGAAAGTATACTCCCTAGATTCTTCTTTTTGTGCATTCCTAGTTATCGAGGAGCTTATTGGAACTATTTGCGAGCGGCCAACTGTCCTAAATATAGAGCTAGTTATCCAATCATACGTGGCTATTGTAAATGTGACATGTACATAAAATTTAGTACCTTAAAACTGCTCCACTTTCAAACCTTAAAACTGAAAATTTACAGTGAAAGTTGACGAAACTGCCTCAGAGACAAAACGTTCAATAGCAGTTGCTTGGCAGTTACCACCGACTCAAAGATACTTCAATTACCAAGTCGAAGACATATCTGGAACAATTTCCGGTTATTGCATTGAATATGTGATGACTTCTTCATTTAGGTACTGCGCAAATTTTTTGTAGAGATATGATATTAGATCGAAACTAAAAGAAAGGCTTAGCTTGTTTGAACCTTAGTTCTAATAAGGTAAGCAACTTCGCCATTTCTTACAAATAAAGTAATTAGTTCTTTGCCGGCTTATTTACAAAATAGATATAAATAAGGACGGTAATTCCGCTTTCTTTTCGTTTCTTTTTCACTTTACATATTACACTTTCAATTGGAATTTTTTAATTCACTGTACTAATTAAATTACAACCTATCGTTTTTGTGTCTGCCTCTGACTTATTACATACTACTAATTAAAAATGAAGTTCTCTACTATCGCTTCTGCTTCTCTCGCTGCTGCTACCAACTCCTCCGTTTTGCTGACTGTTAAGTCTGACAATATTTTGAACGGCCTGTCTTTCACTAGCTTGCACGAAGGCGCAGCTATGAACTACTTGTTCGTTGCAAATTCGTCTACTGGCTTCCCTGCTACCTATGACGATTCTGCGAAGACAGTCAGCGTCCCCTTCATTGAGGTATCCGACTTCTTCTTACAGAACTTAAGCCCCTTCGTTGGTTTCGACACTGATCCTTCTTCTCCAGTCACTATCAGCAACGAGATCCTGTCTATAGGCGGTGTTTCCACCTTTTACGGATGTCAAGGATCTGGTGATGTTACTGACCCCTACAGCTACATCGAGAATAGCTACGCTGTTGTCGACAAGAAATTGGACGGCTACACTTGCTATGAGCTGCAAATCAAGGCTGTTGCTGGCTCTGCCACTTCCTCCTCGTCTGCTCCTCACCACTCTGGCAGCGCCACCGCTACCACCGGAAATGGAACTACTCTCACTACTGGCCATGCCACCACTGCTGCTCCTACTCACTCTTCTACCACCATTGTTAGTGGAGCTGCTATCTCTGGTGCTAACTTCGGTTTGGCTGCCATCGTTGCTGCTGCTGCTGCCTTATTGCTTTAAAGGCACCACATTTAGCGCATCTTATTTACAATATTTTCGCATGTAACTAATATAAACTAGTACTCTAATATACACTAGAATTCTAATATATATCTTGTTTACTATCTAGATAGCGGAATTCTTATTCGCTATTTGTTCTGAAAGTCGGATCGATCGATGCGGTCTTGTTTACTCTCTGCAAACCGTGTTTTACCATTTTCGAGAGAAACTTGAAATGTAACTTCGTCAACTGTGTAATTACTTAATTACCCGCTAAGATAGTAAGACTCCATCTCTTGGCCATTAGTTATTTGGAACTAGTCATTGCAAACCCATTTTGATTCTTGGCTCAGGTGTATCAGTTCCGGCTGCTGCGGTCAAGTTAATGTATATGGAAAGAACGAAGCAGTCAGAAATGAGCAATATGCCGAGGGATGGCATACAGGTTTTCTCAAACTTTATCGATCGAGTTCGGCGAACTGCAATATTCTCATTCTGGCCGGGCAGTTTTTAATTAAACTATACCCGAATGAGAAATCTGCGTGCAATGGTTACTCCGTTACTCGTGGCCTGCATATATGCGGGGTGAGATGAGAATTCAAACGTATTAGTGCATGATGTAATTTTGTTAGTCAATGAGCGAGTTCTTCGTGCATAGATAGACGATTTCGTAGCATTCAATAATGGCCAGTTTCCAGATGCTTATTTATTAGAGTCCTTGACACGTGTAAACCAAAATATATGGCTATCAGTTTTTACTTTAACAGCCAAAAGTCTAGCAAAAATGTGGGCAATTAGCTTACTACAAGAATGTATGCTTAGCCGTGGTAGTAAGTAGTAGCAGCAATTTAATTTCATATAATTGGGGATGTTACTGTCATTACTTCGTTGCACTGTGAATCACTACTTACAGTGGCGTGGTACTTTCGGTTATTCTAGTTTAGATTTGAATGGACGCAATGGATAGATAACATGAAGTACTGGTTGAGGGGATAATACCACCAGTTTAGTTTACTTGAAGGTATCAAGTTGTAATTCGATAAAACCTTGTAGATGACCACAAACCTCATCCTCATTATCTATGGGTTGCCCGCCAATCAGTGAACTGGTTTGGCCGTTGATGAAAACATTTTTATTAATTAAGCAGCATCTAATATCTGTATACGATGTCACGGTAACAATCGCCGTATGATCTGACCAATATATAAATAACCGAGAAATTCTGAAATGCTTCATCCTCTATCGCATCTGTCTTGAATCACTCGCTACATTTACTACATACATACGTCAAAAACTATAAAATATGAAATCTTATACTTTTGCATTCGCTTCTCTTGCTTCCGCTGCTATTGTCAGTGTGGAATTATCACTCCGGTCTTCCGACTTCCCTGGCTCCAGCGAACTTGCCTTCCTGCACGAAGGTGCCGGTATTGGCTACCTTTTCTCGCAAGCTGGTACCGGTCCTCTCATCGTTACTTACGATGACGTCGCCAAGACTCTTGCTTATCAACTGACTGATGAGCTGAGCACATTTGTTGGAGTTGAAGGTTTATATATCGCGGCCTCCCCTAATAATGCAGCTTCAGTCGATATTATTAACTCAACCCTTTATATCAATGAACAGTCACAATTTGTTGCTGTAAAAGGTACTGGAGATAGTGAACTTACAGATCCCTATAACCTTACTGCGAGTAACTTTGCAATCGTGACTGGACGTAACGAAGGTTCCCTAGACTACGAATGGTATAATGTCGAAATCGCGGCTACCTTTGTTGGCCCTATTATCTCCAGCAGCTCCAGCAGCTCTAGCTCTCACAGTACTCATAGCTCTCATAGCTCTCATAGCTCTCACAGTACTCATAGCACTCACTCTGGTAATGCCACTACTGTGCACACTACTTCGACCTCAAAAGAAGCTAGCATCGCTACTGCCACTTTCCACACTACTATCTGCATTGATGGCAGATGCACTGTGCATCCTGTCGTTCCAACAACCGTGTGCAGGGATGACGGCAGCTGTGTTACTCATACAGTCGTCCCTGGCTGCACTACCGGATGTGAGACTGCAAGGCCCACTTACCTCAGTGGAGCCTCTGCCAAAACCTTGAGCTTTGGTCTAGTTGTATCCGGGTTGATTGCCGCTTTGTTGGCTTAAATATCGAGTTAATGAACAGGTAGGTGGTCTGCTCTTATCTTTATATCTTTTCTTTTCTTTCGCTATCCTGATTTCATCAGCCCTTCAACGCACGATTGTCTCTTATCGAAGAGCCGTGCACCTGTTTTTGTTTTTTCCGCTTTGATACAACTATTTAATAGCAGTATTCTTTGCTTCAGTAGCATACAATAGTACAATAGACATACTTGATTTATTCACCATTACATTTATAAGGCCAACGAATTCTCGGTCATTTATAGTTATACTAGCCACATGCAAAAAAAGAATGGTTAAAAACCACGAAAATCAACAGAGTATATGCAGCTATTGTTGAGCAGGGGCGGCTTGATCTTTCAGCTTCTTTAGCTCTGTAACGAATGACTCGCCCCAATATGCAGAAGTGTATTTGCAGATATACTTGAAGAGCTTCTGATGGTTGGCGGCACGCAAGTCAGTAGGCATATTGAGAGCATCGTAGATAGCATTCGCCATATCCTCAGTGTTCCAGGGATTTACCACGATTGAACCATTTAACGATTGAGCTGCTCCGGTGAATTCGGACAAGATCAAGGGTCCACGGTTGGCCTGTTGGCATGCAATATATTCATAGGAAACAAGATTCATTCCATCACGAGTGCTGGTCACAAAACATACATCAGAAACAGCATAAAGCGCCACCAGTTCATCAAACGGAATAGATTTGTGCAGAAAATGTATGGGCGTGAACTCTACGGTACCAAAGCGGCCATTGATTCGTCCAACTAGTTCGTTGACGACGGCTCGCAGGTTTTGGTACTCTTCGACATCTTGTCTAGAGGGCACTGCAACTTGCACTAGCACAACTTTGCCAATCCATTCGGGGTGTTCACTCAAAAAAATCTCAAGTGCATGTAGCTTTTGTGGTACGCCTTTGATGTAGTCAAGGCGATCCACACCGCAGATGATGCGCACATCTTTGAATTTTGCCTTGAGTGCGCGAATGCGGTCCTTTATCTTTGGGTTCTCCATTCCATCCAAAAACTTTTGCGTGTCTATTCCGATAGGAAAAGCTGCAACGGCGACCATACGGCCTTTGTAGTGCACACCAGAAGGAATCGTCTTCAAACCAAGGATTCTGGAGCAGGAGGAAAGAAAATGCCGCGCATAGTCATAAGTGTGGAATCCAATGAGGTCACATTCCAAGAGTCCCTCAAGCACCTCTTTACGAACCGGGAGAATACGATAAATTTCTGATGATGGAAAGGGGGTATGAAGGAAGAATCCAATGAGAGGCTTGAATTGAGGGATTTGCTGGCGAATCATTTGAGGCATGAGCATAAGATGGTAATCATGGACCCAAATCATGTCACCTTCTCTATATTGAGAAACAACGATGTCGGTGAACCGCTGGTTGGCTTCTTTGTAGGCTTGCCATGCCCATTCGTCGAAGTTCATCTCTCCTGGGTGGTAATGGAATAGGGGCCACAATATGGAGTTGGAAAAGCCATTATAGTGGAAAAAAGCCAGCTGGTCTGACATATAAACAGGATAGCAATGAAATTTTTCCTGTAAATATTTTTCAACCTTTGGGCGTTCTTCTGGAGGAACTTCAAGGCCGGGCCATCCAAACCATTTCATTGTCTTGCTGTTGGCCAGACCGGATAATGCCTGGACAAGTCCTCCAGAGGACATCGTATATTCATAATCGCCATCGGCTGATCGCTTAATCGTAACAGGAAGCCTGTTAGAAACTACGAGCACTTGCTGCGACATTGTCACTAACCAATCTAAGCAATTTTATGGGTACACGTATGAGCTAGATGTATGATGCACAGATAGGTCTAGTTGCGCAGAACGACGTCGAAACTGCTACAACTGAACCTTATTAGCCGCACCTATATTGAGATCAATGAGGTCAGAGATACTGAACTCTACGCCATATTACGTAGGTAGCTTGATGTCTTTAGGTATTATAAATATATAATAATGAGATAGAAGTATTGGATAACTAGATATTTCTCGCAACTTCTTCAGCGCGAGAAACATCTAGCCCTGTGCTGTCGGGTTCCAGGAATATCTTCTTGACTCTACCGTCCTCTACCAGCATGGCATAGCGTTTACTTCTTGGATTTCCAAAAAACTTCGAAGCGTCAAACTCCATATCAATGGCACGGGTGAATTCTCCAGCAGGATCGGCAAGAATTTCAAGACTGCCTTCTGCTCCGAGACTCTGGGCCCAAGCGGAAGTAACAAATGCATCATTAACCGCCACCACGTGAATACCTTCTACCCCCTTATCGTGGAGAGTTTTCCATGCCACTAAGTACCCAGGAACATGCGAAGCGGAGCATGCAGGGGAAAAAGCACCAGGTACGCCCACAATCAAATGCTTGCCGGCCTTAACTCTCTCAGCTATGTCGACGGTGTCGCCGGGCCCTCGTTTGCTCAATTGCGCAGAGGGAATTGCATCACCGACCGCAATTCGTCTTGCCGAAAGTACGCTGAACCGTTTAGCTCCAAGGCGTAAAGATCGCATGGCGTATTGTCCGTTCATTTGTACTATGTGTCGAAAATCCAGATTCTTACATTTCTTAGTTAGCTCCTTATATAGGCGATATTCCTCCCACCTCTCATTTGTCCACCCCACGGCCTCGCCTGGATCTATTTTTATATACGTAATGACGCTACTTCTTGCAATATTGCATTTCTACGTGCAGTCTCATGTTACATCTTTAATACATATCTTTTACTCAAAGAGCAAATGCTCTGGCGATTTCGCAACAGAATACAGCGATACTAGTAATAAATGATGCTTAAAACCCTAATGCATATATGGTTCTGCCCACACTCCCTAGACCCCATTCTCGGCCTTCGACCCGACTCAGCCTTCTAAATAGAGCGCTTACACTATCGCTACAGTATTATCCAACCAGTGTGCTTGCTATTCTAATTCCCGCTAATTGCCGACTGTAACCGGTTTCTTTAATTCTTTAAGTAATCCTGTACTAATTGTCCTTTCTCACTATGTACAATAATCAGCAGAACTCTCAACTATGGCAGCAGCAGCAACAGCAGTTTCAGCAACCCCAGCAGCAGCAGCAGCAGCAGCAGCAGCAGCCACTGCAACCTCAATACACAATGGCGCCTGCCAGACCTCTTCAACCAAACGTTACCGGATTTCCTACTGCTGCTGGCCCGCTTCCTAGTGGGGTCTCTAGCCTGCCGCAATATCCGCAGCAAACTGGTGCCTTCCAACCATCTGGTGGCTCTTTCGCGCAACCGCGTTCAGCGAGTATCGCGCCAATGCAAACTGGCTTTCAGACTGACCCTCAGCAATCTCGAAGTTCGGTTTCGAACTTCTCAAGCCAGCCTTCAGTGTTTGACCCGAAAAAAGCTTTCCCAACCCAGCGCCTCGAGTTCCTCACTGCAGAAGACCAAACGAAGTTCGAAGAGCTCTTCGCGTCTGTGGTCAAATCGGGCGTCACTATATCAGGTGACGAGGCCAGGGACATACTTGTCCGTTCTAACCTCTCGCCTTCAATTCTCAAAGATATATGGGTACTTTCTGACACAACAAAATCCGGCAAGCTATTCTTCCCGGAGTTCTGTTTAGCGATGTATCTTTGCAATCTAGCTCTAACAGGGAAACCACTACCTTCGAAACTTCCTGATCGTGTTAAAAATCAAGTTTCTTCCTTGGTAGACCAAATTTCGTTTTCCGTGGTGGACACCAACCCAGCGCCTACTCCAACTAACGTACCAGAGTTTAGAAAATCTGTTGCGTCAGACCTCGCTAGCCTTCCCCCTGACATGTTTTCACCAATATCTTCATTGGCATCCCAACCTGCTGGTATGCCTGCTTTTCAATCCCAGCCTACAGGCTACCAATCTACCGGTACCCAAGGCGCAGGAATAAACTCGCTGCTGACTCAAAAGACCGGCTTTCAACCTGTTCAAACTGGGTACTCTTCACCCTTATCAACAGCACAAACTCAGCCTACTGGAATCCAGACTCAGCCAACTGGCTTTCTTCGACCAGATCCGACTGGAGCACCAGGACAATGGGGCTATTCAAATACTCCGGTTGCGGACCTCTCGGCTGTGCAAGCACTCGGTGCCCAGCTAATGCCTAACATTGGAGCGCAAAGTAACACCTCTAAGCTGCAGGGCAATGCACAAATTCCGTGGGCTGTGGCTAAGCAAGAAAAGAAAATATATGACGGAATTTTTGAAGCATGGGATGGTCTAAACAAAGGCTATATTTCGGGAAATACCGCTATTGAAATTTTAGGACAAAGTGGACTTGCTAGACAGCAACTTGAAAAAATATGGACCTTATCTGATCCCCACAATCGCGGAAGACTGAACAAAGATGAATTCGCTGTTGCAATGCATCTCATTTACCGTACGCTTAACGGTTATGAAATACCTAATAAATTACCTCCTGAATTGGTTCCTCCCTCGTCAAGGAACTTCTCAGAATCTGTTGAAAATATTAAGGCTTACCTAAAACCTGATGCGACTAAACCTCTTCGATCACAAGCTACCGGTGGCATTTCTTACTTGAAAAATCGCTCCTTTAAGACTGCCGAATCTCCCCAGAGCTTTCGCAAGGATGCCACGGTTTACAAGAATGATGACGGTGCTCCTACCTATACATCGAAGAATCGCAGAAATTTTACTGGACGTTCAGAGTCAGAATCACCAACCCCTAACAAGCCTACTTCATTGGAAGAACTCCGGAAGTTGGTACGCGAGAAAACTATCATACTGGATGCGATTGATGCTGAAGACGAGCAAGAATTGAATCAAGACGATCTGCAAGAGCGACGCGATCAAGAAGATATTCAAATGCTGAAACGGAAAATCGAACGTTTACAAGATGAGATTAATTTGAATCCTAAATCAGCTGTGCTCCATCTCGATGACGGAGCCGAGAAGCGAGCTTTGAAACGTCAGCTTAATAATTTGATTGACCGATCCACGCAATTGAGCTCTGAAATCAGAAATATTGAAAGTGATATATATAGCGCACAGGAAGAATTGTTCCGTATCCGTGATAGCAAAGAGCATCCCGAAGATTCTATAGTTGGAACAGGCCCTAACCATGAAATAACGGACTCCGATCGGCGTAAGGCCAAAAGTAAAGCACTGCTAAGGTCGCGAATGGCCTCCTTGACAGGAAAAGCGCCAGAAAATGATGAAACGTTCGACCAACGTATGACTAATGAAATGTGGAAAGCTAAGGAGCAACGCTCAAAGAATATGGAAATCATCAAAGATATCGAAGAGACGATTGCTTCTATCCAGTCCTCGCACGACTTAACACTGCGCGAAAGCAACAGGGAAATTCGTGATGATAGAGAACGAAGAAGATGGGAAGAAGGTTTTGGAGTTGAAGATGAAGTCAGACAATTCATTTACGAACTTCAGAATTCTAGCCAAAAGGTAAAGCAAGATTTTAAGGTAACACGGAGACATAACAGCCGAGGTAACTCTACGAGAGGTGTGTCTCCTCGCACAGTCAGGTCACCTAGTCCGCCTTCTGATATGGAATCCTCCAGCCGTTACACGTCAAAATACCTCGAGGTATCTTCTGCGAAACCAAAAACTGAGACAGCGGAAGAAAGATCTGCTCGCATAAAAGCTGAAGCTGAGAGAAAAATGCAAGAACGCCTTTCTTCGCTCGGATTATCGCTTCCGAGAATTCGCAAGCCCGCTAGCTCATCTACCGCAACACTATCTGCAGGTAAGGTTGGAGAAGAGTCAAACATAGGTGGAAATGAAAGCTCTGCAGAAAAACCTGCTCCCTCTCCAGACGAATCAAAAGATTCCACTTCTTCTAATACTGGCCCTGCCGCTGCCGCAAAAGACGACGACGAAGAAGAAGAAGAAGAGGAGGCGGAGGAGGAAGAAGAGGAGGAGGAAGAGGAAAAAGAGCTGCTCCGTCTCAAACAGGAGCAAGAAGAAAGGAATAGGAAATTGAAGGAGAAGGTGGATACTAAGAGAAGGAACCAAGAAGAAGAGCGCAAGAGAAAAAAAGCGGATAAGGCCAGAAGAATTGCTGAAATTAAAGCGGAAGTTGAAAGAGAAAAGCAGGAAGAAGAACGGTTACGGCAATTGAGCACTGAACCAGAATCTGATTCGGAGTCAGAGGTGGATGCTACTTCTGCTTTGCCGAAGAGCATTGTTGAGAAAGCGGAAAATTTATCATTGTCAGACGAAGTTGAGAGTGAAGAAGATGATAATGACGAATATTTTGATACAAATGAACAATCAGAGTCTATAAAAGCGGTTGAATCCGCCGCCACGTCCGGCTCTGCTCCCCACCCAGGATCAAATAATCCATTCTTCAAGGAAACTGGAATGGCAGGTTCTCATAACCCGTTCTATCAAATCAAGGGTAGCGAAAACAATATTCCTGGTATGACAAAAGACGAAGCATCTGTTCAGCGAGATAAACAACGCGGCTTAGATGATGATGACGATTGGGGCGAACACGCTCCAGAATTCGATAATTCTGACTCTGAAGAGGATGACCCTGAAGGTCGCAGAAACACACAAGCTTTCGCTTCCATGTTACTGAGTACGATGACGGGAGGTAGGGTTGGCTCTGTCTCCAGTACACCACCGGAAAAATCAAACCTACAAAGTGCTTCTGAAGTGCCTCCTATTCCTGAAGCACGGGCGATTTCTAAAACACCTCCAGTTCCTCAAGCACCACCGATCCCTGAAGCGCCGCCAATTCCTCAAGCGCCGCCAATTCCTCAAGCGCCGCCAATTCCTCAAGCGCCGCCAATTCCTCAAGCACCGCCAATTCCTGGAGGCGCTGCTCCTCCTTTACCATTTGGTGCACCAGCCCCGCCTCCCGCTCCCGCACCAGCAGCTCCTAATGCTGCTGCTGATATGCCACCTGTTGAAGATAGATCTGCTTTGTTGTCGCAGATCAAAATGGGCAAATCCCTTCGCAAAGCTGAGACGAATGATCGTAGCCAAGCTAAAGCGGGACATGTTATGTGAAGGAGAATTAAACAATTAGTCTGCTCTTTCGCTTCTTACATTTTACTCACGCAATATTGCTACAGTTTTCTCGCGTATACTAAATGTAATGAAGGTCACGCTCTATATTTGAGTTCTTGGTGAACTTCCGTAATTATTGTTCTTCCGTTAACTAAATTTACATATCTTCATCGAAATCATCAGTGAGTTTCTTAAGCTCTGCCTCTCGAACAAACTGCACGCGAAGTTGTTCTAATTGTCGAATAACTGTTAAGCAGGCATTCTTTAATGCATCCCTTGGATCATAACCATCTTCTGTTTGTATTCTGAGCTCGACCTGCGCAAACAAAGGATGAGCCACCTTGTAACCAGCGAATATAACTCTTGGGTCTAAGACTAATTGTGTGGTCAGCAGGTTTCCAAGCGTATGTTCCTCCTTTTCTATTAGAACAGTAATAGCATTAGGTATCCTGTTGTCTGGCGATATTTTCAGTCTACAAAGAGTTAGCAAATTCTATCCCACAATTATTATGCAGAGCGTATTACTTACTTTGGAACTCCATCCGGGAGCAGAAATAGCTCGTATCTGTCCGGAGCATTCATGGTCTCGGTGTGGTGATTGTTTTTTGGGTGCCTGCCGAACTACACCATTTCCTTTCCTCCTCTGAACGTTTCCATGACAACTAACACGAGTAGATCTACTTTAGATCATATTGATCTGCTGGTTATTAATTGTTACCTCGTATAATGGCTTAATTAGCTATTGTGAGAACTTGCCCGCTAGAAAATAAGATAAGATGTGGCATTCCTTCTGCAAATGTAGTGACATACATTAGGTAGCAGCTGTACATTTTGCAGCGGACCATATTTAAAGTTATTCACATTTACCCCAGATTCTGTCATATCTACCGCATAACGAATACTCCGTAATGTCTGGAATTGCGTTGCTAAAAACCTGGTTTCCTCATATAGTATTACCCTTGATAGTATGTGCACCTATGCGGTTAGCTGCAGGTGCTGAATTGGCCGCTGTTGTGCACAAAGAAGGCGGGCTGGGCTTCCTCGGTCTCGGCTATGACATGACTAGTATGGATCATGAAATGGCTAGATTCAGAACACTGATCTCTACTAAAGAATCTGATATAGCAGGTTGCGCTGGCTTTATTTGCTGGGGTTCGGAATTGTCCAAGGTGGTCGAGGCACTCAAAAAGAATAGGTTAGCAGCTGTCTGGCTCTTTGCTCCTGAGAACTTCGAACTTGATCTGCAGTCCTGGATACAGGCAATTAGGCAGGAACTAGATTATATCAGAATATTCGTGCAAGTCGGCAGTGTAAATGATGCTGTTATTGCTGTTAAACTTGGTGCGGATGTGATTGTCGCTCAGGGCTCGGATGCTGGCGGACACGGGTATGTCTCCTCTGCAAGTATTGTATCTCTGGTACCGGAAGTCATACAGGCTATCCTTTCTGTAAGTCAGAAAGTCGTCCCAGTTATCGCTGCTGGTGGTATAGTCGATGGTACAGGTGTTGCAGCTGCTCTAGCTTTAGGAGCATCAGGAGCTGTAATGGGAACCAGATATGCGCTCACTGAGGAATCCGCAATGCCTCAAGGCTACAAGGAATGTGTTTTGGCAGCTTCTGACGGCGGAAGATTGACTATTCGTAATAAGTTCTATGACTTTTGCCGCAATACCACTGGCTGGCCTAAATACATCGATGGTCGATCTGTTATTAACGACACTTATCTTGACCATCTCAACGGTGTAAAAGACCAAGACGTCAAAAGCAGATATAAAGAAGCAGAAAAAATTGACGACTTCAACCGACTAGTTGTCTTCGCAGGGACCGGTGTAGGTCTCATTAGATCAATACTTCCTGCTTCAGAGGTTACCAGAAAAGTTCGTGAAGATGCCAAAAACATCATTCGCCAAGCTGCCCTTGATATAGCCTAGTTATATACTCTACATATAATTAGTATTATACAATAAGTATTATTCCGCCAGGTCCATCACACGTGCGGTAGGTTGTAAAGATATAAAGAGACCTTTGAAACCATTCAAACTCTTGAGTTGTAACCCTTTTTCGTTGGCAAGATGTAGAACACTCAAGAAGCACATACTAGTTGAGATTTCTTTATACTCTTTCTCCTGATACTTAGATTTCAAGTCACTGGCAAGCCTCGCAAGAGGTTTGGGAGGTGGCATTTCATATGTTTTTCCGTTGTCTCTGTCCTCAGCATAATCAATAAGCTGCAACGAATCCCACAGATTTCTCTTCAACTTCCTAACGTCAACCGTTTTCGGCTTTTTAGAATATATCATGCGAGACGCACGTGTCAACTTTAGTTTGATGTACTTTTGCCTTTTGCCATAATCGCAAGTAGTATCTCCATCATCTTCGCCTATATCCATTTCATTCGCATCCACAAATACGTCATTATCGGCTTTATCCAATCCCAGGAAATCTTCATCAGTCGTAAATGGCAATGGCGCGTTATTATCAAAAAAGTCAGATCCATATCCACCATATACTTCGTTATCGTCAGGGTGAGAACCCACATCCGGTTGCAATTCTTCTGGCCATTCACTGGCAATATTTTTTGCCTCGCCAGCACCATGATCAATGAAGACTGTACCAAATTGCCTCCTAACCGAAATGCGCGACTCAGGTTTGATAAATAGGCGAAGTATTCGTTCAGAAGAAAAATGACAATCATCTGGTAGAAGAAACCGGCTAGAATTTGACAATTGTTTGCGAGGTAAGTTGATACTCGCCCTGCCAGGCCGAAACAGTTCTTCTACATCCGGTGATACCTCTGAAAAGTCAATTATCAGTTCTGACTTTTTGGCCCGCGCTTCCTTAACTTTGCTTTGTTTGAGCTTCTCCAAAGTGAATCTGCCCGGTTTAAATTGCGAAGGGCCAGCCCAACTTTTAGCTAGTGCCTTATCGAACTGGGCAAACATGGCATCACCAACTCTATATGGCATGCCTGCCCCGTCAGCTTTATCATCGCTATCGTGCTCATTATCAACTGGTCCACCTTCGAATTTGGACGTGACAAACACTCGCGCATCATCGAACGCTTTTAAGGCAGTTTGCACAGTATCAGGGCGGTAAGGAATTTCAGGTACACCCCATAATTGTGATATATTTTCTTCTTGATGATCCATTAATCTCTCGTCCACTATACCCATTGGTTCGTAGTCTGCTTCAGCTTCAAACTGTGTTGGTTCTGCTTCGAATTCGGGAGCATCCGTCACAGGATCATCATTGATATTGCTTTCCACACTACTTTCAAATTCGTTGCGTCCAGGATAGTCAGCGTAGTCATCCATGAGCTCTTGCAGGCTAGGCACTGAATATTGTGTGCTTCCAGTTATATTAAAGCCTTTTAGTGTGGGGCAAACATCCAGTGAATCCAGTGCTTCAAGTGAGCCAATAAACAATTCTTTCAAAGCAGTAAGGCTGAATCCATATTTAACAGTAGAATTAAGCTGAGTTCCAATAGGAAGCTGTTCATGTGCAGAAGAAGGGATGTCGTTCGAATCCTTATACATATCTGAGTAATTTAGTTCAGGTTGGTCATTGGGTCGATCCTCTTCGACAATCTCATCAAGTTCTCGCGTATCAAATCCATATCTTCCAGAATGGTCAATGCTCAAGGTATTGAATAGCAATCCTGTGGTGCCACCCTCAGAAAACTCAGAGCAGGTCTTGTGAAATAACGGATCGGTAGCTCGGTCGATTTCGGATGCAGGTCTTGTGATTGTTCGAATATCATCGGCTATAACTTTTTTGTTTCCGTTTTTCTTGGTCCGTTTCGGCTTGTCGGTCTGCTCTTCACCATCTTTCTCATGCACGGCTTCCGAATCAGCGCCTATAATGTTATGCAATAGTTTAGACGAGTCCACTGCAACAGCACCTACTCTAGATGAGAACACTTTCATGCTTCCGCTTAAAGTGGCAGCAGCGGTTTTGAAATTAAGCTTACCGTTTTCCATGAGCAAAGACATGTCATCAAAGTAATCTATCAGATCTATCTCCCAGGTGTTGAATTGTGTGATTTTTCCTTCGTTGGCTAATTTTAGCCACTGATTGAACTGGTCTAGTTCCACTGTAACTATAGGGCTTGCAGGGCTTGAGATCCCACTACCAGAAAGTCTTTGTCTCAAGGCCTGTTTAGGAGTCATGTATCTCGGAGTGCTAAACGAGGAGCTGCTGGTTCTCCGCTCAGACATACGCTGCTGCTTTTCCGTTGAATTAGCATTTACAGCCAGTGACGTGTTCGATATTTTAAAAGGCGTCCTTCCAGGAGTGGCATTTAAATCGTCTGTCGGAACATTTGGGCCTTGCAAACTGCGACGTCGTCGCTTGTTTATCGGTGTGTTCACAACCGATTCGCTGCGATTCATTGACGAGACCCGAGGCATCTGCACGACTACACTCTTACAAAGATAAGTCCAACCAACTTGCACGCTCCTAAATAAAATTTATTTCGAGAAAACGAAAATGCTGTCTATAAGACAGGAATGAATGTAAGTTGACCTGAGCGAAGTGTGAAGCAGAGAAGAACGAATTGTTTACGTTATTCATCACGTGACTGATTATGCCACCCGACAGTGTTGGTTGTCCTGACGACACGATATAGTTAAAGTTTGTTTTTGCCATTTTAGATTTTATAATCCGGACCATTCACGACAGTGCGAGTCTCCAATTTTTCGATCTTGCGTGAGCCATTTATGACTTGCGTTAATCCTCGGGCACTAACAACACCCTCAAATTCTCGTTAGCTGTTGGTTTTCACTTGAGATCTGACTAGCTTGAAAATATAATCTTGTATTGTTCGACCATTTTGTCCACTCCAGCTGTTTGCTCTAACTCTTATCACGTCTTCCAAAACTCTGCGGCTTCTAAGCCGTATCCCCCACACTCATCTCAACGATCACTATAGACTATGAAGCGGCTATTGTTGCTCGCTCTAGCGGTAATCTGTTATGCACAGGGAAACTTCGAGCTCGATAGCACATATGAATGTCGAGATGTAGTCCACATCCCTTCATCAGAGCAATGTGCCTTTGTGAGGCAGTACTGTGTTGGTGAAGCGACCAGCGTCCTTGACTATACGCAGTTTTATTACTGTTCAATGATACACGTCAAGCCTGTCGGAATGTTTATACTAATACTGTGGCTGTGCGTGTTATTCCTTACATTGGGTCTTTCTGCATCTGACTATTTGTGCCCAAACCTCAGTACTCTATCAAATCTAATAGGTCTATCGCAAGGAGTTGCAGGTGTCACTTTACTTGCCTTAGGAAATGGCTCGCCTGATCTCCTAAGTACCTACGCCGCTTTCAATGCAGATTCAGTCTCACTCGCATTAGGTGAACTCATTGGTTCGGCTCTATTCATATCGGCAGTGGTAGCTGGTTCGATGGCAATTATTCGACCCTTCGAAGTTGGCCCTAAATCATTTACACGCGACAGCATGTTTCTGGTACTCTCTATGAGCGTCATATTACCGTTCATTACAAATGGAAAACTAAGTTATAAAGAATGCATTACTTTAGTGCTGTTATATTTTGCATATGTTGCATACGTCGGTTTCCACTTTTATTACTATTCAAAATCATTTCAAGGACAACTAATTGAAGTTAACGCGCGAAACCAGTTTTCGGCACCTGGCGCCGAAGAGCCCCTCCCAGAAGATGCAGAAATAACCAACAACCATCGAAACAATAATACTGCTCAGCCGGGTATAGAGGCTCTTCAGTATACTGATTCAACACAAGAAGATGAGGTTGAACCTTTAAGTCCACAACCTCCATTTCCACGAAACTACCAAGGCCCTGGCTCCTTATCTCGGAACCAGTCTAAACGACAAAGTCGTACTAGTCATATATCCACAGATGACAGTCTATCTGCCCATTCAATGCATACCCTACCTCGCTCATTAATACAAGCATCGGAATTCAATTCTATCATCAATTCTCTGAAAGTTGCAAGTTACATTGGAGTCTCCTCTCAACCCCGTATAGAAGTCTCCACCGTTATTGATTCTAATCCGCGTTCTGCTGGGCCTAATAGCGCCTTACCTTTGTCAAATACGGCCAATACCGATGAGGAGGGCTTTGGAGGACCCCTCCCTGGAAGACCAAGGTCACTCAGCGCAAATCCTGTAACATTAGACCTACCTGCTACAGGTTCACCGAATGAGAGTAATGACTTTCAGAGATTTTTGAAGCCGAGGACCAGAACATTAGAAGGGCAGCAACAATACCAGCATCATCACTACAATAGCAGCAAAAGTCGTCGGATATCACAATTCATGCAATCAGATTCAGTATCTGAAGGCAGAGGCAATATTTCACCTAAATTTTTCTCTTCACCTACTGAAGGAGATGCTCCTTTCATCGAATCTGTCGAGCTAAATGACCGTTTACTTCACGTTGATATCCCCAACCGCAGCCTGAGTGTTAGTCCTCTTCCTCGGCTATCCCGAACTAGCAGTGCAACATCAAATCGACTCCCGTCTATTGTCTCAATACCCAGCAATGCTTGGATTAGCAAAAATACTTTTCAGGAGATTATGTGTGAGCTACTGGAGCCCCTCATTGGCTTTCGCGAAAAGCCTTTCTTCAACAAATTGATCAGCATTTTAGTATTGCCTAGTGTTATTTGCATGAAGATAACTGTGCCAGTTATTTCGGATGAAGATGAGGAAGACGAAACTATTAACGATGCTAAGCCTATTGTTAATGTATTACCGGGAGAGTCCGCTGCTACCGTAAGCGATGCTGCTCCGCTTGATGTCAACTCGAAAACAGAACCAACGGTATGCTGGGAAAGATGGCTTTATGCCACCAATTGTTTTGCTGCGCCAATATTCTTTGGACTGGTAAATGGAGGAGATCAACCAGTTTTGACGCTATTATACTCTCTTGTGGTTTCATTGATTCTCTTGCTTGCATTTCTTCGCCTTACTAGCCCGGAAAAACCACCTAAATACTTGAAGCTGCTGTGTATGTTTGGGTTTGTCGCGAGCCTTTGCTGGGTCGAACTGATTGCCACAGAAGTAGTCGGGGTTCTTAAAAGCTTTGGAGTTATTTTAGGTATAAGTGATGATATCCTAGGTCTTACCGTCTTCGCTATTGGCAACAGTTTAGGAGATTTGGTTGCAGACATCACGATTGCCAGAATGGGGTATCCTATTATGGCACTCGGCGCCTGCTTTGGAGGTCCTCTTCTAAACTTATTGCTCGGCATTGGAATATCCGGCTCTATAGCTGTGGCGAAAAAGTCTAGCGCAGCTTTGGCGTATGAATGCCCTCCTACAATTTTAGTGTCGGGAATCGCCCTAATCATTAACGTTGTGTTTCTCCTGTCAGCGATCTGGTACAATAACTGGCGCTTCTCTCGCTTGATAGGTATAGTTGCAGTACTTATCTGGCTGATCACAACTATAATTAACGTACTTATTGAAGTACTTAGTGGCTAAGCATTCAAATGACATATATTACTGGCACGGTGTTGCTTCTACTGTAGTTATAGGGTTAGGGTAAATATTCTGATGATTGTTGCGCAGATGGATGATTACCTATCTTGTTATTGTTGTCTTCATATACGAGCAGATTCTCGCTACGCAAAACGATCTTGGACGAATGACGGAACGAAAGAAAGTAAACGACAAAGAGTCGGCTCTTCGCAATCGAATAATGGAGCACATGAACCTGCAGCATGAAACCTCATTGCTTGACTATGTGCAACATTACTGCAAGATGCCCCGTCCTCGTAGAGCTGTCATGACTGATATCTCAACCGAAGAAGTTGAGGTGCTGTATACAATGCGATCTGGACAACAGAAGAAAGTATCCTTGAAGTTTCAAAAGCCGATTAAGAGCTTATCGCTGGCCAGAGATCAACTAGTGCGAATGGCCAAAGTCGCTGCAGAAGGCCTCGGATATTCCCCTTACACTGTAAGCAATTTCAGGTTTATGAACTTTCCTGGTTTTATAACATTTACTGGTGTGACTACTATATTTGCTTCTTTGGCTGTACCTTCTAAATACTTTGACTCAGATTCTTTAATCTTTGATTATATTCCGAGGGACTATCTGGAGTATACTCTCAAGTTCGAGCAATTCCGGTTCCTAATTGCGATGACCGTTGCTGCAATTCATTTTGTTGAAGCATGCATAATGATCCGCCGAACAAGATTCTATCGTGTTCCTCTTGGTCCACGTCTGTTGTGGGTACTTGCTACTCTGTTTGAGGGCTTTCCGGCTATGATGCGCTTTTCTTCTGAAGTCGAAAAAGCTACCAGTGGCTGAACCGCTCAGATGTTATTTCCTTCACTCAATGGTCTGTTCTAATAAATATATTTAAACTCTCTCTTCCTCTCTCTTTGTCTCTTTATTACCTTTATACTACCCTACTGCTCTATAATATTGCCTGTGCAAGACCGCGCTGTATGTTTGAATATAGATTTAAAAGCCTAAAGATTAGACTCAAGAGGTCTAGTAGTAACAAGGATTTTTATTTGCTCTGGATTCGCCCTTGCTAGCTCTTTGAATCCAAGGGCGTCGGCATCTTTACCATGAATCTCTGATGTTATTAGAGGACTAGGATCAATCACGCCTGTGCCCACGGCGTTTATGACTTCTTCAAATTCCTCGTCGGTGTAACATACTCCGCCCTTTATGCTTTTTTCAAAATACTGCACTCGAGCAAAATTTACTGTAGTGGGTTTCTTGATAAGAGCGAGGATCATGAATGTTCCACCAGGACGTATACCAGTAAGCCCGTCATCCAATGTAGATGGGACTCCTGAACAATCAAATGAGGCATCCGCACCTATTCCATTATTCCACGATTTCACTTGCCTTGAAACTTTGGTTTTAGCTGGGTCAATTGTGAGGGCACCAAGGTCTTCTGCCAGTTTACGACGCTGTTCGGAGGGTTCAGAGACAATAATCTTTGAAACTCCACGGATTTTCAATCCATAGAGAACGCAAAGCCCTATAGGCCCAGCACCCAGCACCAAAGCCGTCTGTCCAGGCCCTATTCCAGTATTCATTACTCCATGGTAAGATACCGCAAGAGGCTCCATCAAAGCGCCCAGACGAAGATCGAGATGATCCGGCAATTTGTAGGCCATTACTTGTGGAATCACAACTCTTTGAGACATGCCACCACCAAATCCAGAAAGCCCTAAAAATCCTAATTGTACGCATTTATTTGGCTCATTAATCTTACAGAAATAGCACTTTTCGCAGCGGATAATGGCGCTCGAGCATACTTTATCGCCAGGTTTGATTTTTGTGACAGCGGATCCTACTTCAATAACATATCCAGCAAATTCATGGCCTAACACTACAGGACATTTCTCCTTCGTTATAGGATGACAAGTTGTGGTTGGCACGGCAGAAGGTCCATGAACGTATTCACCAAGATCCGAACCACATATTCCGCACCACCAGGGCTCTATCAAAATGTGGTCTGGGGCTTGTATGATAGGTGTAGGCACTGTCTCATATCGCACATCATGCAAGCCGTGATACCTAACGGCTTGCATCTGCGATCCAACTTTCATGAATTTAGGCATTTTCAGTTTTATCGAAAGAACGTTTAGATATGCCGCGTCAAGCTCGGTATATATACAGTAAAAAAATGTGGGGAAACCGCGGTCCATTATTACCTAATTAGGCAATTGATCGGGCGCAGCGACAAGCCGAGGACATTACACTGGTGCTTCCGCGTATCGCATACAGAAAACAACTGCCAATTATATAATAGTAAATTATATGCTTATATGTATTAACGGTATGCACTGTTATAAGGAGGAGGAGATTGTGAGCTGGGGGCTTGATGCGCAGTCTTGGAACGAATATCAACTTCGGCAACGGTATTGCTAAACAGTACACAAAATGATATTATCGCCAGAACAAACGCCATCGAAAATGGCTTGTTTCCAATTCTCCAAGTAAGAAAATATCGTTGCGCTGTTACTGATAGAATAGCTGATATCGCCTTGTACGCACAGTGAATCCAAATTAATAGCAAACAACTAGCGATTAGGCACATAGCACAAGCAGCTATATGGATGTACCTCGCCGTTTCTGTTTTCAGTACAACGGGACTAAAACGAAGCACCTGAGTTATCAGTGCAGCAATCTGCAATATGACAATCAATACAATAAGACGCTCAGGAAACACATCTCTTGATATATTACAACCCAGGGTCAAAATATCCAGAGTGATCGCAGATGTTGGTGAACCTGAAGACGCTGTCTGGTTCAAAATATCATTGCGCCTCATTGTATAAGCTGATTTTATCGTGTTAATATTGTTCTTGCTGTCACACATGTAAAATGTCGGGGAATGTACGCAGGTGCCGCCAAACCCGCTTCTAACAGATATCCATGATTCCTGATTTAAACTTGCCTGTTCGTATTTTAGTGGAGCATTAGGTAAGTTTTTAGAATTCCACTGAATATCTGTGAGATATATAGAGGAGAGCATAGGATGCGGTCTAGTGCAACCGGCAATCAGAAAACAGCTCAGCGACACGCTGACGGATAAAAGAAGCAGATTAATAAAACTGTGACAGTAATGATATTTGATGGAAAACATTGTTGACGGGTCTTTGACTCTGCAAAAAATTTGAGAACAAGAAAAAGCAGATTTGATTTCGTACTGGTCTTTTGAGAAAGCGGTTATATGCGGAATAAGTAAGCAGGTATAAGCGTAAAGCTGCGGCTCAGCTCATTGCTACGCATCATTTAGGGATCAAGGGTAGTAAGCTATCCTTTTCCGCTTTCTCAGACTTTTCAGTCTGGGAAGCTGTTCATCATAAAGCAAGGGGCTTTTACTGCGAATAACAACAACGTCAGCGGAAGAATCTGACTTCACATCAATGAGTTCCTGAGGTTTTATTTCAGTTGAAGATGGCGATTTGATATCGATAAAGTCTGGTGAAGTAATATGAGTGAGAGGTGTTGACTTTTGCGCTGATCCGGATGAACTGATAAGAGTAGGAATCGGCGATAGAGACACAAATTCATTTATCTCATTGAAGGTATCGTTGTTGTGGGCGTGCGATTCAGGAATTAGGAAAAAATCAAACGGTGGCGAAGAGGGAGCTTCAACAGGGTCAGCTATAATCTGTGGATGATCGTCAATAACTGATATTTGGTATTGTTCTAGTACGCGAAGGTCATGTTTTGTCAACCAATAATTGACAGACCGAGTATTAGCAATATCTGTGTTCTTTATTTGTGATCGTAGCATTCGATTAACGCGTCCAATATCGACTGTCAATACTTCAAGGTCGCAGTCGGAAGACCTCTCAGTGGAGTACAAATCGTCAGCGTTCATATCAATCCAAAAACAATCCCTTCAAGTCAAATTAAGGTACGTCCACGTCAAATGGATGATCGATCGATCAACCTTATTTGGGAGGAGTAGAGTATTTGCCCCACCGACAACGACCACGGCCCGGTCCTTTCACAAACGCGATCAATGACCACAGGTGCATTTCATAATGACTCAAAGCTCGTAGAATATTTAGATATAATTGATCAGTACCAGAAGGCAAGAGAACAGCTAGATAGCCACTTGGCGGCTGGGTTCATAGACCTGGCGCATGCTAATTATGTAGCCAAAACGCGCTACGGCAAAGACCACTATGACAATCGCATGAAAAGCTGCCAAAAAGTAATAATAGATGAAAACAAAGGAGTAAAAATAGAAACTGTGTCAAAAGATGACCCTATTAAGTCGTTCTGTCCGTTGCCCTCGGCCTCTTTAAGAAAATCAAAGCAAGAATTCAGCGACGCCTTGCTGGACATAGTCAACATTGTTGACGTGATAATGAAACTGAGAATTAAAGAGACTGAAATAAAAAACGCTAAATGAGCACTTCACAGAATTCACAACTGAAGAAACAGGTTGTTATCTTCTTCCAAGCAGAACAGTGTCTTCGCCGACAGATAGCCACTTCGTGTCTCTTAGGCACAGTTCGGTGACCGGTCCTGCACTTGGTCCTTCTGTTCCAAGAAATTTAGGTGCAATGGTAATGATGAAACTGTCCACTAGATTATCGTAGGCCAGCAATTGTCGGATGACCGTCGCACCGCCTTCGACCATGACGCTGGACACGCCCAAATCGCCGAGAGTACGAAGGACGTCATCCCATGCGAGTATATGGCCATCCTTGGTTTCAGACGAGGGTAAATATATCACCTCTGCCCCTATTTTTTCCCAAAACCCCCTATTCTGCTGGTTCTTACCGATTGCATGGCTGCATGCAATGATATAAGGAGCTTTGCCTTTCTGTGATTTGATGTTCTCCACCAGTTTGCTAGTGGAGTCCGGGTTCCAGCGTAATGTCGGATCCAGGATTATCGGACGAGGGCTAAAATTCTGTCTCCCTTTGATTCGGCACGATAAGGAGGGATTATCTGCGATCGCTGTGCCGACTCCAATTAGTATTGCATCATGCTGAGATCTGAGGTAATGCGTCATAGCTTTTGATTCAGGTCCGGAAAGAACAGTTCTTGCACCCGGGTGCGCAGCAATTTTACTATCGATTGACTGCGCATATGTTAAGGTAACAAATGGTTTAGTAAAAGGCGTCAACTCGCCTCGTGGAGTGCCAACATCTGAAATTACCGTTTCTTTGCTTATGTACCTGTCTGCGTTCCTAAGTGAATCGGCAAACTCTGACGATTCAATCGGCAAAACATTAGACCCAGGCAAATAGCTCCTAAGTGAATCTCTTATAAAATCCGCAGGTAACTCCAAGTCTTCGGCCGTCATTGCGCCCTATAATTTGGTCGCTGTGAATGATGTAAGGAAGTAGAGTTTGTGAATCTATTGGCTGCGGGGTCAATGTGCATGAGGGAGAGGGTTCAACCAGAAGATAATTAGCAACAATTGATAATATACTTCTAATAAATCTATTTACAAATACAAATAAAGGTTGTAGTTATGTAACAGTCGTGAAATTCCAAGTACTGCATACCTGTGACGTAAAGAAATCCGGCCTCTTTTAAAAAATCCAGCCAAAAGCATTGTGATACAGTTTCTCGAGAAAACTCGGATTGGCGTGTTTTGCTTTTTCTGCCTGTTGCGCTAAAAACAACTCTTCCTCGCGATCTATATCTACCTTGATCGAATGCATATCTGCCTCAGCTGGTAGTACTCTCTTGGATTTCATAACAAATTTGTATCCAAAAATCATAATCAAGTATATAGGAATTCCAAGATAGCCCGTAACAAAGACAGCAGCGTTGAACGGATGTGTATCTGTAACGAAAAACACCTCTATGTTCTTGATCAGCGCAATTAAAATGCAGAATCCCATTGCAATATAAGACGCATAGGGTTGGAAGGGGGCTCGGTATACTAGATCTGCCTTCCTGCTCATTCCATGGGCCTCAACCGCCTTCATAAAACATATATGGGTATACAAAATAGATATCCATGTAAGTATACCAAAGATAGTGACAAGGTTAACAAAATATTTGAAAACAGTTGCACTAGAAGAGGCAACGTTCATGTAAGCCAGGCAGCAGAACAGAGCTGCCACAATAAGGCAGTAGATTGGAATACCACGTTTTGTAGTGCGCGTGAAGATTTTGAAACAATTACCGTCTTTTGCGATACCATAAAGAGTTCTTGTAGCAATATAAAGATCTGAGTTTGCAGCAGACAATACAAACAAAAGAATCGCACCGTTGATTATGTCGGGCAATATAGGAATTTTGGCGTTAATAATGGCGACCACAAAGGGAGAAGCGTTGGCACTAGTAGTGGCAGAAGATGTAGCAAACAAAAGAAGTGGGTCATTGTACGGTACGCACATTCCTAAGAGCAGAACGGAAAAGACATAGAAGACCAAGATTCGATAAAAGGTGAGCTTGATGGCTCTCGGGATGTTTCTTCGCGGGTTTTCAGCTTCACCAACAGTTACGCCAACAAGTTCGGTACCAAGGTAGGCAAATACGGCGGTAACTAAAACCATAACGAAAGAGAAAAACTGACCGGTAGGGCCGCCAATAGTAAGGCCTGATTGAGAATAATCCTTGAAAGCTCCAGGATTGTGATAATATCTAAAGCCCAGTCGGTCATGTGTAGGAGCTCCACCTAAAGCAATAACGAGAAGAACAAGAATGAGACCTATCATTGTGACTACCTTAAGAGCGGATAGCCAGAATTCAAGCTCACCGAAAAACTTGACGCCGAGATAGTTGATAGAGACAATGATAACGAGAAAAACAGTGATCCACACCCCTGGATTCACGGTCTCTCGCGAGACCCAGTATTGTAGAACAAGCGCACCTGCTGTGAGCTGATTCGGTGTAACAATTAGATATTTTAGCAAGTAAGTGTATCCTACAGCGAAACCCAATGCAGGGTCAACGAATCTGGTAGCGTAACCAGCAAAGCCTTTTGACATAGGCAAGTAAGTGGCCATTTCGCCTAAAGCACACATGACAAAATAGACAATAAGACCCACAAACGTATATGCAATAAGGATAGACCCAGGACCCGCAGTAGCTAATGCAGCGCCAGTACCTATGATAAGACCGGTTCCGACGGCACCGCCGATCGCAATCATACTGACATGACGAGCCTTTAAGTCACGCTTGAGCTCATGTCGCCCAGGTTCTTGATCAAGTTCATGTGTATCGTAAGTGACAGTTGTCAAATGACTATCTGGAAAATAGTCTACGCCGCCATATGGCAAAGATTCTTTCGATGCACTGTCAACGAACCGTGAGCTGGCAGATGAAGACGGGATTAAGTCAACTTCTTGGTTCTTTTCCATGACTAACAGATAAAACTATATAATATGAGATCGAGCCAGTGAATGTGTTGGACCAGGCGAAATATAGAAATTATACTAGCGATAGGTACGCCCCTTTATAGGGCCGATTTTTAGAAGCATGGTCCCTAACATTTTAGTGCCAATTGTCACTTTCTTGTTTCCATCCACTATATTCCCCCCCACCAGGCTGTACATTAAAGTTATAGCTAACTTTAAAGTTGGAAAATACAATTGCTATTGGCCCTTCTGTTCATGTGTTCGGTAAAAAGAAAAACGCTGTTGCTTTTTAAGTTGCTGGTGCCATTGCTATCGTAACATTTTCTGCCTTAACAATCTATAGAACGCCTAGAAAAAAGCACAGATCGCCAGTTCCTTAATGGCTATCTATTAACTTATCTCTTTGTCTGTTAGTAGCTTAGTTAGGTTCAAACCGTCCTCCGATACGGATGTGGCATTATAATGGACTAGTTAGAGTAACGGACATAAAGAAAAACTTTGTCATCGGTTACGGGCTATAACTCTCAGATATTCCATTATTCTGCAGCTTCGACAGACTAGAACCTATGAATTAGTCTCTAATATACCCCGCATGTATTGGATGTTAGTCAACTTCTTTAGTCCGAGAGGCCCTGAGCCGTGAGACTCATGCGTGCGGAAGAAAGTTGTTCAAAGTTTCGGCTTTTGCCAATCATGAAAGTTAGAGTAAAAAGAATAAATGCCAGGCGGCTTATCAAGGTTCTTCCGTCACCTTAAGTAACATTTTTCAGACAAGCCAAGAAGGTAACAGTATTTTCCTAATTGCGCCTTGGCAAATTTTTACTACCAAGGCACGACGACGATCAATTGTAAAAACGCCCTTAGTGTAATTCCCCCTCTGAGGTACAAGTGATTTTAAGCGAACGTATTTCAACGGTAATTGCGATCTTGGTAAAACATACTCCATATAGTTTTCAACCGGATGACTAACCATTTTTAGCTATAATCTGACACCTGTTTGGTTCGCAGATCTGATGCATCAGGCGTTTATAATAAGCTCTAATTCGATCCCCACAGCTGGTTCCAGCTGATTAGACGCCGTACGGCATTGGAATATCCCTCATGATACTCAATCCAAACTTTATCTGTTACATTTGCCTTCACGTAGGCATTCTCCCCAAATTCGCTGCCGCCCTCGTCGTCGTCTTTGTGAATCCATGATATCATGTTCTTGGTTCTCGGTTGAATGTTTATACTGCTCTCGTGTAGAACTTTCCTCTGTTTGGACTTCCTGACTCCCTCTTCGTTGAAACTGGACCCGCGTTTCACATTACCCGATCTAGACATTTGATATTGAATGGCCACTAAATTTGGCAAAATTAGCCGGCATTTCTGAAATAATTGGAAGTTGTGAATGTTTGGTGTGCTCTGGAATGCAATACATGGCAATGTTTCATTAAGGTCCTCCATCTCCAGCCGGTATGGTTCGACCTTAATATCCAAATCCTGCAATACTCTGGCGACTCGAGAAATTGCCTCAGCGGTTAGTGGCTGGGTGCATCCTAATAAAGACAGAACCATCGATCCAAGCTCAATTCGAAGATTCTCGGTTACAAAAAGCCCTGTTATTCTTAGCGGTAATGCTCCTTTGAACAATTTGTTACTCGACAGCACAGTTTGCTTGACCTGATATGCATTGTAATCCATGTTAGCCTTGTCCTTGAAGAATGGATGAATGTTGTCTTTATTTTTCTTCTCTTGAGCAACTGCTTTCATCATCTCTTGACGCGGCTTCCTCAAGTTGTTTGTGATGCTCCCGAATAGCTCGTGCCACGCTAGTATTGCGTGTGATGTGTAAGGCAGCAAATCAAAATTCATATTAGACCAAATTTGTTTATTCAATATTTCATAGAAAAATACCCATTCGCCCGCCTGAATTGTTTTGTTTAATCGATCATCATTATAGTGAGCAAACGGATACTGAGCAAATAATCCACCGATGATTTTATCTGACTCTCCACATGCGCCGATCCTCCGAACAAGAGCCTGGTTCTCAGTTTCAGTGCCTTCGGTATTGTGTATACCTTTCACAAATAGTGCATCGACTATCTGTGTCGCAGAGGTATCGATATCTTTCTGAATAGATGAAGTTCGCTCTTGATTGAATTGTAATGAGTTTAGGCATGCTCGTATATCTCCTTCGTTGGAATCAATCAAGCTCAGAAGCGACTGAACGTCGACTTTGATCTTTTCTTGGCGGCATATGTACTGCAATCTTTTAAGTAAGTATCCTGCACTAGTCTTCTTATACTGAACATGTTCACAATGTGGTTTCAGTTTCTTCAACGTATTGGCATAAGGGTTATTGCATATCAATATTATAGGTCGTCTGAGCAGCGTATTATCTGCTTTGCCTTTCTGCCCTTTCTTTCCACCTCCAACAGCTCCAGACTTGTCGCTAGCCCTTTTGTCAGATTCGATTATATCTAAAAGAGCTTTTATAAACCCACTCTCCGCTGCACCGTCAATCTCATCAATAATAGCACATACAGGCTTACCAGACCTGCCAATCCGATTGTTCAATAAGGCATGTCGAACAGTTTTATTTGCCGTATCGGCGTTACGTTCATCACTAGCATTCACCTCTAAGATTTCATAGCCTGCCTGCTTAGCTGCAACGTGTGCCAGTGTAGTTTTACCCAATCCTGGAGAACCTGAAATAAGCAACATGCGCCTATTAGGTCTAGCCATTGGGTCGTCAGTTTTAGGCCAGTCATCTTTGTAACTCCTAACAAACTTCTTTTCCTTAGGGTGAGCAGCCGGAAGACCAAATACGCACGTTCCCCACATGCGTAAGAATCTCATGACATAGCGGTGTGACCGCTCGTCACCTATAAGATCTAAGAACTTCTTGGGTCGATATTTATCAACCCAAAGAGTGGTAGAAACTTCGCTTTTTGCACTATTTTCAGTATTTACATCTGCCTCTGAGTTTTGAATAGCACGTGCTAACGATTCGTCTTCGATTTCGCGAATCAGGTCCGAGTTTGCAAGGTCATATCCTATCGGTCTTAGTTCATCGAAGTTCTTATTCTCTCGCTTACGTAATAAGAACGTTTTACCGTCAGAACGTACGGCATTTATTCCAAATCTATTTTCCGTTTTACAATCTTCATCAGAAAAACTCGCCTCTTCTTGTACAAAAGGGAAATTCATTACAGAAACGCGCCCGAAAGAGATAGGATAAAAAAAAATACACTTTGACGTATACGCGTTGATATCCCAAAGCTAATAGCCAACGCGTCACGCACCGCGTCTAACAAAAATTAAAAATCTATGAACGAGTGAAGAAATAGACGTAGCCAAATTTTGACATTTCTGAACCTTCATCAGTCTCAACAACTTTCTCGTCATTGAAAAGAACCCAGTTAAGCGGCTTACCATTCTTGTCGACTTTGTTTCTCGCAAATGCGACATAGTGGCCCGTATGGATACCAGCGCCTTTATGGCAAACGACGCTATTAAAAGTGTAGTCAGCGGCTCCATCATCTTTTGCCATGGATATATCAACTCTCTCTATTTCTGATTTCGCCTCCAGCTCAGAATCAACATCCGCAGCGCCACTAAAAAGCCATTCTACAGCACTTTGAAGGTCATTAGAGTTTCGCTTCAGAGCCCGCATCGCTTGATCTCTACCAAATCCCATGGATTCTAAGGATTCAACCAAATCATTTGGAACGTTATTCTCGTGTCCAGATAGCTCAAGCGGTTTGTCAACATCTGGATCATCCATGTGGTCTAAGATCCACCGCAATGCAAGCTCCTGATTATTCGAATTCTCATATAAAGCCCGAACGCATCGGTTTGCAGGAAATCCCATAGACTCTAAAGCTGCCAATCCTTCAACATCGGGCTCAAACGTGGTACTATTATGTGCCACGGTTTCATCATCCTCGTCTTTCATCAGGACGTCATCCGGGCTGTGTTCGAGAGCTCGATAAGATGCCAGGCCCAAAGATTCATCATCAATAATTAATGGGACATCCACTTTTGTCGGCACCCAATTAATAAGTTGTATTCTATTAGCATTCACCGCAAGCACTTGAGGATATGTTTTGAAAAATGTCTGCTTAACTGCTTCTTTGGCTGTGCAATTGCTGCAAGTAAACTCAACCTGTTCCGGATCGCCAAAGTTGTCAAAGAGTTTCCTCAAATGCACAGGTTTGTATTTAGGCGTACCATCTTCATTCTGGCCATCAGGATTAACTGTTAGAGGAAGGGTAAGGCTCTCTTCCTTGGAATACGAATAGCGAACAGATTGGCAAGTCAAACATTGAATCTTCTCTTCTAATATGAAACTGAATTGATCAACTGGTGTGGCATCAATTTTAGATATCTTATCAAAAGCATAGGTAAGAAATTCGTACGCATCTTGCTGACGCATGCTGCCGAATTCTTCATTCCCTTTGCCAATCAATGTCTTAAACATAATGGGGCGCAAGCCCGCTTGAAATTTCACGGTGTCTGTAATAGTTTCATCTGGTTTAGAATACCTTCCGGAGAGAAGGCCGTATGCGATTTTGCGCCACTGAGTTTCGATATCTTCAGCCGGCTTGTCTGATACGGGCATGGCATTGTTCTCATAATAGAAACGAGACTGGAATGGTTCGGAATTGAAAAGGCATTGCAGCACTGAACTCATATAGCAGGAGTTTCCTAGATTGGCTAACCCGGTTAGCCCCTTACCAAACACTGGGAGCATATTTCTGCCGTCTTTAGATTCAAGGCTGAACTGCCAGGACAGATTTTGCTCCAACTGAAGTTCTGTCAAGCTTTTCTCAGTTTTTACTCTGTCTGCTATAGAAATATTCCAATGCAAAAGGTGGTCTTTGATATCTGGATCAATCCGTTCTTCATCGCAAGCATAACAGTACACATCAGCCTTGCCGTCTGCTGTGATACTTCCAAGTTTAACGGCAACCTTATGGCCAGTTGCATCTGAATGTAATAAACCATGACCATTGCCGCCCACTCCTCCCCATTGAGCCCTTCCGCATCCCAAGTTGCCGCATTGTAAACAGAGCCACAGATTTTCATTCAGTTCACACCCGGTACAATGGTCACCTAAACTGTAGCTACCATTTGGATCCTGGATCATGCCAAGTACATGCTCGCAAGAAGTAAGCTCGTTTTCCCAGGCTTGTATCTCTTCTTTCTTTGCAGCAGAGGAAGCATTGATGACATGAGAAATTACATCAACCAGTTTTGGCTCGGATAGATCAAACGAGACGTTGCATGCAATACACCGCGGCGAATACATAGTGTTGTATCTGTTTTGTTCTGTTTCGGCTTTTATCTCAAGGCGTGGTTTTTTCGCATATATCGAATCACTATGTGGCCCAATAAAAATCTTCTTAATGTTTAGGACTATAGGGTGATTGAATTGGTCGTAGTGCAGGGCGGCGTGCTGATGGTTTGGATGGTCTGTTAGGCAAAAGGCATTGAAGCATGTCAGACAGACATTTATACCGTCTTCATCATAACATGAATCAAAACATTGCACGCAATCATCTTTGTAGATTGACTGAAAAGCCCCTGGAGGTTGTAAAACAGAAGTTAAATGTTCACAGCTCATTATTCCGAGAGCCTGTCGAAAGATTAAGATATTCTAATGGAAAAACCTTATATATGGCATTGTGGATTATTTCCAAATTGGGAGAACATTAATACCCCGGACTCTTGTGCAAGGGGAGGAGAAACTTCGATCGACCGAGGCAATACACCGGACAACTTAAAAAGGAAGCAAACTGACAGCTCCGCTAATTCTTTCTTACTCCTACAGCAATGACTAGTTACGGAACGTTCGATTTTTTCAACGTATCAATTCCTGTGGAATTTGTGGCTGTGGTAGAAACGAATCGCCCCAAGAAACTGAACGCATTCAACGAAGCAACTCACACCGAATTCTACAAGATTATAACGAAACTGGACAAGGATCCGAATGTCAGGGTTATTGTTCTAACAGGCACTGGTGACAAGGCGTTTAGTGCGGGACTTGACATCTCCGACGCCGGGTTACTAGTAGGAATGCAAAATGGCGATTCTAGCAGACTGGCGTATGCGAAATACAAGCATATTAAAGAGTTCCAAGACCACATTGGTGTTTTGCAGGATATAAACAAGCCTGTTATTGCCGTATTTCACGGTATCAGCTACGGGTTAGCGGTTGATATTGGAGCTGCAGCAGATATCCGAATCTGTTCTCAAGATACCCGTTTTGCTATTAGAGAGGTAATGATTGGTCTTGCTGCCGATATTGGCTCGCTTCAAAGAGTGGGACGCATTGTTGGTAACCACTCTTGGCTCCGTGACTTGGCTTATACTGCCCGTGAGTTCTCAGCAGAAGAAGCAAAAGCTAATGGCTTCGTCTCTGAGGTTCACACCGACAAGCAGGCAGCTCTTGCAGCAGGTCTGAAGCTTGCTAGCAATATCGCTGCAAATAGCCCTATTGCTGTGCAAGGAACTAAACGCATGATGGTTCACGCATTAGATCATACTATCAAGGATGGTCTCGAATATATCGCATCATGGAATGCGTTCGCTCTTGGAGAAGATCCAGTAGTAGCAATTCAGGCTGTAAAGGCGAAGAAGAAAGCCCGATTTTCAAACCTTTAAGTATATTTTCAGCTATGTACTCACACATCTTCTGTTGGTTTTCCTTGTTTTCTTTTGATTTTCGTAGGCGATTTGGTCAGACCTGATTCTTGTTTGACGGTACTTTTTAACTCTCCTTTAATCTTCTTAGGTGAAGAAATTGCGTAGTAATCGTCAGCGAAGTCAAAATGAACTTCTTCCTTTACTTCTGGATCTTTAGTTTTCTTTTTCAGAAAAGCGGTCATTGTTGGCTGTTTGGATACGTAAGGCCTTAATAAGTCAGGTGAGTCGAAGCTGATTGACCCGACCTTTGGATTAGTCAATTGCCACTCAAGATTTTCAACATTAGAATATAAAATCTTAGATACGTCTTCTCCCCATTCATATTCAGGATCAAGCCATTTCTTAACAGTTAAATGATCTGAAACGTTTAGAATGGCAGGCATACGATTGTGAACAAATTCAATCTCAGGTGCCGCCTTTGTAGTAATAATCACATACCTTGATTTATTTATTTTTTTATCAAACATATAAAGACCAGCAAAATAAAGATAGTTTGCCTTTGCGTGTAGGTAATAAGGAGTCTTCTTGTTCTTTGAATCAGTAGCCCATTCATAGTAGCCCGTAGCAGGTATCAAACATCGATGATGCGAACGCAAATTTGCCCATAAGCCTTTCTTTTCGTCCATTTTATCGTCTCTGCAGTTTATAACCAGCTTTCCATGTGGCCCGACAGGCATACCCCATTTCATTGATTCAACCGTAAGCTGAAAATCATCTGAGTGGTGATTTGCGCGGATCACAGGCATATCGAACGTTGGCGCGACATTGTAACTTCTGCGAGACTGTCTTAAACTTTCATCTAATGTTGCTTGATATCCTAATTCGATTGCAAGCAGATCAGCCGCAAGTTGTTCTGCAAATGCGTATCTTCCGCACATTGGTTATGTATGAGGCAATATTGTGGGGTAAAATAGGCTTTACATTTCGATTACCACTATGAATTTTGCGACCCTACTTCCTGTCTCCGGCGAATGGAAACAAGACATTAAAAATTGGCTGTCCGAGGATGTTCCATCTTTTGATATCGGAGGATTTGTAGTCGGCGAAGATATACGCACTGGATCTCTCTACTGCAAACAAGCAGGAACCATTGCAGGCATTCCCTTTGCGCAACAAGTGTATGATGAATGTAACTTACAAGTCGAATGGACGTACACTGAAGGATTTACAGTGACTGGCGAACTATTAAAGTCATCAGGCGGGAAAATTGTAGTAGCGAAAGTCTCTGGTCGCGTTTGCGATATCCTCTTGGCCGAAAGGACTTCGCTGAATATTCTCGCTCGCGCTTCCGGTATTGCTACTGCGTCCAGCAATATCATCTCATTGGCACGAGAATCTGGCTATAAAGGAATCATAGCAGGTACACGCAAAACTACCCCTGGTCTAAGACGGCTGGAGAAATATGCTATGCTAGTTGGCGGCATCGACACCCACAGATACGACCTCAGCTCGATGGTTATGCTCAAAGATAACCATGTTGAAGCTGCAGGTTCTATAACTGATGCAGTAAAGAAGGCACGTTCTGCTGCTGGGTTTTCAATAAAAATAGAAGTTGAATGTTGCTCTGAAGACCAAGCAGATGAAGCTATTTCTGCCGGTGCCGATATAATCATGCTTGATAACTTTACACACGATGGCCTCAAAGTAGCTGCTGCGTCCTTGAAATCGAAATGGTCGCATAAAACTGTTCTACTAGAATGTTCAGGTGGACTCCGTGTTGACAATATATCAAGTTATTTGTGTAATGATATTGATATCTATTCGACTTCTTCAGTTCATCAAGGAACAGAGGTTGTTGATTTCAGCCTCAAAATTGACCCCATAAACTAATCGCTTATCAATGTTGGCCTAATAATGTTATATACTGTTTCTTTTCTTTTCTTTTGTTTTTTTGAAGCAACATAACTTATAGAGGTGTAGCGTGCTGTTGATTGGACGATCAAAGGAACCCGGGTTCATTACTCCACACTCGCGCCAAGTAAACACTCAACTTTAGACTCATGTAAAAACATCAATGCCGAGCCTTAAATCGCTTCCGTTTGACGTGTTTCTGTTAATATCACGTCATCTCGATCGTTCAGATTTGCTAAATTTGCTTTCTACTTGCACTCATTTGTTGTCATTGCTCTTCCCTCTACTTTCGCGCGAACTTTGTCTCGAATCATGGAATTCACTCCATACCTTGTTCCCTGAGTTCTTGATAGATGGTGATACACGTGGAGGAATTGCATTTGTTCAAGCTTTGAATGACAGAAATTGTGCATTACCATCTGTGCAGCTTCAGCCGTACCTGAGACCACTCGATCTAACTTCAATTAGAACAATTCGCATCTGTAAATCATCTCCTAAAGGCGAATGGCATTGCAATGATGCATTAGCAAAACTCTTATCCCTTTGTCCAAACGCACATTCCTTGGAATTATGCTTAACTGGCTCATCTGGGCCGTTCAGTCTTTTCCGAGGAATGGATCAGATCACATCTCTCACAGTTCATTCGCGTCCTCGTCTTCCTGAACTTATGCCTATACAGCCCTTCTACATTGAAGATATTCAGCAGTTCAAATCTCTTTCTTATCTCAGCATTGATTCTTTTATGCTTCATGGACGTGAATATTCACAGGTATCATGCTTATCGGCGATCAACTCTTTGCATCTGTATAATGTTACATGGGAGTATCCTACCTCTCTGCTCATCTTCAAATCTTTAGACGACTTGCATCTTGTCTACTCTAAGAATCCGGGCCCCCTCCCGCGCACCTTTTTGCTTTCGGAAAGGTTCAAGCATTTTCTATCTACCGTTCATCCAACCATACATTCCCTTTTCTTATACATCAACACCGACTTCGCTTTTCAGCCGCCATGGATCCTTACAAATCAACATTCATCTCCTATTAAGATCAGATTCTTATCGATAACGAGCAACATTGTTACAAAAATTCACCCACCTTGCTTGCTAGACGTTAAGCAGATTACGAATTCCCTTTCAGCGGATCTTTAATCACACTCCTCTCAGATCTATATTCTAAGAGTTTTCCAGTCTAATTTACATAACTATTAACATGCTACAATAGATATATAAATAATTTTTTTGGTCTAAATGCCCCACTGTTGCTCGAAATCTTGGACTAAAGGCTCAATGAACCCAAGTCCTTCAGCTCCGCGCAATCCGAAATCAACAGGGATCTGGCCAAGGTTGAAAAATTCGCCTCGCGAAGATCCAGCACGAGGTGTAGCACAAGACGTCTCTCTTCCAGAAACAATGCCATGTTTGCGTCCATTGTTCACAATTGTATCAATAACTTGGTGTAGTTCAGCGTTCGTGTCGTGAATTGCAAGCATCCTGTCAATGACCTCGTGCTGTGCATTATAGTTATTACCAACAAAATCAGCTGAATTGACTTGAGCCACAACGTCTTGCTCAGCATTTTGATCTAGCTCAATAGAGATTTCAGGTTCAGGCGCTTCGCCTGAATTGCGATCGTTATCGCATACCTCGCACATCTGATCCAATATCCTGGCATACACCTGTCCCACATGAACTTCATCCGGTGATGCCTCCCGCAGTATTTGTGCAAGTTTTCTCAGCAGAAAAACAATTCCCGTATACGTTGACCCACTTCGCGAACCCAGGACATATGCCTTTAGCAAGAATACTGCAGCATGCATAATGTGTGTGACCCATCTTACAGGCATGTAACGCAACATTCCGAGTACATGATGAATTCGCGAAGCTGTAGATATTACTTCCTTGGCTGCTATTATAGCTTCTTCCACAAACGCGTACTCCAAAAATTTGTCATTGACTTTATTTATATCCAATAGATCCCTGTCGTTAGGCGTTGGTGATAATGCAATAGAGAACACATATAATTTCGCATATTGAAATTCCATCCACAGAGTTTCAGCTGTCATAGTATGAGCTTCTCTTCTTAAAATGTCATTGTGATCGGTTATCCATTTAGAGAAATAAGGCTGAAGAACTTGTAGGACTGCGATGTAACCTTGCGTACGAATCAGTTGCCGTGTCATTTCACGGCTTTTGTAGAGCGCTTTGTACCCAAGAGCTAGCAGTTGTATGATTTCCATTCTGACTCTGTTAATAGAAGAAAGCTCAAATGGTAGTTCATCTATATTCACATCATTAAGCATTGGTGACCTCCCCAAGCGCAACGCAACAATCAGTTCAGACAAATGGCAAGCAATGTAAATTTCAGGAATTTTTAAAGAACCAATATCTTCAGCCAAACGAACCGCAGTTCCAACCATAATCCAAGCCATCCTGTTAGATCTAGATGAGGGGTTGACTAAGCTCTGACGTTCGCGAGAAGAGAATTTGTCCGTCTTCGAAGGTGTGCCATCTTGGTCTTCGTCTTCAGAATTTTGTTCGTCATCTTCCAATCCCGTCTCCGTCACAGATGATACCTCAGGGGTTTTCATTTCATCGCAGATGCAGGAGGAATGAGCTATTCCATCGTTGGCGTAGTCTTTCCAGCGTTTGTGGATTGCTCTCGGGTTCCATTCTGAAGTTAGAAGCAAAGCAACCACTGTGCCTAGTGAGCGGGTACTCGCTTCAGCCCAAACAGTATGCGAAAATAGAGACTGGCTGATTATCCACAGTCTAGAGTGGATTCTCAAATTTCGCGAATAACCGGCATGCAGAGGGCATGTTTTGTACTTTTCATTTTCTCCTGTAAGATTTTCGGGAAGCTCTCTGTCATAGTATCGCGCAGATATGGTCAATATGACATCCAGCAGGAGCTCATTTGTTGCTAACACATTAGGATCTCTATATCTTTCAGGAACAAAGGGGTAGAATGGATGGAGTTTCTCGTAAAAAAAGCTAATCAGCACAATGGCTTCCTCCACGGTTAATAGCTTTTTCGTGATAGCGTAAGTGTCAGTCAGGACCTTATTCATTCTTGTTATAGACCCCTTAGACCGACGATTTGCAGATTTGGTATCAGCAATTGTATGCGGAGTAGATTGATCACCGTTGGTGCTATGTGTTGGACGCGTTTCGTCTTGCGCGGCATTCGGCTGGCTCTGTGTAGTCTGGCTATATATAGGCAAATGTGAGGCAGCTTGAGCCAATATATCAATCGCATCAGCAGGATTGTGCAGTTCGCGTCTCACAACTCCTGAAGTGGCGCTTGACTCTGTGTTACGCTTTGAATACATATCCATACCATCTGCATAAACCGTCCAACCGCTCGGGCCAGCAGAGTGGCGAGAAGGGTACGGCAGAGGTAGTAGCATGCTTGCAGGTGGGCCTCCTGTGAGAGATGTGTAATTCGGAAGAGTTGTAGAGAAGGTACGAGTGTCAATATGTGTACTGGTCACGGGCTTATCTCCAGAAGAAGCAGGCACGATTGGCCGAACGGAGACAGGATCAGAACCAGAATGGTGTTTGCTCGTTATTGGTGAGCTAGAAGTAACACTATCGAATGTATGAACAGAATTTGAACATTTATTCGACTCTTGTGGATAGACTGGAACAAATGAATTAGATATTTGGTGTTTTTGCTTCTTCAGCAGGCCTTTTTGAATGTTTTCTGCTCCACCTCGCCGACTTTCAACAAACTCGCACGGTTTATTCTCTCGTCTACACCTGACACAAGGCGGGTCGTGCGGAGCATCAATAGGGCCTAGATCACATTTTACTTTTCGCTTTCGACAACTGAGGCAAGCCTTGTAGGATCTAGTGAATGTTCCTGTGTTCCTATACGGCTTGGGTGAAGCGCTTGATCCAACAGAATTATTGTCACTGTCGAAATTTCTACCCGAATCCAAGTACTTCATCACTAAAGTTGAGCTTTACGAAATAAATTGAAATTCAGTATCATCCAGATATACAATACAATGTGGGGTAGTGTTAAAAGTAGGAGAGATCTGCGGTTGATTGGTGTATCCTGATTGGTCCCACGCGCGCTTACACGTGCAAAAGCGGTAATCTAGCCAACACCGTATCACAGCATAACTGGTCTCTGTCAGAACCAGTACACATTCGCGTCGTTGATGGTTCAATTGTTCAATGCATCGCCTTGCTTTGCTCGGTAATGCTCTTTTGAATTTTCGACAGTTCTTCAGTCACAATTGGCAGTAGCGCCTTAAATCCACACCCCTTAGCCCTTAGCCTTGACTCCTTCAATGATTCCACAGCTTTGTCCAGGTCACCGTCATATATAGCAATCTCAGCAAGTCCATACACTGCCATTGCTTTCATAGCATCAATTCCTATCTCCTGGGCATCACCAGTACTTTCGTAGATTCCGAGCGCCAACCCCAAGCCTGAGATTTTCTGCGTTCGTAAATCAGTGGTTCCGAGCTTGTCGCAGAGAGACAACACCTCTTTGTACGTATTCTCGCAGTTGTTTCTTGTTCGTTCTGCTCGCAGTCTAACAATTTCCGCAGCTCTGGAGTTTCCAGCTTCTTCGTACAATTCTGCTTTTCTCCTCAGGTTTTCAGCAACCATGTACAATAAAGAGGCAAAATTGTTCTTGCCCAGAAGTACTTCAATAAGTGGCGAGCCGGATCCCATCATAGTGACGTTGCAGGTAACGCGTGCTCCGATTGCGCCTTCTGCATCGCCATGCGCCATACACAATTTGGAATAAGCATCCAATACCGAGATAAGATGGTCACGATACGGAAGCCAGTTTGGCGGTTCGGTGCCTTTTATGCTGATCTTTCTTATAGTTTTCTTAGGTGCGTCAGCCGGTCCCTCATTGATCGCCAGGCTTGCACTCTCTTGGCCACTTGGCGTCATTCCCAGGCTACTAATTGCATTTTTTATGGTCGTGGAAGTGATAGTTTCCTGTGGCTTGTCAAAAATTTGACGGGGCAATTTCAGATCTTGTTGAAACTTTTCCTGTGACATTCCTAGCATCAATGCTGACTCGCCCATTGCTATCCTTATTATTGAGAGTACCTGGGAGTCAACTATACTTGGTGGGCGTTCCGATTCAATCAGCGCTGCACGAAGGGCCGCTAGAAGAGCCCTTGTAATGAACTCGCACCTTTCATTTTGAGAATATGGCAGATCAACATAGGGAGTCAGATCTACTGCGGCATCTTCGTGTCTATACATGTTCATACTCCTTAAAGTAAGAAAGATTGATTCATCAGGCTTCATATGCAGAACATCACTGGCTTTCGTAGGACTGTATGTGAGTATTGTGTAGTATATCTGCATGATATCGCTATATATGGCAGAGGCAAGGTCTATCTCACCTACTTTTTCAGCGACTTTTGCAGCCTTTAATAATATTCCGGTAAACTCGTCAGATATTGGACTGAGGTATTCTTTCATGGATTGTTCTTGCGCAGCCAGTATGAAATGAAGAGCATCCTTTAGAAGCTTAGCAGCTTTTGCCCTGTCTCTGATTTGGTCACTGAGTGGTTTAGCTGAAAGGTTTTCCGGGTAGAGCAGCTTATCTGCATCGTACTCGGCTCTCAGGCCTTTTCGCAGAGTTTGAGCTACTTCTCTTGAAAAGGGATGCCTGGGCCAAAACACATAAACCGCAAGACCCGTAAATGCAGTAATCGTTAAAGCGTACTTAGGCCAAACCCGCTTACGCGGAGGTTTAATATAATGCGCATATGAGCCTACTGCTCTTACAGATCCTATTCTATGTGAATTAGATGCGAATAGTGTGATATTTCGTGTAATTGATCTCGAAAGCATGCAAGCAGTAGTCAATAAGAAGAATCCAAGCAAATGTGATCGTTATTGCGAGAGGTATACGGAACAGCAAATGCTCTCATATTGGGTGGTCCCTTTTCGCATGGTAACAACAATAACGAAAGACTGAGTATGTAATCTTATATTGAAGCAATCGCATGTGCTTCTCGTTCATTAATAAAGCAATTACCCTTCCATAAAAATGCTGAGTTCTAATTTTTGCTCAGTATGCATCATTTTGCAATGCATAGATGCAGCTGTATGAAAAAGTTGCCGCTAAAAGGGTTTCTTCTTATGCTCTGAAGCCCTCACAGTAACATCTGTATCTCATAAAAGCTCTAAATTATCTCGATTCGCCTGTATACGCGGCCAGCTCTGTATGTCTTCTATTGGATCAAGTTCCTCTCTACCAACGGGACGCAGAAGAACTTCTGTCTCGGTAGGACCTAATAGCATGCGGGCTAGGAGCTCCAAGAGTCATTCCGGAAACTATCCAACTGTCAGATCCAATGACCCTCATATTCCCTTAGCAGAACCTCGGCTCTTCTCAAGCTCTCCGGTACATAGTTCCCATTATCTCACTGACCTTCCTTTGAACACAATTAGAAAGAAGACGTCCTCTAAGTCACTTGAAAGCCGCGGTTCTCGAAACGGAAGGCCCATCAATCGTCCTACATATCCTGCTGAACCCCCCACTGTTCCTGCTACACCTCAAACACTGCTATCCAAAAGAATTGTCGATCCTAAGGCATACATGAAGCCAAGGGATTTATCTTTTAGTACCCATATAAACCAGAAATTCATGCGAAACGGGCCTTTTCCGTATTCTCAGAACAAAGCGAACTTATCCGCTCCAAATATAGCTACTCCACCAATCTTTTCTTCACGTCGAAACAGAAGCGATACCACTCTCAACAAATCTGATTTTCCAAAAACTGATAATTTACTACAACTAGGGGCCAGCGAAAACATTCCTTCTAGCGCTTTGCCTCACACTGTCAGTTCTTCCAAAGATAAGTTGGATAATTTTGCTAGTGGCACTCCTTCTTCAACTGATGAGGAATCACAAATCACAGATCACTCGCAAAGCAGCTTCTCGTCATCGTCCGAGGGTCAAATGCCGCAGAATAGGCTCCAGCTCGACGGCAAGGGGAAGCCATCACAATCAACATCGTACTCTCAAGAGAATGTCGAAAATTGCTCGGTTTCAGACGCTCCTCAGGAAAGCATCAATAGTCTCCCTGGAAAACCTAATGAAGCGAGCCGTACACTTCCGTTAGATTCTTCTGGTCCAATTGAGAACAAGTCAACAAGTTCAGTGAGCAGCGAGTTCAGCAAATCGCTTGTAAGAAAATCAGTTTCTTCCGCAGCCCCATCGCCGAACAAGTCGATAAGAAAAAATATCGAGGATATAAGTTTCTCATATGTGAGCAATGTGGACCAAAGCCTCGATTACAATGACAGAGAGGACTCGGACATTGAATCTATTCATCAATGGAAGCGTATCGGTGGTCGTGTGTATGGAAACTTCTCTCAGCTTTCGAAAAAGCTCAGACGACGCACTCTTAAAGCGGACTCTGTAGTCAAAGTTAGCCGTGTTTCATATCAGCATATAATAGAAACAAGGAAGCAAGTACAGCAAAAAAGTAAAGATGCTGTTCTGACTGTGTATGACGTCGTGAAACGCTTTATCGCAAAGCGTAAGTTATCGAAGTTGGCATCACACTTTGCTCAAATAAGAGAAAGCAGGATTAGAAATGGTAAAGAAAACGAACAGCTTGCTATCGAAGATATCGTTTCTACTCAGTGTCTTGAATCATTCAATAAACTAGATAATCAGGCATCATCAGGATGTCGCGAATCGCTCGAATTTTCGTCGTTAGCGTTTACACACAATGGCGATAAGGAGTATTCTGGACTACCTGTAAGCTCACCGGTACCTAATCAGCATATTCAATATTCAAGCCTGGAATCTATCAAAGAAGAGAATGATCGGCACGCCTTTGTCTCATTAGACAAGCCCTTGTTTTCTAACTCAAATAATAGAGAAGATGAATTATTTGCAAAACTACCCGATCTGGATCACATGATAGTCCCTGAAAAAAAGCATTACAGCGCTAACTACTATTCCTCCTCGGATTCAGAATCGTATCATGATGCAATAGAGGATATCCATATGAAGACTGAACGAATAGCTAAATCGAAGGTTGAACGGACAAAAGACAATTTTGCCAACGTCATGGTGCAGCGTGCAGCGGATCCGATAATTGATAATGGGCTTCATAGCGGATCAGACAATGAATCGGATATATCTGCCACATTTAAAGAAGGTTTATCGTTGCATCTGCGAGCCTTCGAGCGACTAAACAAAGAAGAACAACAGAAATCTAGTCGCTGTTATGAGAATACGAAGAAACGCGTTGTGAAAACTACATTATCACCACCGCCAGACTATGACGAATTGAGAAAGAGATTTTCTAGGTTAAGAGAATTGGATTTGCAAAGAAGAAAGCACGAAAATTTATTACGCAATCAAAAGGAGAATATTCGCAAACCCCCTACGGCTCTTGAGTCTAAAGTTCCACTGTTGACACCTGTTAAGGAACGCAACGATCCAGAGCTGGATTTAGAATGGATGAGTAAGCAGCTGAAAATACTCGACCGCATCTAGTAGTTACTGCATCATGAGTGGAGTCGCTAAGCCTATATGTATATATATTGACCGGGGTCTACGAATGGGCCCAACTTAACTTCTACCTTCCACCAGCACATGAACAAACATCAATACAATACAACTTATATAATAAATAATGATAATGAAAATGAGGAAGTAACAAATAGTGAACTAGAATTTACTCGATACTGGGCACCTTTAAAGGACAAAATCAAAGACATCCTGATACGTGTTCATACGCAAGTCTTCACTGATCTCCTTGACTGGATCAACCGTGACAGCAATAACACAGGCTTGTTAGATGTTGCATTTGTAATTCAAGAAGATCGTGGCTCAATTGTCGATATTAAAGAATCCATTTCTAAGATGACGGATGACAAACACTCTACGTGCTGGATTAATATGACATCAGGTGCTACGAAATCCATAGGACCTCCTATTCGACATTTTGTTTTCGACGTGTTTTCGCACTTTGCAAAGAGAGGCTATATAGTTGATTTTGATCGTCATTCTGCAGGTGATCTCGACTTCCTGGTACAATTCTACAAAGAAACAGGTATAAACACCACTATTGTGATACATACAGCTTCAGCGCTCTGGACATTCAATCTACTCTGTGAACTATTATCATACCTACAACTCTTTGCGTCTGATCTACCATTGAAGGTGGTTTGCGAAGTAGAGGCATCTACAGAAATAACATTGGCCAATTTCCCTTATGCAATACAAAGGCGGCTAAAGCTCGAAATATTTCATACTGCTAAGCCAGCTGAATTACTTCCGGATTTGTTCAACGTGTATTTCTTTGATCCACACCCAGGCACAATATGGCTCGGACCAAATGTACTCTATCTTCTCAGCAAATGGTATTATTCACGATCTCAAACAGTTGAGCTATTTTTGGATGCTGTTCAGTACAGTTATATGTGCCATTACTACGATAATCCATTAAGTCTGATTAACACTCAAAGCAAAAGAGATATTCGGGCAGCCTTCAAAAGTACACATTATCAATATTTGAGGTCCGTTCCGACATTTGCTGACCGAACAAACAACATCGAGACTGACGACAAAGTCCTTCAATCAGCGCTTGACGCTCAAAACCATGTAATCACATATTTTGAGGATATGCAAGACACAATTCTAATCTACCGCGAATTCATGTCTTTATTCGTATCGGACTATTCGAAGGAAGACCTTCTTACTGCGATTGCCGATCTCATGTCCGGGAAAATGAGATTCAGGCTGATTAAAGCGCTTGAAGAACTCTCAAGTTTGGATCCAGCCCTTATTAAGGCTAAAATAATGGAGTTCGGAAATCTTGCAGAGTTCCCGAAGGAACTTCGAAGTGCAATTGATAGAATAAAGAATATTAACACTGACGAACTCCTCACTAATAAGTCTGAGGCTCAAGCAGAACTCCGAAAGTCGAAAAAGGCTAAGCTGGCACAGAAAGAAAGTGCTGCGAAATTACAAAACGCTGCGACTAAATGGAAAGAGGCTTTAGCAAGTTTTGAGGTACGCTTGGTTAACATGCTAAAGCCAATAAATGCTATCCAATTCTATGAGCTTTACGTCTTTGATGACTACCAACTGATCTCTTCGGCGCTTAATCCAGAATTTCGAGCACGAATAGACGACGCCCTTCTTTTGCCGCAACGGTATCTCGGGCACCTAACGCTTGAATCATTAGCATATCAGGTGTGCAAAGAGGAACCAGCAGAGTCTTTATTGCAATACTGGTATGCATCTTTCCTATCACGTTACAGAGAGCTGCATGCGGATAGTGCCTTAGAATCAATATCTCCAGATGGTGATAAAGATAACAACGACAATTCAGATAGACCTGTGGATCAATTGGTGCTGTCTAAATTTTATTATGCAATTGCAGTACTCCGATTAATGGGTTTAATTGATCTTCACCAAGCCAGGCGTATCACTGGGCAATCAATTGCAGGAAAGGAAACAGTTAGACGGGTTTTATGGCCTGGGCTTTGATCAAAGAATACTGCAGGAGCTTGCCTTTTCCTATTTGCTCGTCTCGAAAGCGGTATTAACAAACATGTCCGGCACTCGCCATGCACCTTCTTGCACTTAAGCGAGAGTTAGGGACTTTTTAACCAATGTGGTTAACCAATAGCAGCTGGACTCTCGATATTAGACGCGCGTGTGAACCTAAAAAGATGTGATACGTGTACTATTGGTGGATTAGAGATGGTCGAGGCTCAGATATTAATTATGAGTCACCAAATCCGGGTAATTCATAATGGGTGGTTTGTAATATTTAACCCCCTACCTTTTTATTCACAATCAGCTTTTCATTCAACAACAAAAATTTCCTTACACTACTATTCAGGGAAATACAATCATATATTTAGTGCAAGACTAATAGCTATCACTGTCGGTTTATTATAAATTCAAGTCAAGTCCATTTATCTATATTATAAGGACTTTATTGAATACTGTCTGTTCGTTTATCTTTTTCGCTATAATAGTGCGAACAACATGCAATACTAAATATATTTTTATTTTAGTGTTTTAAAAACCATATAAGTAAAGAAGAGTGAAACTAAACACTTTTTATTTGTTGAATAGAAAAGAAAAAAAAAATAAGAGAAAGAAAAATAAACGCTTGTCTGTTTTATTTTTTGAAAGAATTCCTGAAGATGCTTGACTCTACTACATTTACTGCACCATGAATATCCTGAACTAACTGGTGGAATACAAACAAAGATCTATATACTTTATCGAGATTAAAGAATCCAAACCAAAAGAATCAAATCTGAAATTGAAATCAATATGCTACCACCACTTGAACCCGAAACTCTTTTCGTGAACGAGGAGTCGTTCAGCGGTTCCTCGTTCGACCCTAAATCGATAATGACTGAAACTTTCATTGGTCACAGATTTTTTAAAACTGACGACTTGTCACCGTCCGTCACAGTTTCACCCGCAATGCTTTCAACGCCGCTGATGGACTCCAACCCTGGCTCTTCTCTGTTGAGCAGCGCTGGTTTGTCATCGTTTAACTCGCCCACGGCAGACATGGCATTTGACACGCCCATTGTGGATCCCTCCCCTTTAGAGCCTATGGAGATGTGGCAGAGTCTATTCCCGGAATGGAGCGAGAGCTCTGAACCTAAGCAAGACAAAGATGACGTTACCTCCGAGGTTGCTGATCGACGGTGTAAGTCTACATCTGATCTGCAGGATGTATATGATAAACCCGGAGAGCTGGAGTCGCCTGAGCGTACAGAATATCTGGAAGGAGTAAAACGCGAGTCCACGGAAGACCTTATTGATTCTAGTGTTTGTGCTAAACCACGCGCTTTACCTAAAAGAAGAAGGGTCACATGTGGAGATGTCTCGTATCAGGTAAGACCTCGACAAGAACCTCTTCCTCCTATTTTTATTTCCGACCCTAAGGATTCTGCTGCGGTGCGACGCGCGCGCAATACTGAGGCTGCTCGCAAATCTAGAGCTAGGAAGGCCAATCTGATCACCAGCTTGCAAGAGCGTGTGAAGGAATTGGAGGCGCGCAATGCGGCGCTTGAGCAAGAACTACAAATCCTAAGGAAAGCATAAAAAGTATGAATGCATTCATGTGTGTGCTTTCTATATAAGCTGCGCGGAATACATGCGTTGAAAAGACGGTTTCAGATTTTTTCCGTGCCAGTGAGTTTTGTCTTTTAGTATTATATGAAACTGTTCTGTTATTTAACGACTGTAGATCTATTAGTAGATATGGCGATATGATATTCATTATGTTATGATATGCTTAAGCTGCAGATTGTTCGTTAGTTGTCGGATCGGTCTTCAGCAGTATTTGGATAAAATCATTAAAACTCATAGAGATAGCCAGAGAGCTGCCTATATATGGGTTGTGGCGAGACTCTGGGATACTTTCTTCAGTAAAATTCTTTCTTCTTATATAAACGATGAAGGTGACTATTTGGAGGAAACATGCGGTAACATCGAACAAATAGGGAATGATTGCTGCAGTTGTTGCCGATTGGCCTATGAAGTCAATCATAGAAGCGTTGTGATGGTAATACTTTCTATTGGTCAGGTTCGTTGAAGCATCCGTTTCTATTCTAGATCGAGATAATATTCGACCAGTGTATATTAAGAGTACTGATCTTAGGAATGACTGATCTGATGAAATCGGCATGGTTAACATTAAGTGACCCATGCCTACCAGACTCAAACGAACTGCGAGCCACACTAAAGAGTGATCAATATAATATTCAGATATTAATAAGATAGCTATCCCAGCATCTAAAGCCATAGAAAGACGTCGCAGGTATTCCTTTGACTTTATTGCTGTTATGTTGCTCATAATATAAATGTGAAAGTTGGCTGATTGATTAGGTGGTGTTAGCGCCCCCGCGCTATGTACGCAGCACTGCTAAAAAATAGTGTGGGGATAAGGTTTGGGCACCGTTCCATCTATATTCGAGAATTTAGCCGTGTGTTTTCAACTTATACATTTAACCGGTTAACGCATAGGGGTATATTATTTTGCTGCTACACTGCTGCGCTATGAAGAAAATTATTTATGTATGCGGACCAGCCGGATGTGGCAAGAGCACTGTTGCAGGAGCACTGTCGAAGAAGTACGATGCGGAGTTTATCGAAGCAGATTCAGTAAGTATAGAAGTTGCGAAAGTTGCAAGCGCTCTATAGTGGCTAACAAAAATACAGGTTCATTCAAAAGAAAATATTGAAAAAATGAGTAACGGCATTCCTTTGACTGATGAAGACAGGTTTCCTTGGCTGAACACGTTGCAGACACTGGCATCGAATACCGCAGGCTCGCATGTAGTCCTCACCTGCTCTGCCTTAAAAAAAGTGTACCGTGATATACTCCGACGAAGCAATAACGCAGACACTAGAGTGCATTTTGTGTTTTTAAGGCTCACGAGGGATCAATTAATAGCACGCGTGCGGCAACGTCCTAACCATTACATGAAAGACTCGATGGTAGACAGTCAGCTGGCCGACCTAGAGCCGCCTACGGCTGACGAGCTTGATGTTAGTGTTATTGACGCTTCTGCTCCGATAGAAGAGGTGATTTCTGCCGCTATTTCTGCGGCCGAAAGTATTTAGTCAAAATTCCGATGACTCAACGAGCGATTTCTGACTCACATTCCAAAGGCCTCACCTCAACGCCTACATATACCGTATGCGCGTAGATACGCCAACGCGTCAAACTCTCCCTTCATCTCCACTCACCTTTGATAAGTCAACGATGGTCTAGAGACTTTGTAATTGCATAAACAAAGTAAAATGGCTCGCGTAAATTTAGAAGGTTTTCATTATGCACAAATATCAATAATCGCCATATGCCGGTTCGCTGAACCGATAGCACTCGTGTCAGTGCTGCCCTACCTCTACTTCATGATTCAGTCATTTCTACCTGAAGGAACAGATGAAGCAGAAGTATCAAAGTACGCCGGATGGGTAGCAACGTCATTCTCAGCTTCTCAAATTCTTACCGGCATAGTATGGGGAAGAATTTCTGATGTAATTGGCAGAAAGCCTGTCATGTTTTTGGGTATGGTTGGCACGCTTATTACTTCGCTATTGTTCGGTTTTTCTACTTCTCTAACTCAAGCTTTGATCACAAGAGCCTTGGCTGGTCTTTTAAATGGAAATGTCTCAGTAGTAAGAACTCTGTTAGCTGAAAATGCTCCCAAAAAAGAACACCAAGCTCTAGCGTTCTCAGTAATGCCTCTCATGTTTCAGTTTGGTTCCGTTATAGGCCCCATACTCGGCGGATTTCTCGCAAACCCCTCTAAGACTATGCCAAACACTTGGTTCGGCTCTTCAGAGTTTTTTAAAAAATACCCGTGGGCTTTGCCAAACATATTCGTCGCTTTTCTAATGTTATTTTCGATAATCATATTGCTCTTATTTCTCGATGAAACTCATGTCCATCTTAAAGATCGGCCTGATCCATTTCGCGAATTTGGCCGCCGTATTAGCAGGACTTTCTTATGTTCAAATCATATTTTTGAAGAACTCGAAGAGCGAACGGAAAGCTTGCTAGAAGAAGCAATCGATGAGTTTGAGGAAGAGGAAGAGCATCGTAATGAATCGTCTCCTCTGCTATTTCCTACCCCTGCCAGGAGGTTCAGCTCACGTTCATTGCGCCGAATTTCGTCAGCTGGGAGTAGATTTTCCGACGAAATTTATTTCCCTATAGAAACAAATCGCTCACATGTGCATGTGGCTGGGCGATCATCCGTTCCGTGGAACGAAGTGTTTAACATTCAAGTTTGCCATCAACTAATCTCTTACATGATTCTTTGCTTTGATACTATGGGATTTGATTTTTTAATTCCTCTTCTTCTCTCGCAAGCCCAAAGTACGAACATCATCCATCATTTCCCTTTTTCGCGTGGCGGATTAGGTATGGATGCGTCTACTGTTGGTAAATACTTATCTGCATCTGGTCTTGCTGGCATGGCTATTATGGCGCTAGCATTTCCTACGTTAGATGCAGTTATTGGATCATACAGACTATATGTTTTATCTCTATGGTTTCTCCCTATTGCTTATGTTGCGCCTCCATTTCTTTTGTATCTAAACCTGGATCAGATCTCTAATTGGCTTCTGTCAATCGCAGTCATGCTGATTCTTTTCTCTAAAGTTACTTTTTCGACACTTGCATTTCCTGAAAATATGCTTCTTCTCAACAGAGCATCCACTTTACCTGAGTTTCTCGGTACTATTAATGGTGTTGCTCAAGTATGTGCGTCCATTTCCAGAGCTCTTGTACCCGTCCTATCTGGGTCGATCTCGGCCTATGGCCAGAAACATTCACTTGCAGGCCTTCCCTGGTACATGCTTACTATTGTTTCACTTGTGGGCTCTTTCCAAACAGTATTTTTATCCGACCCAGACTAAATTATACATGCCTTTGCGTAACTTTGTTATCCGTGCCTTCGGTCGTTGGACGTTTCCTACACCAACACGTTTCGGCTCTCCCAAAATGGTCCCGCCAAGCCGTCCCCACAATTCGCCAAGTTCTCCTAATACACCCGCTATATCGAATCCGGTCATTTTTCTCTATTCATTCTGCTTGCTCCCTCTTTTGCCAGCCTTTTTACTCGCTAGTACACTTGCAGGTTTTATTTGCTATAAAAATCTTGCTCTTTGAAGCACCTCTTGTGTGTTATTTCTGGACTTATCGTGTAATCTACGCCGCTGCAAAATACCGCAGAAATGGTCAGAAGACTGCGAGACCCTCCTTCGCAGTCTGCGGTTCAGTCATTCTGCGCTGGAATGGCTTTGCCACCAGGAATTATAGAACTTCCATCTACAACTATCACTATCGGTCCGAGTGGCACTCTTGTCGCTGAGTGTACCAGCACCTCCTCGGCCGGATTCCGTGATATAGCAGAAGAGATTAACAGCGACCCTTTCTACGCTAGTGCTATCCCTGTTGCTTATGCATTGTCAGGTATGACTGTTTTGGCCTGGATTTTGTTTCTGCTGCTTCTCGTTACTCCCAGACGCCGGCCGTGGCTCCAGCAGTTTGTGTCGCTTTTCACCGCCGTATCCCTGTCGGTGGCAGTGGCTATGAGCTCCTCCATTCTGGAAGCACAATACGCTAAAGGATATCTTCGTGTCTCAGAGCTCAACGATGTTATAGGTGATGGTACTACGATATCCATATTAAGAATCGTGTCTAGTGCGCTAATATTCTTCGCCCAGGTACAAACTCTACTGCGACTGTTCCCGCGTTATCGCGAAAGAATGCTCATTAAATGGATCGGTCTTTTCCTAATTATCATTGCCACCACATTCAACACGCTTGATGCATTTCTAGTCGATGATTCAGACGTGAGCTTTGTTGACGCTCTCCCGGCGCTTGCGTACCTCTTTCAAATTACTATTTCCGTCATGTATGCTGTTTGCGTATTTTACTATGCATTCAGCAAGCGCCGATTTCTCATTTACAATTTATCAATTCTACTTCTATCGATGCTTGCCCTTATTGCCGTTCTGATCCCAGTGGTATTCTTTACAGTTGATCTGGTGAGAAACTACATATATATTTGGGGTGACTATGTCCGCTGGGTCGGTGCAGTCGCCGCCACTGTAATAGTCTGGGAAATGTGCGACCGGATAGAGAAACTGGAAAAGAAAAGGCAAGATGATGGAGTGCTGGGCCGCCCTATGTATGACGATGACGACAAACATTATGATCTGAGACCAAAACGAAGCAACTCAGTTAATCCTGATGGCATTGATTCCAACTGGCACATGACGTTTCCTATGCAAGATTTGGACAATCTGAGTTTAAAAGGGAAGGTAAAACAGTTTGGCACTTTTATCATGACTGGACGGCGAACAGGAAGCCCTATACACAGACAGGAGATTGTGCGGTCGCCAACGCTGTCGAGAAGCGAAGCCAACTCAGCGCCTGTGGCCAGTTCTGCACAGCAGCACTCCTCCCAGGTTGAACACTCATTTTCGGCGCGAGGCTCGCCTGTAACAATTGACGGTCACTTATCCCGACATTCGGAGTCTCCGGATATCGAACAAGGACAACCAACAACCACGAGGCGTCAAACCATATGGCGAAACATAGTGCACAGGTACAAGAAAGATGATTCAAACGCTGCAGATGGCGAGGCAATGAAGCACCATGTGTACCCTATAAAGTATGGATCCAATAATAAAGAAGGACAAACACTGACAAGAGCCGGTATGCCTGAGAGAGCCGCCTCTGCTGACGACATAAGTCGGCGTCGTTCGCCGCCTACTGTTCAAGCTCCAGAGAGAGCTGTGACGCGTGGTACTTCCGCTGTGCGCACAAGGCCTGTTGTTGATGATGCTTTATATTCACACGACAACGCCAATCCGGAGTCTGCTGCTCCAGGGTACAACGATCTAGGAAGCTCCACAACTGCAGGGGGATTTCAACCCCTACCGGGATTTCACCCAGATGACTATCACGACGATAAAAGATAACTAAAAGGAATGACTTAATACAAAAATGGGAATCGGATAAAGGTAATATGCGTAGGTAGTTTGCTCTACAGCGTAACCCTGTATTTAGCCTGTACTAACCAGAAACACACCCTCTCCCTCTTAGCAAGAGACATCTCCTGTAACAGACAGCAAATGTCTCTAAGAAACCAATATATCAATTTTGACAGATTACTGTCTGATAATTTTAATCCATCGACATACGCGAACATTCTCGTATTAGAAACACACACAGAAAGCGATGACACGGTAGATTTAGGGCCTGCAAAAACTAAGGCCAATTTTGAATTAGATGAAGTCAATATAATGTTGTCAGAAAGAACGAACACCCATTCCAGGGATATTCTGAAATTTGTTGATTCTGTTGATCAGTTGTCTAGTAAAAGAGATGATCTTAAAGAAAAAGTGAACTATGTATCGTCATCTTATCAGCGACTAGTTAAGGATATATCCATATACTATGATGCACATAAGATTCATGAGGACCTCGTTCGAGACCACGAAACAATGGCTCAATTACGTCAATTGGCACATTATCTCGGTCTTGTGCGTCAAATAGCATTGTCTGAAAGGACAAAGAACGCCTCTTATGGCTCTTCTCTTGTCTCTCTTATAAACGAATCTAAGGATTTCTTGCTAGCTCATCCACAAATCCAAAACCTGGACACAGCAACTAAGGCTAACCAGTCTGTCCTCAGAATCGAAACTGATATTAGAAAATGGGCCATCTCGAATCTTTTAAAAGTCACTGAATATACTGACGAAGCATCTTTCGACGTTCAATTGATCTCTTCTGCCAGCTTATGCCTATTTGCTATGTCTCCTAAGCTTTTTAGCAGCACCATAAGAGATATACAGTATAGCTTAGTCTCATCATCCTTACCTTACTTACTAAACTCTTCTCCGACTATGGTTACACAATCGCTCAAATCTATCTCGACTAAAGCATCTATGCTCGGCTACTTTGAGCAGATTTTAGCAAAAACATACCCCAATGACCAAAACCTCGCATCATACCTCAAAAATGGCCTCTCGAGAGAGTCTTTCGTTTCTGAATTCTGGATAGAACTGGCTTCTGGGTGGCAAAACCGTCTCAGCAGACAATCTCGATGGAGATCTGCTCACGGTTCAATGCGCAGGGCTGTGATTGATGCCGTGTCTCAGACTGCTGCAAGTCAAGATTCACTGGCAGCTATGTTATCAGCCCTAGATTCTATTGCAAAATAATGTAATAACTGTTCAATCTGAAACAGGCATACTATTACTCGAATATGGGAAAAAAATGCACTCGTTAGTTCATAAAAATCATATGTGTGTCCGCTTCCTGTCTTCAGAGAATAAACATTAAGCCCGGTAATGTTAACGATATACCAAGATAGTTCCTGCTCTGTCCACTGATATGATAACATTATAGGGATTGTACATCACAGCGACATCCAAAACAACATCTAAATGACTTTTAAGAAGCATCTGTTGTTCCTTAGTCACCAAAGAAGTTCTTGATATACGGCTTTGACGCTTAGCTTGCGGGCTATTTTGTACTGGCTTTATCTGCTCGGTGGTAACAGTCAGAAACGCAGATATGTAGGCCGAGTTATATGTAACACGGACGTCATCGTTCACCATACCAGACACAATACATGATTGGGTCGGCTTATTCAAATCCCAAAACCTCACAGTCCTGTCTACCCCTGAGGTAATCATATATTCTGGATTTCCATTCTCTTCAGCACCACCTAAAACAAACGCTCTAAACCCATGGTCAGAATGAGACGCCTCAAGTCTACCTTCACGCACACTCTCAGACGCTCGGCTATCTAAAATCAAAGATTCAACATCTAGCTCAGAATTATCTTCACCCATTTTTATAGGTTCATATGACAAATTCCATTCCTTAGTAGCCCCTGGATCTAGTCTATAGACTTGGCGGCATTGAATCTTCTCAATATCCCACAATGTCACTTCACCTCTACCACTGCCTCCCGACACGAGAATCCAGGTTGAGTGCTGCTTGGAGGGGTGTATTTCAACACGGTTGATTGGTTTCCTACCAGGTATCCCCCAAGACCTCAGATTCAAATGGAATCTAAGATCCCATAAATCCAATATACCTCTAGAAGTTCCGCACACAAGCCAAGTGGAGTCTCTAGAGACACAAAACCACAAAATGTTCCCATGTTCGAGAGGGTTTTCGAGTTTCCACAATATATCCATATTCTGCAAGTCTAGAGCTATTATGCTTCCTGTGCTCGTAGACAATAACAGTGTTTCAACTTTGTCAATAACTGCATAAGCAATATGAGTTGCATGCCCTTCATCCAGAGAATAAGTACGGATAACCGAAAACTTCCCATAAGAAGGAAGTCCATCCTCTGCTGTAGAGCTTACTAGGACACGAACAACTGCAATATCACCGTTACTAGCAGCCAAGGCAAATGAATGACGAGCTCCGAGAAAACAAATTGACTTGACCTTTGCATTCTTTGGATGGTGATACGTCTGCATCGCTCTATTCACAACGTTCTTTTCAAGCCTTTCAGCATCCCATAGCTTCACCGTTCCATCATCAGAAGCAGTTAGAAAAAATGCATGATCCGGAGACACGACTACACGATTAACAGGTCCGTTGTGATCGTGAAACTGTGCAACGAATGTATCACTAGGATGCCAAGGTTCATTCAAGGTCTTGCTCAAAAAATTATTTTGGCGGTTGGAAGAAATAATCCTGCGCTCATCTTTCCGCAAATAGGGCGAAAGAATTGGACCAAGTTCGGGCAAACTTTTTGCAAATGTATCAAAGTATGTGTTATCAAGAAATTTCAGAATATAGGAATTCTTTCCTTCATATGAAAACATTAATTTCCTGTCTTTTGCTGAACTAGACATCTTCTTCGGTCGAGCCAATGAATTCGCTGGCGAACTGGCTTCAAGAATTCCGTTGGCTAAGGCATCTGAAGTCGCGATCTCCGCAGAAGCCTTTCCAAGTGGCGTGTCGTCACTCAATAAATTAGTCGGTTTGTGCAGATGAGAATTAGAAGATATTAAGTGCAAGTCCGAAAAGCTAGAACTCAGATCACGATTTTCGCTGGATGTACCTCTAAAAGAATCGCCCTGCACTAGCGAGCCCCGCAAAGGATTAATATCCTTGCCAAGAGTGGACCGTAAAGTGCTAACACTGCTATTATGATCTTCAAAATCAAATGCAAACGACTGATCTTCAGCAAACACAGTTATAGGTGTTAAACCGTGTTTTGCTAGAGATAAACTGCCATCAACGTTAGATAAAATCTGCTCCCCTTTATTAAATTTCAAGCTGGTTGCAACGCGATATATGTAATCCCGCAAATTAGCTATTTTCCACAGATCACGAGAGCCTAAGCCAGCTCCTTGCAACTTGTCAACCCAAGATTTGTCGTCCTTGGATAGAGGAATTGAGGACTGTTGGTGCAATAAGTATGAACCAAATACTCCAGGTGTAGCAGAAGAGTTGATCATTCTCCACCACTGCTGCTGTCTGCAATTTTCCCAAAATAAAGATTTCTCGGATCTCTGAGCCCAAGAAATCGAAATATCGAACACGACTCTAGAGATTGGAGATACCATAACCTGAGATAAAGAAACAACGTTATAGTCATTAGTATCACATACCAAATAGGGACGTAATGTAGGCTTAAAGAAGGAAGCTATGTCAACCTCGTCCAGCAGTTTAGCAGCTGCAACAAAGAAAGACTTTACATGTAGCCGCAAGGCAAAATTCGGGTGCACTGAAAATGCAGCTGCAGTTCGAAACATGTCCCACAATCGATTGCGCCGTATCATCCCAAGCTCAGCAAAGCTCGTAAATGCATAAAATATTCGCTCAATCACATGCTCATCAGGATCCGTAAGTGACTGTAACATCAAAGGAATAATATACTCGTGAATACTGACCTCGCCGACAAAAGCAGTTATGGCAACCACTGAATCGAAAAATGCGAGCCTTAACATCTGGTCTTTATCATTCAAATAAGCGATCAAATGGCCAATCAGCATTTCGCTTATATTTCTGTTTCCCAAAAACACGCAAAGAGAAGACATGGAAGAAAGGAGAGATCTCCTAACAGACGAATCTGAGTCGGTCATTAAACGATTAACTTGTTCTTTAAAAAATGAAACAAGATATTTCCATGATCTATCATAGGCGGTTTGACTGAAAGCGGCTATTTCCATCTCTATTTCAGTGCTGTCATCAACCTGCTGCGCAATTGAGTTTGAGGCTTGGAGAGCTTGTACGAGTTCGAGATATCGAGACGCCGATTCACTGAGAGAAGCTAGACATTGTGCATACATACTTCTGACAGATGAATTAGGATTATCACAAAGAACTCCCAGATTCGGCAATATATATACAGGGAAAATCTGAGAGTTAACAGGGGCAATTATACGTACAAGCGCAAGTAATTGTGTCATGGTCCGAAGAGCTGCTATAACAACCATAGGAGATGGGTCCTTTAGCAATTGTATAACATAAGGAATGCATCTGTCTAGTTTAATTTCGTCTGGGAGCATTTCCGAGAACGATAATACCAGTTCGCATGCCATTACACGGGAAGATGACCTGACAGAGTACAGCACGGAAGACAGCACGGCGGAGAGGAATAGTAGACAACCGTCTTTGGTATCAGAAGTGTCGTCAAATTGCGAAGGAAGCTTTCTTTCTGCATTAGGGATATCTATGATCACAGGTATTGCAGATCCATCTGAATTGAGGTCAGAAAATGACTTTATGCAGGTATTCATACCTACAAAGTATGATATTTTGTCGAAATCAGTAAATATACGTTCAATGTGGGTATCTGGCTCATGAGATTCTGAAAAAGAACTCACTGAAGCATTCCTCCTTGGAACAATATCATAGATATTAGCAAAGTATTGATGACAGAATGTGTAAAAATAGTCAGGAAAGCAACGATTTCGGAATTCATTGAGATACTGATCTGCAGATAAGCGGTTCTCTGGCGACGGAGAGATCATGTGAGTTACCAGTTCTCGAATATCAGGATCTTGTATAGAATCCACTGGTGGAGTATAGTTTCCTGATACATAGTTAAACAACTGCGCTAGAGTAAAGAGTGGGGTGCCGTTAAGGAATAGTTCCGCAATAACGCAACCAGCGGAAAATATGTCCATTGCAGGTGTCAGTGTATTGGATATCACACCTGATTCCAATGAGTAAAACCTCTCGGGTGCAAGGTAGCATATGTGACGTTGAGATACGTCATAGAAAAACAGAAAGTCGGCAGGATCATTATCGGGTAAATATGCAGGTTTGAAAGACGCGATGTCTGTTAGGAAGACCCAATTCCATGAGGTAACTAAAACATTTTCAGATTTAATATCACCATGACAATACCCTAACTGATGCATGTCTCTCAAGACTGTCAAAGTCTGAAAAGCAATCCATTTCTTCTCAACGTCTTCTAGAAAGGGTCGTACAGAAATGCGATCATAAAGGTTGCAGCCTACATATTGCCTAATAAGATAGCCTGCGCGATCGGTCAAAACAATGCGTGAATAGTTGAGAATATTCGGAACTGAGTTCAAAGCAGTAGATAGTTTCCTTAGATTGTCTGCAATCGTATTCAGATCGATATCATTGTTAGGCCGTACGAATACTTTCACGACTACCTGACCTTCGGAATGTAAACCTAACACTGACTTCAAAAATCTAGTAGTCGTAAGGGTTGAATCGTACTGAATATCCTTCAGTTCAGCTATATAAGCATCTATACCCACGTTTGCAGGCGGCGGAGCTATGCGAGACAATTGCCCGCCCATGCTGCAGAAGTTGAAGTGATAATGGTCATTTGGTTGGTTGACGTTATTGTGTATCGGCCATGCACGTGATCTCCCAGCGGCTTGGGGGGCGGGTGTTGGGAGGAGAGCCGAGCGACCAGGAGCCCTACTGAACCCTTCATAGAATACCCTGGACCACCCAATAAGGTCTCGCTCGATCAAGGGATGCAAGTAGCAACCACCAGCAACCTTCATCGAGACGCTTAGGTGTTCCTTACTAGACATCGCTCCATTTTTTATCCATTTGACGCAGAAAAAATGAGCAAATGTAAGTGTTCTACTTTATATTCTGTCTATCCCTAGTTATTGAATTAGTAATTGGTGGATATTTGTCGAACCATTGTGCTATGGAATAGCTCTGATACTAACATGAACTAGCTGTACGTTTTATCGATTTGGTGAAACCATTTATGCCTATCATTCCGGAGGTTTCGACCCCAGAAAGGAAAGTGCCATTTGACCAGAAAATTATCTGGTCTGCCGTCAGCTTACTGATTTACTTGGTCATGTCTCAGATTCCTTTATATGGCATTATGTCTTCTGATAACGCTGACCCTCTGTACTGGTTACGTATGATGCTTGCATCCAACAGAGGTACGCTAATGGAACTCGGAATCACCCCTATTATGACATCTGGAATGGTTTTTCAGATACTTGGAGGAATTAAAGTCCTTGATGTCAATCTCGATCTTCGCTCTGATAGAGAGCTTTATCAAACTGCCCAAAAGCTTTTGGCTATCATCCTCTGCTTCGGTCAGGCTACCGTTTACGTCCTTACTGGTGCTTATGGACCTCCTGCTTCCCTTGGTGCTGGTGTTTGCCTTTTGCTTATTTTGCAGTTAGTTTTTGCAGGAATCATCGTTATCCTTCTTGACGAAATGCTCCAGAAGGGATATGGCCTTGGCTCTGGTATCTCTTTATTCATCGCTTCCAATATTTGTGAGCAGATATTCTGGAAAGCTTTCTCTCCAATCACCCATAACACTGGACGTGGAACTGAATTTGAGGGTGCTGTCATTGGCTTTATTCACCTCCTTTTAACTCGCCGCAACAAAGCTAAGGCTCTTTATGATGCTTTCTATCGCTCTACTCTCCCTAACATGAGTCAACTCCTTGCTACAATCATTGTCTTTGGCGTTGTCATTTATCTACAAGGTTTCCGAGTTGAGTTACCTGTTCGTTCCAGCAGAGCTAGAGGCCCTTACGGAAGTTACCCCATTCGCTTGTTCTACACTAGCAACATGCCTATTATGCTTCAATCTGCTCTTACATCGAACGTTTTCATCATTTCCCAAACGTTGTTTAGCCGATTCCCTAACAACCTTTTTGTTCGCCTTATCGGAACCTGGGACAGTCGCCCTGGCACTGCTCAGCTCTCAGCAGTCGGAGGGCTTGCCTATTATATGCAACCTCCCCTCAGCATTCATGATGCGGTTATTGACCCTATAAAGACTTTTGTATATATAGTTTTTGTTATTGCAGCTTGTGCCTTTTTCTCTAATCTCTGGATTGACATTTCTGGTTCCTCTCCTCGTGATGTTTCTAAGCAATTCAAGGAGCAAGGTCTTGTTATTGCTGGATATAGAGAGAATATGGCTTACAAGGAGCTCAAGAAAGTCATTCCAACTGCTGCCGCTTTTGGAGGAATGTGTATTGGTGCGCTTTCAGTGGTGTCTGATTTGTGCGGCACTCTTGGAAGTGGTACAGCTATTTTAGTAGCGGTCACTACTATCTACGGCTATTTTGAGATTGCTGCTAAAGAAGGTGGTGGAGTTCCTATGCCTGACTTTCTATAAAATGTTTCGCAGACGTGCTCTATTCTGCTTTGAAGCTGCAGAATCAATGTAGAGTTCTCTGCCTCAGTCGACCTTAAAATTATTTGTTTCTTACGACAGTCATTCTTATATGAATGGTAAAGACAATCTAATAAATAAAATGTAGCCAAGCCATTGACAATGTAATTAGACTCATGAATTACATCAAGGTAAAAGAATGTCGATTTCCATCTATATGAAATTAAAAGACTGACTTGAATAAGGGTTAGCCGTAGACAAAAATAGTTATTCCCATTCAACAGTAGCAGGGGGTTTTGAGGTCACATCATAAGTCACACGCGCAACTCCTTTAACTTCATTGACGATTCTGCGGCTTACTTTCTTTAAGAACTCCGCATCGAAGGCAAACCAATCAGCAGTCATAAAGTCATTGGTCTCAATAGCTCTTAATGCAATGACTTGCTCGTAAGTTCGTTTATCACCCATAACACCCACTGATCTAACAGGTAATAACACAGCAAAAGCCTGTGATATCTTTCTGTACAGACCAGCAGCCTTGATTTCCTCAATATAGATAGCATCAGCCTCTTGGACTATCTTAACTTGTTCAGGGGTGACCTCGCCTAAAATTCTAATGGCGATTCCAGGTCCCGGGAAAGGATGTCTCCAAACGAGAGATTCTTCAATTCCGAGCAGTTCACCTAATGCACGGACCTCGTCTTTAAAAAGTTCGCGCAAAGGTTCGATGAGCTTCAGCTTCATGTCTTCCAAGAGACCACCAACATTGTGGTGCGTCTTAATGGTCTGGGAAGGTCCCTTAAAAGATATACTCTCGATCACATCCGGGTACAAAGTTCCCTGCAGAAGAAACTCGATCTTAGAGGTAGATTTCTTGTCGATCTCAGCAGCTTTCTCTTCGAAAATTTCAATGAAAGTATTGCCAATAATCTTGCGCTTCTTTTCGGGATCAGTCACACCCTTAAGTTTATTTAAGAAAATATCGCTGGCGTCGACTACTTCCAAGTTGATACCAAGGCTGTCAATAAGAGTCTTTCTAACAGTAGCGCACTCGTTGAGTCTCATGACACCGTTGTCCACTAAAATGGCATGAAAGCGGTCACCAATGGCTTCTTTCATGAGTTTTGCGGCGACAGTAGAGTCGACTCCGCCAGACACTGCGCCAATAACTTCAGCAGTTGGGCCAACTACTTGGCGAATTCTTTCAATTTCAGTGTCGATAAAGTTGGCCATGCTCCAGTTTTGCTTAGCCTGGCAGATGTTAACAGCGAAATTTTTAAGAAGCTGAGTGCCATTTGTAGTGTGAGAAACTTCAGGATGAAACTGAATTCCGTATATCTGCTTAGTAGAATGTTTAATAGCAGCGAATGGAGCATTGGAAGTATGGGCGACGATCTCATAGTCCTTAGGAAGATCAGAGAGCTTGTCGCCATGAGACATCCATACTTGAAAATTCTCCATGCCGTCAAACAAATTTATATGAGCATCAATTTGCATTAATGCGTGACCATACTCTCTTTTCACACCAGCTTGAACATTGGCCGGATTTACGATCCAAGCAAGTTCTTGCATTCCATAGCAAATACCCAAAATAGGAACATTGAGATCAAATATAGCATGATCCACATGGGGAGCATCCTTGTCGTACACAGAATAAGGACCACCAGAAAGAATTATTCCCTTAGGCTTGAAGGGAAACTCAGAGACCTTGGTGGTGCAGGGCAGCATTTCTGCGTAGACATTAATGTCACGAAGCCTTCTGGTGATAAGATGAGAATACTGGGATCCGAAGTCGAGCACCAAAATGGTGTCAAAAAGCTTGGTGACCTTTAGCGCAGAGTTAGCATTCGATCAAGAATAGCTCTAGAAAGTAAAATACTTACTTGTACCGCTTGATCCATGGTTGGCAAACGAATAAAGAAAGAGCAATGAAGTTGATGGCAGGGAGGGAAAAAAAGACATAGAGGTAAAAGTTTAACGCTTTAAATTGAAGTGAGTCTCATCTAACCGAAGGTATGTACACGTTTCAGCTAGCAATAAAGCAAATTTGCTTAATAGTTATTTAACCAGCCATTAATCGCTGCAACCTTTGGTACGTATAAGCAATAAAGAGATGTTAAAGGACAGAGAAACACGTGAATGTTGTACAGCTGACACCTTCTGCGTAACGTGCGATAAGGTTTTTTCTTGAGAAGTAGGGCAGTAGCGCGTACATAAGAACCTAGCCGGTAGGAGGGTGCGCAGCGTACACCTGAGATCTACAATATTATGGCGGAACAGAAGAAATCTAAGTCTAGCGATATTAGATTTACTTCTGCCATTGCACAAACTAACTCGAATTTATCAAAATTATCCAAAACAGTTGTCTCAACAGCAGCGACGTTAGCTAATGGCGACATATCGGCTGCGACCAATTACCAGATGGCTCTAGCGGATACATTTGTTCCTGTAGCGCGCCGACCTAGTCTGCAACGGAAACTACTATCGTTCAGTCGAACGCCTAGCGAAGTATTGAGGGCAACTTTGTCGTCGAAAGAAATTAAATACCATGCCAGTACAGAAATCCCTGAAAGGCTATTAAAAAACATACCTGAATCGTCTGCTGAGTACTCTTTATTTCAGGGCTTTGCTGCGACGGTCCCAGACGCAAATACACCGTCCAGAAAGCTTTTGGAATCTGTACCTGGAGCTCCAAAATCTCTAGAAAGCCAAAAAGCAGAAATCTGTCACAAACTCGAACTGCTCGATATACGGAAGTCGCTAGCTTCTACGGAGATTCGCGAGATCGACCAAAAAATAGCACGCCTCGAAGAAATTCGAAGTATCGTATTTCAAAGAATGCAAGATCTGGAAGAACAAGAAATACAGAGCGAAAGAGATCTTGTACGAATTGAGCAGCAAATAGAAGATGCCGCAGAAAAGAAGACAATGGAGAAAGCAATACGCCTTGCAACGGCTCCTTCTATACTGCATTCTTCGAACGACATTAATGAAACAACTGAATCTAGTTTTCACTCTCAGACTCACACTACAACAGCAGATAATGAATCAGATAATGTTACGGCTGATACACCCCCTCTCTCCCCGAGCTTCATGTCTGAAAGCGTGTACGGCAAGCTTCAAATATCTCCACCAAAGATTCGGAAGCCCAAGGCTCAATCTTATCGCAGCAAAACAGTGCCTACTCTTCATCAGTATTACAAAATTGGCAAAAATATTAGGACCTTCACTTGCCACTCAGACTCCGTTACGGCCCTCGACTTTGATATACCTTTTGGCACCCTTGTGACCGCCAGCCTGGACGACACCGTTAAGGTATGGGATATGAGCAATGGTAGATGCTATGGAAACTTAGTCGGTCACAAAGCATCTGTGAAGTGTTTGCAAATAGATGATGGTCTAGTAGTTACTGGATCTACCGATGCAAGCATTCGGCTCTGGGACTTGAACCGATTTGAAAAGTACTCTATAGTACCTATTGATTCTTCCGAGCAGGAAGATGTATGTATCTATGAGCTAGATGCGCATGTCGATGAAGTCACAGCTGTATGCATTTCAGACACCAAACTGGTCTCTGGCTCAAACGACAAGACTCTACGGCAGTGGGACCTGAACACGGGTAAATGCACACAGACTTTAGATATATTGTGGGCAGCTGCGCAAAGCTACACAGGGATGAACGACATGCCTAAGCGCTCTTCCCATGGATTCAACGATGGTGACTTTGTGGGCGCGTTGCAATGCTTTGACGCAGCGCTTGCAACTGGTACTGCTGATGGCATAGTCAGACTGTGGGATCTGAGAACGGGACAAGTGCAGCGATCCCTAATTGGACATACCGGTCCCGTAACAAGTCTACAATTTGATCAGTTCAGTCTAGTTACTGGCTCAATGGATAGAAGCGTACGCGTGTGGGACTTACGCATGGGTACAATCAGAGACGCTTTTGCGTACGAGCATCCTATCACGAGTTTAAGTTTCGACGCGCAAAAAATCGTCACGGCTGCAGGGGAGAACTTCGCCAAGATTTACGACAGAGTTAACGAGCAGCACTGGACTTGCGGAGCAGGCGCAAAAGGTGATGAAAGTGCTGCCACTGTCTTGCAAGTAAGAATGAAAGAGGGATATTTGATTGAGGGTCGCGCCGACGGACGAGTTGGTGCATGGGCATGTTAAATATATTGAAATATTGGTATTTCATGGGTAGTGAGATTCTTTATGTCATAAAAAGAAACATTCATCACGAAGGAAAAAGTTCAAGCATTTCCCTTATTGATACTTCAAGACCTGCTTTATCGAGCAATATCAGAATACCTTTGGGAAATATTCCATAATCTTGAAAAGTACGTCGCGAATCAGCTTCTTCTGGTGGACGAGTAAATTCATAAGAAGCGTAATGTTTAGCGTGTCTCAACATGACTTCGTCTTCAGGGTGAAAGTAAAACATTTCTGATTCTGCAGCTTTTTTCTTCTTTTTAGGCTTTGGATCATCAATCTCTGAGCTGGTAGCGGTGAATGTTCGGGACACCAAAACGAAGGTGTCGAGATCAGGAAGCTCGCCTTTCGAAGTCGCCGTTTTTAATTCCTCTAAAAGCATCCTGTACATATGAGGCATTACTTCAGTGGGCATGTTCAATAATCTTTCAGATAGAATCAAGCCCGTTGACTCTAATTTTGAGTTCAGAGTGGTTCTAAATGAATCATCGATTTTGGAGTGTATATATTTCAGCAAGCTGCCCGTCACGGGTTCGGGACGTTTTAAAGAGACAACACTTAAGAATGCAAACGGATCGCTATCTTCTCCGTCACATTTAACAGACGAACCAATGTTTTGTTTAATAATTATATCCGCCAGTGACGTTAGATCAAAAAGAGGGCCGTCGACATTGAAAAGCTGTCTAAGAAGGTTTTGAATAGCTTCGAAGTCAATCTCCTTTGTGTCAAAAAAATCGAAATCAACATTTACAATTTCCTGTTCGTGCTCGTCTTCGATTACTTCCTCGCTGTTCGATTCGGCGGATCGTTTCATGATTCTAAAACATTCACTTTGCGTAAATAGCTGTCGGTAAATGCGAAATTTCTAAGTAGATTTTTAGAGTTCTATCGGGGATTCAAACTTTAAATTTGCAACAATAATCGGACTAAGCGGCTGAACACTACATTTATCTTGCATTCTGCAGTCCTCTATTCCGTCCAAAGGTATCCTCGCTTGCTTATTCTGCGCTGCTTAAATTTCTTGTAATACTTTGGGTTTACTTAAGTGCACGTAGTCACGCAGATTTGCAAAACCTGAAGTTCTGTAATTGCCCTTTAATATCGACCCGTGTCTGAAGACACAGCCTTATCGAAATTATACCCCTGCTTGATTCTGCTGCCAAACTGAGTCGATAATGTTTAAGACTATTCTTCGCGGACCGGTGGCTCTGAAAATAACATGTTATGGGCCTCACAGGTACTCCAGTACCGTTTCTTCTGCCCGCTGGCCCGCAAAGAAGTACCCCACACCATATGAGATCTTGCAGGTAGACGCGAAAGCCTCAAAGGAAGCTATCCGGTCTCACTTTCTTGAGCTAGCTCGGTTGTACCACCCAGACTCAAACTTCTCGAACAGCGATATAACAAAAAAGGATAGGTTTCAGATTGTTCATTCGGCTTACAAACTACTTAGCTCACCACAGGACAGGCGCCTCTATGACGAAATGGGTGCCGGCTGGATATACAGCTCCGCCGCGAATGGCATCTATTCTGGTAATAGATTCACTAACACCACTTACAGGAATTCTAAGTCTATGTACAATGACGTGCAAGATATCAATGACAGTTGGTTTAACGCGGCAACCTGGGAAGACTTTCGTAAGTTTGATCCAGAGTATAATGCGAAGCTACATAAAGACTTTGAGGAACGACGAGAGTATGCGCGTAAGTACAGGTGGTATTATCTTGGTTTATGTATTTTATTCATGTCAGCTGGATTCTGCGTGCAAGTTTTATGGGCTATGGACCGTTCGGATAAAGTGACTAATATTGTTGTTGCAAGAAACCGGCGACTGCAAAACGAATTGAATATGGCAAGGATAAACTACGGGTGGGAAGACACAAGAGAGGCAAGAGTGAGCAGGTTCCTAGCTGTTCGCAAAGCGACACAGAGAGAACCGGATGATACTTCCAATTAGTATATACAATAAGATGACACAGCTCCAGGTATCAACTATCTGCTACTCTATACTAGCAGTTCATCAATCAAGCATTCGCAGCGCATATTCGAATGAGAGGAATGTGGCTGCATTAACAGGTGCAGCACGTAACAAGGTAGTAGAAATGCCTTTGAAGAACACTGATACTCCCATCTCCTTGTAGAGCTGTTTAGTGCAAGCCCAAGTGGTTTTATACGCCTGTTTTGTTGTCTCTAAAGCATCAGTTTGCATTCTAGATTTGACAACATCTGACGGATATATCGAAAGCCACATTGCGTATCCGGCCATTGCACCAAATCCACAAAGCCAAGCTCCGGATACATCTTTTCGTTCACAATTGTGCTTGTAACAATATTCTTTAAGGCAAGCTTCGTAAGCTAGGAAGTACATTCCCATTCCGTGGCCCTCGCGAATAAGGGTCGGTGTGATACCTCTGAATATTCCCTTAACCCCGCTGGCCGCAATAATCTGTTTCATACAGTCTAATGGACCTTTAAACTGAGGATTGGTTGCGCTCTGTGTTTGCAGCCTGATCCTAACCTGTTCTATTGGGCCTGTGATAAAGGCGGAAGCCAGACCTGCAGCCATGCCACACATGTAAAACTGAATACTGGATAATCGATGATCATCATGCCCCTGAGACTTATTGTAAGCGAAGAAGAATCGCTTAGTAGCCTCATTAACTCCGAACTGCGTGGATACTGCAGCGCCCACACCAATCAAAGGAGTCAGGGTACCTTTGTAAAAGGCCGCTGGCCCTTCAGTTTTCACCAATTGCTTGGCAACATCTAATGCTCCAGTATATCTCCCTGGCGGTGCACTCTGCAGACGCACTTTAGTTGTATCAAAGGGTTGGCCAGATAGCACTTGAGCTGTAAATCGTTAGCTTGAACCTCTCCTGAAAACCAGCGTCGATTTGTGTCACAAAACCAGATTTTATTTAATATACATACCGATTCCACCAGCAGTACCAGCGAAGATATCTTTCACCGCTCTATAAGGGTCTGGCTCTGTCATGTGAGTGTTGAATAGAGAAAAAGTCGGCGAAGAAAAGTGAGTTTAGGTCATCGAGAACGGTTTTTCTAGCGCTAAACGCGATCCCAACCCCAGATAGGACGTTGCGTTATGCGCCGAACAAAATCGGGTAAATTGCTTAGAACTCTAATAAGTTTTCTCCGTATGTCATAGATCGTTCAGACCAGTCGCAAGCATGCTGAAGCCCAGGTTCAAGAATAATAAAAGAACGTATGAACTCTGGCTGTCAACAGGCCATTCAAGTGATTCATTCATGTGCCGAATTCGGTACAGTGTTTAGCAGGAAAGGAAATGACCGAGGGACTTACCCTTTTAGGTGAATGAAAAGTCGGCCCCGCTCTCAGCAGTTACCCCACATAATTTCGAAATCCATATAATAGAAATAGCGATAACACATTTATTCACGCACTCGAGTACTAGCAATATGGAACAAAAAGTTTGCATAATTACTGGAGCAAATTCCGTGATCGGAATTGGCGCTGCGACAGCCAAACTGCTTGGTAAAGCCGGTGTGAAAGCAGTTTACCTGTGCGACGTTGTAGGAGACAATCTTCAAATGACTGCTGAGAACTTGAAGCGTGAATACCCTGTTACAGATTTCATAGCTTATAAGCCATTTGATGCGGCAAGCGAAGAAGCAGTAAGAAGAGTTGTTGCTGATGCCATCAAAAAGTACGGCAGACTAGACTTCTTCTTCGCTAATGCTGGAATAATTGGTCCGGTTTCGGCATTCACCGATATTGGCGACAAAGAATTCATGAATGTTTTGAGAGTGAACACTCTCAGTGTCTTTTTGGCCATAAAATATGCTGCTACTGCCATGAAAGAGAAAGGAATTGGTGGCTCTATCGTAGCGACGGCATCTGTTGCTGGCACTAAATCTGGTGCTGGCACCACACCATATTCGGCTTCAAAAGCTGCAGTAATTAACCTTGTTCAAACAACTGCATGGCAATTAGCCGGAACAGGCATTCGCGTTAATGCCATATGTCCAGGACTGATTGAAACAGGTATGACCAAGCTAACATACGATGCAGCTCGTCAAAGAGGAACTGTATCAAAGATTGGACAACTGAATCCTACCAGACGTGGGGGTCGCCCAGAGGAAGTAGCCGAAGTTGTGACTTTTTTGGCTAGCGATAATGCTAGCTATGTTAATGGACAATTCTGGCTCGTTGATGGAGGATTGAGTGCCTCTCTGCCTGTTGTGCCTGGTAAGATGCATTAGTCGCTATCATTTTCACTATCGCTATCATCACTAATACTCAATTCGGTTAGTCTGTAGTTTTCAGGAAGCTCACCGGCGTAGAATGTAGGATACTCTTTGAAGAAATGACCCCATATATGATCGCCTATAATAGTACCTGGTGCTACTGCTTGAGCTGTATTGTCGGCATTTAAAACAAACACCTGTCTTTTGTCTGTTAGGCTCAGCACCTTATCAATAGAGTCTGTATCGAGGATATCGTGGATTAGATGTCTCTGAGGCGGGTCGACGAGTTCTATCGTCCATAGGAACTTATTCTGTAACTTATCGAACCTTGATCTGTTCTCTTTCGCCCGCGTGAGCTGTCGCGGCGCCTTGATAATGGCAACACCGCCCATAATACGTGGTTTTGCGGGCACTGTATTAGTTGCATTAAAAGGAGCATGTAACACAGGAGCGACAGAGTTCTGGATCTTAGTAATAAAATTGTAGTCTCTGTTGAGTGATTCAAGCGTGAGAAGTGACTGCCTGGGTACGTAATTAGTCGGGTTTTGAATACCTGTGCATTTGGTAGATGCTTTATGAGCTTTCTGGCACTGAGATGTACAAAACTTAAGACCACAGCCTGGACAACAATATATTGCTTCGTTTCTATTACATTGTTCGCAGACAACCATTTGATATACAGCAAAGTGAACGCTGCGTTCCGGTCGTTCATAGGTTGGGATGAGGCCAAGCAAATAAAAAAACCTACCTTGACTCTTCTTTAGGAGAACCAACCACCACACTGAAATTATGAAACCGTCGCTACATTTACTAAAGCGAAGTGTATGGAAAGGACCGTATGTTGTGCCTCTACCACTGAAGGAGGCTCGTGAAAAGAACATGCCTATTAAGACTATGGCTAGATCGTGTATGATTCTACCTAGTTTTGTGGGATTGCGATTCCAGGTTCACAATGGAAAAACGTACGTGCCAGTGGAAATAACGGAAGATATGATCGGTACAAAGTTAGGTGAATATGCACCTACAAGAAAGAGGTTTACTTACAAGTATACTGCAAATAGATGATTTATTAATGACAAATACAAACTGAATGCTCCTCATATTGCGGGGCGTACTTTATCTGTAGAAAGCCGGACGACGTATATCGACGCCATACTCCGCTAAAGCAGAGCTTAAGTCGTCCAAGGTTAAAGTGATCTTCGCTTTAGTATTTGCTTGTTGTTGGCTATTTGATGACGCCAATTGCATGCGAATTCTTGAGTACTGGTATGCATCTGTAGCAATATCAGTGATAAACTTCTGTGTAGCCAAGGCAAGCAATCTCTTAATCCTTTTGTCAGAGCTAGCAAATCCAGATTTCATTAAATAGTAGTCCGTAATAGCATCAGGTATAACAGGCGGCTGATCTTCCATTGAATTCAAGAGTTCTTTCAAAGTTTTGTCTTTAGGCAGTTCTCCAATCTCCTCCGGATTCGGTATAATGCTTAGTTCTGGCATATCAATATCCTCGACCAGGTCTTCAGGCCCAGCATCCACACCGTCTATATCTTCACCTTTGATTTCTGTCAACTCGACATCTTCCATCTCTGCGTTCTCTTCTGTTTCTGGTTCCACATCAATCGCAGCATTGCTGGTATCAGCAGCCTCTGCCTTTGCCTCCACAGTTGCATCGACATTTTCTTTGCTTTCAGCTTCCTCCATTCCTCCCACTTGCTCAACTGATTCCACTTCCTCTGCTTCTTCGGCCGTTTTCTCTTCATCCTTCGGCTCTTTGTTATCGCTCCTTGATGCCCTTGTTCTAGCCATGGTGTATTAGCGGTTAATGGAAGTCCCAGGCACGTTAAATCGCAATTAATAGCTATTATAACTCTGTGCAGACAAGCTGATCTTGCGCACAACTTTACTCCTCTTGGTTTAATATAGCTATCTCTTACTTGCTCTCAAAACTGGTTTCTAATACAGGATATATTAGTTACTGTTCAGTTTCTGTCTATCATACTGCCTGCTCTCGTATGCTTTGCCCTAGAATAAAGCGAAACCTCCCAAGTATAAAAAAAAAGTTTTAGGAAGCTCTTCCTTCTACCTACTTTTTATTCGCTTTTCATATCTTGCCGCAAAGACAATGCTGCGAACTATCAAACCAAAAACTGCTAGAGGTAAAAGAGCTCTAGATGAAGCAGCACCGAAAGTGGTTGAGAATCCTAAGAAAGCGTTGTTTGTGCCAGGCAACACTTTCAGCGATTTCCTCAATAAAGTAGTTAACGATCTTATAGGATTGAAAAAGCCTTATGTGAAAAAATTCTCAAAGAAGAACGATATTAAACCTTTTGATGACGCAACATCTATTGAATTCTTTTCTACTAAGAACGACACAGCATTTGTAGTTACAGGCTATAACTCAAAAAAGCGACCTAACACTCTTTGCTTCACGAGACTATTCGATCACAGAGTACTAGACCAAATCGAATTTCACATTAACAAGGATACCGCCAAACTTATAAATGATTTCAAATCGAAAACATTTCAAGTAGGTATGAAACCTATTATAGTATTTTCTGGCTTGGCTTTTGACACTGATCCTAAGTTTAAGTTGGTAAAGAACATGTTCCTGGACTTCTTCAGAAATGATCCGGTCACAGAACTTGATCTTTCTAGTCTACAACACACTATATACATATCTAGTGAAGAAAGGGACGGTATCTCGATTGTCAAGTTCCGTGTTTACTTGATCACTACCAAAAAAACGAACCAGCGCACTCCTATGGTCGTATTAAATGAATGCGGCCCCCGCTTGGACCTCACAATTGGCAGAATTGAGTACACTAACAATGAACTGTTGAAGGAGGCTATGAAAGTACCTAGAGAAATACGACCGAAAGTTAAGAAAAATATTTCTAATGATGATATGGGTGACACGTTTGGAAGAATTCACGTTGGATCTCAAGATCTTAAGAATCTACAAACTAGAAAGATGAAAGGGTTGAAGAAGCAACGTTTGGAATAAATAACGAACAGACAATTCTGGTATTAATATCGACGTATATTTGTATTAGTTAAAAATCATTTACTGAGACTTATTATCAATAAGTCTTAATAAATTACGCAGTAGCATTGAGATTGTTACTTTTCCAATCGATGGCACGTATAGAGAAGCATGATTTTTCACTTCCGGGTCAAAATTTTTAAAGCTTGAAAAATTAATGCACACGGCTCCATCCTTGAGATACTCAACGGGAAATTTATAAGATTCAGTAGGCACACCTGTGATAACAACATCAGATATATTGGTAGCATCCTTAAGCGATATGTCGACATCAGCGACCTCATGGTGCTTCATCTTAAGGCCTTTGCCTCTAGTAAATCTCTGAACGTTTTCTATATCAAACGAATATACCACAGCTCCATCATTAGCGAGCAATGCAGCCAATGGCCGTCCAACGATTTCACTTCTATTGATCACTGTGATCGTTTTTCCGTATAGCCTATTACCATATGGAATCAGAGTATTATACACACCCAGGTACTCCAAGATCTTGACAATAGCAAGCGGAGTGCAGGGGAGTATAGATTTTTTCTTCTCTTCCTTATCTAAATAACGAACGTTGTGATATAAATTTTGCAAGTATATGTGACTGAGCCCTTCAACGTCTTTCTCTGGAGAAATAAGTTGTTGAAGGTACTGATCCTGCCGAGTTCCGAACACAGGGAAGTAAACCATCATCCCGTTAACTTCGTCATCTTCGTTAGCGGCAAGTACTTCGTCTTCAAGTTCTTCCTTATTTACTTCCTTCAAAACATACTTGAATCCAGACTCTTCGCATGTCTTTTTGGTCCAGTTGGCATACATTCGAGCTGCAGGATCGTTATTGGCCAAAAATCCAACTAATACCGGTTGTCTATCAAACGTCTCAACTTTCTGTCTTATTTCGTCGATATATGCTTTAGCAATTGAACTTGCCAAAACAGTTTCTATAAAGCCGGTTAGCTTCAACAAATCAAATTGAGAGAGCGAACCAAACAAGCTGATCTCATATACTCTGTAAACCGTTCGGAACATAATCGTACTTACTGCAAGGAACACTCATCGCTCGTTATTCTGCACTTCTCAAGTTTCTTAAAATATCTGCCAAAAGAATTGTCTCTTTTATATATAATTATCAGATCAAGATTTGCGCTAGAGGAGAAAAGATAGTTCTTCGATAGGCTATTTTCTATCACGAGAAGGTTGTACAAACAATCATACATTACCTAATTAAGTAAGTGACAATTTTTCGTTTTTCTTCACCTTTCACACCCATTTAGCTCCGAGGCTTGAGCCGCATCATTACACCTGCTTCGCCTTAGTCCGCGAGTACGACCTAGATCAAGTACTCTAAAACCTATTCAATAAATACGAATCTATTCATACGATTTGGCACAGCTTGTAACAAGCATTGTGGGTTCCATATTCTTTCTCCGCGAGGCCTTTCTTTCTTCTTGCACTCTTCTCCCATTACTCCCCCACACATTATGGATATTCAAACCCTTATATCCAGGAAACAATATAATGACATTGCGGCGTTGATAAAATCGCGTGCACTGACAATTATTGACTTCATAACGACACTACATCCTTATTTAGTGGACTCCGACGACGACACCCGTGCAAATGCTAACTTCTGTTTGTCAAGTGTCATTGCGCTCATCGCCGATACTCTTACCATTCAGCAGGTGTCGGTGTTGTTGCAGTTCTTTATCGATAAACTGAACGATAGCGCCACTATCGAATCTTCACTAGACGCCATTGCAATATTGTCTCAAAGCGTTCTCGCTGACTCTGATCTCACTGCTGTTTTGGAAGCACTAAACATCATCGATATGCAAGTTCTTCTTCAACCAGTCCGCTACAACGTATTTAAACTCGCAAACGTTTTGCTAGACGTTCAGAAGCTTCCAAACTCATTTGTTGAAACATACATATCTCTTGCAACGGGTGAAAAGGATCCAAGGAATCTGCTTGTTTCTTTTGAGAACGTATATTTGATTATCTCGAAACTGGACATATCTCAGTCGGTCGAAGACTTATTCGATATTTGCTACTGCTATTTTCCAATATTATTCAAAGCATCAGCAAACTCAACTAACATTACCCCCGATCAACTGAAAATATCATTAAATAAGGCTCTAAGTGCTACTCCCCTATTTGCACCTCAGCTTATTCCTTCTTTACTCGAAAAACTTAACTCCACTGCTACCTCTGTCAAGGATGACGCTCTCACTCTGCTCACTGCTTGCATCTCTTCTTATGAACCAGAAGTTGTCGACTCATACTATAAGTCGATCTGGAATGCCGTCAAGTTTGAGGTTTATCACACACCTGAAGATTCCACAAGACTTCTGTCATTGAAACTTCTGCAAACACTTGCTACCTCATTATCGCTTTCTGAATCCAATTCAGTAACTCTTTATATTGAGGCTGTTGTTAATGAATCTGTCACAAAAATCACTGATCCTTCTGCTAAGGATTTGCTACCTTATAGCTCGTTACTTTCATCTGTTGCACAATCAACGCCATATGCTTTCAAGAAAATAGCTGACGCTGTTATTAATGAAGTCATAAACACTTGTCAGAGGTCTTCTGATATAGCTAAGAAGAAATCTCTTCTTGCTATTCTATCTCATCTAGTAGAGTCTTCTTACAAAGCTTATGGTTCGGCACATACTGATGGAACATTCCAGCCTCAAAAACTTAGCAATCCTCTGATAGATTACTCACAAACATTACTGGATACTTATAACGATTATATTTTCTCTACTTCCGACCCTCAATTTCGAATCCTCGCGATTGAAGGTGTCGTGTTACTGGCCCAGTCTTCTTTACTTTCCAGGGACCAACTTTCCTCTTCAATACAGTACATTGATGAAATTTTACTCACTAATACAGACAAGGCTTTAACAGATGCATCATTGAAAGCGCTGCAATCTTTGTCTAACATAGATGATTCTTTGATCATTGATATCTCTTTTCCTGCTCTACTCTCTGCTCTGGATTCTGCTGAGCATAACCTTAGAGAGTATGGTTCGGTTCTTTACTCTCTCTCATGCTTATCTGTAAGAAGATCTGTATTTGATGTTCTGGTTCGTCGTGTTTTATCAAGAGTGGATTCCAGCTCTGATGAAGAACATCTAAATACACTTCTCGGTGCGCTTCTTTATTCTCTGAAAATCCACCAAGATACTGATTACACGTATTACGTGTCTCGACTAGCCGAACCGCTTATAGCCAGGCTTGTTCGATCATGGACTAGAAGTTCATTGTCAATTATGTCTTCTTCTTCAAAAATTGTGCAAACAATTGCTCGCATAGTAGAGTTGATTATCAGAAACTCAACAACTCAAGAATCATTCGCTTCTGAGCTTATAACTCTGATGTTTTCAGAAAACTCTTCGAAATTTGGCGAGGGTGAAAACTTTCATCCTTTGAAATCGCAAGCGGATATTTCAAAAAGCGAGAATGCTTTGATTCTGTTCTGCAGGAGCTTCGCTCCATTAAAACAGGATATCCCCATTACCGGAATTGATATCATTTCGCTGGTAAAGAGTCTGTATGAATTTGAGCTGAAATCAAAGGATGTCCATTCTTACAGATTGGTCACTCTTACTCTCTTGTCTAATAAGTATCTGCAAGATGCTGGCACTATAGAGAACCTGGCAAGTTTTGACTCTCCTTCAGACCTGGAGAAGCTGGCTTGGATTAGCAAGGGGTTATGTATGAAAATGCATGGTTATGGTTTCCAGGTTTTCGAAGAATGTCTTAATAAAATAGGCGATGAGAGACTGACGCCGATGCAAGTTATTGCAATTGAAGTGATTCTCGCCGATAATGAAATTGTTGGCAAAGAGAACGGTGCTCAAATCATGCGGTTATATAGGCAACGGTGTTTAGGAATTGCAGTTCCTATTATTATTGCTAAGTCTAAAGAAGGTACAGACCTTGAAAAGACGAATTCGCTCATAGCACTTGGCAAAATTATCAAACATGTTCCTGCGAAGGCTGTATCTAATGAAATGGGACAGCTCTTTACGCTATTGCTGCAATGTTTGGACATAGAGCAACCTGATATACAAGAAGCTGCCGAAGAAGCTATAATCGCATCGCTAGATCTGAACGGAGATATTGTTGAGGAGCACCTGAACAGTGTGACGAACCGTATGCTGAAACTTAGCATTTCGGGCAAGAGTGCTGATGTTCGCAGGAAGGCATTAGAATGTATAACACATATACCCCTTATCCTAAAAAGAAGTGAGGTGCAAATTATTGCTAAAAAGGTTCTGAAAGAAGTGGTGCCAGCGTTAAACGACAGCCGTCGAACTGTGCGAAAAGCAGCCGTCGATTGCCGTGAAGCATACTATCGTTTCGAACTTGCAAACTAGTGCACTCACAACGCATTATAAATAAGAATAAACACGACATTAAATTTTCATGAATCGTTTCAATAACCGGGACTCGACGTTGTCTAGGACGGATTTAGAGTCCAGTAACGCAATGCTGTCAGCGTCGGCGAGGAAAGTTTTGTGCGGATGCTCTCCAGGTGCCATGTTAGGCATCATCATATTTGCCATAGATGCAGCAGGCGAACCTGTGTCCATTGGAGTGATATCGGAATCGAGCAATAAATTGTAGAAGGATTTCAGGCCGAATAGGGTGAGAAGATACCAGGATATCGAGGAGACCCAACTTGCATCCAAATCTCGGGTATATATACCAGTTTGAAGCATAGATTTGAACTGGTAGGTTAACGGGAAGGGCAATTGGAAAAGTACAAACCCAGAGAAGAAGTAATTGACCCACGTCATCACTATGGTTTGCGGCAGCATATTAGCAATATTGCCCTTCAAAGAGGTAGTCATAGCTTGGGTGCCTGAAGGGTCAGACATGGGGTTTATTTTCTGGTCCTTGGTTTCCCGGTCTTTCAGAGCGTGTCCTTGACGAAATTTTGCGATCAAGAATAGTCTTCTTTGGCTTATCCCAGTCTTTGAGAGAGCGCAGTGGTTTGCTATGAGATTTCGACCGCGAAGTAGCCACTGTTGCTGCCGCAGTTCTAGTGGCTCAGGATTCGGTGTGTCTAATAACAACAAGGACAGATAGTTCTTTAATAGTCCAACCAGGAACATGATGTAGAGAATTGGGTACAATACCCATGCACTTAATTGCGGATCAAGCAGCATGGAGAAGCGCAAGTTATGGGGAGTAGAAAGGTGGGTGGGACCAGCTACATTACTTAGAAAGAGAAACCAGTCAACGTTTAGACAGGATTATCTAAGAAAAATGCCAATCAATCGATCTTCCACTGCTGACATGAAAAAGCATACTGATTTTGAAGTAATAAAATATTACAGGAAATTGTATGAACGAAATTACTACTACGAAGATGTATATTTGGTGATCACATTCACCGCACTTGCAATTGCAGCTCTAACTTCCTGGTATGACTACGACAAAGGATTCCAGAATGCGAAAACGGTTACTACAATAGGCGTCAGTTTATTTTTCATCGTTTACGGCCTTTCAATGGTCTGGAATATGACATACAATAAAAATTTATTGTTCTACGGTCAATCAAAGGACGAACAAATATGGGTCAGAACATCTACTAAAAAATATACGCCAGTTTATGAAATGGAGATCACGTTTCTACGGGGAAACAACAAGAAAACGATTAAAGAAAAGATACCTTTCGGAAACATTTTTACCGAATCAGGGTCTATCGCTGTGAAACACTTTCAGTCGTGGCTTCAATCTCTAAGGAAAGACGAATAGACTATAATATGAACATGATGCGGCTTTACGGTCCGGTCCGCCCGATATCGCCCTCTAGAATCTAGTACCTGAATTTAGACACGTCAATATTGTCCGCTGGAACGACTTTTCCTAGGTCGTTTATAGAGTCAAACCCATCCAAAACAACTTCGCTGACACCAAACTGGTACATGCCCGGTTTGTCCTCAATAGCTGCTCGTCTGCTCACCGCTTCAGCCGTAAGACAATCAATCCTTTTCTGTGCATATTCTGTCGATTCTATCTTAACCTCATCTGTGCTGGACATTAAACTGGTAAAAGCTCTCCTAATAGGTGTAGTGCCTTGTTCATCCGCATATGCTTTGTCGCTCACATAAACCACTCCCGCGATCGCAACGTAGCCAAGCGTCTTGATAACACCCGATGACATGAGTGATGTCTCCGGTGTTAACGGATCGTGACTGCCATGAGAGAATCTAACGTATCGCGGCTTTAATGCTCTAATGCTTTGTCTACTTATTCTTAGCATTTTGTCGATTTCTAAGTAGCTTGCGCTACACCTCCTTTCCTCGTGCTTATGATTGGTCAACCGCCTAGCAACATGCTCAACTTATAGCCTACCCTGTACTCTTTTATAGACCGCATTGTTCTTCTTATTGCACCGTTGTATGTACATAATAATTATCATGGAATGGTGGCTGATCTGGGCTATCGCAGCATTTAGCCAGGTATTGGATATTTATAGAGGCGACTTGCGAGCGCTAGATGAATACACAGCTATAGACACCGCACTCTCAATAATATCCTCCAACATTGTTGACACCGATCCGCAACTACACCATGCATTAGATGTGCTCGAAGAATTAAATCATGACTATACATATGCTATTCATTCAGTGAACTCAGAAATGCTGCCAATATTATCTTCGAAGATGGCTACGACAAAAGATCCGCAGATCAAGGCCCTGATGGCCATGAACATAGCCAGCTGTCTAAGAAATAATCAGCAAACATTACAGCATTCAAAATCCATGGTTGTCCCTATATTGAACCTCATTAAAACTGAACCTTCGTATGAAGTCAAAATGAGGCTCATAAGCGCCCTCTCTGCTACGCTTCAGCATCCTAAATCTCTGGATGTATTCAAGCTCAAAAACCTTGGAACAGTAGAAAACGTATGTTTCACCAATTCTGTTCCTGAGCTAGTAGGCAAATGTGCATCACTATTCCAAGATATAGCCAGTGACATGGATGCTTCCAAAAGAGAACAATGGAAGTGTAAATTGAGCTCGTTCTTGACTGATCACGAACACCAATGTTCACATGCTACCATCCAGCGTATTCATGATTGCATAGCGGTTTTATAATTGCCACACCTTAATAATAGCCCGAGACACTCCTTTCTCAGTGCTTCTGACGGTTTCATGACCACACTTTCCCTCTATTTGTCTCAAAAATTCAGGAATTCCCCCTCCGACTCCGAAATAAATCTGCTTGGCCGCTACCAACGCGTACCCGCTAGGACTAAGCGTATTCTGAAGTACCAATGTGAAATCCTTGATTGTGCTTGGCTGATATATTGTTTCTGATGCTACCACCAAGTCATGCTTGCCTATAGCTTCAGCCATCTTTGAGCCCCAGTGCCCACTAATAAATCGTAGCCGTATATTTCTGGACCTCAGAGCCTCAACAAAACCCTCCCGCACTTCCTTAACTAGTGGCAGCTCACCTTCACGCTTAATATATGCAAACTTATCAATTTCATCTTCAGGTGTAACAAAGAGCGATTCTCGTTCAGATTGGTCTAGAGTACTGTACCATGCGAGAATCAAATTAGGAACAGTGACAAGTCGCAAAACGGCAGGATTGTAGTCGCAAACTACTAATTCTCCAGAACTATTGTTTGAGATCCAATTTTTAAGTATAATACACGAAGGAATGGCTGTACCACATCCTAACTCAACAACTGAATTCGGTATCGAAATTTCTTGAAGGTACTCTCCAACATCGTAAGAACATTCCCAGGTTTTCAGGCCTCCCTCGTACTCACCGGGTCTGAGATCTTCTGTATTCTCTAACAGTACAGTCTCTTCGTCTGATAACTCTTGCTTGCTCATTAATTCATGTTTGATGTCGAAGAGGTCTCTCTTCAACACCGGTCCTTCGGTATAGCTGATTCGCCCTGGTAGCGACTCTAGGAGTTCCTCTAACTGGATTTCTCTGAACTCCTTACTCTCTATGTCGTGCATATCTTCATTCTTCGGAGGATCAACAAAATTAAAACTAAACATATTTGAGGATCGTAAACGTTTACTGTATGTGATGTGTGAGGTTTGTCTATATATTGGTATGCTAACCGGTTATTGTTAAGCTTTAGAGGCAGCTTCTAAACCTAATTGAATGTCGTTGAGCAAATCTTCGGTGTCTTCAATGCCCACAGACAGTCTGATAAGATCATCATAAACGCCAACTTGCGCTCTCTCTTCCTTCGAAATTCCAGAATGTGTCATGACAGCCGGTACTTCACAGAGTGATTCAATGCCTCCAAGAGACTCGGCCAGAGTGAAAATCTTGGTAGTGGAACAGAACTTCGCAGCTCCAGCAGCTCCTCCAACCACACGGAAAGATATCATACCTCCTCCAAGGCCATCTCTGTGCTGCTTGAGTACAATGTTGTGTCCTTTATGCGACTTAAGTCCAGGGTAATTTACAGCCACCACAAGAGGTGATTGTGCAAGCTCCTCGGCGATGGCCTGGGCACTAAGAGACGCTTGACGAGACCTCAGGTGGAGTGTCTTTAAACCACGGTGCGCAAGCCATGAATCAAAGGGTGAGGGAACGGCACCAATAGCGTTCTGCAAAAACCTGAGCCTTTCGTGAATAGCGTCCGAGTTGGTGACGGCAATACCCATAACGACATCAGAGTGACCATTCAAGTACTTAGTGACCGAGTGAACAACAATATCAGCGCCAAGAGTCAAAGGATTCTGAATATATGAGGACGCAAAGGTGTTATCAACTACAACTTGAATGTTCTTGGCATGCGCAAGATCAGCAACTTTTTGGATGTCAGTGATGGACAGAGTCGGGTTAGAAGGAGATTCAATCCATACTAGCTTGGTATTATCTTTGATAGCTGTATCGAAATCGTTCACAATGTCGTGCACTAAAGTGACTTCCACGTTATGTGCGTGTGCCACTTTGGTGAAGTATCTATGAGTGCCTCCGTACACATCTGCGACTGATATTACATGCGATCCAGGAGTGAGCGATTGCAGCACAACAGCAGTGGCAGCAGAACCGGAACTGAACGCCAAACCGTGTCGGCCTTTCTCTAAAGCAGCAACGGCCTTCTCAAATGCTTCACGGTTAGGATTGGCGGACCTTGAGTACTCATATCCGATAGGCGCGCCAGGTTCGGTTTGTGCGAATGTAGTGGAAAGGGAGATAGGTGAGATAACGGCTCCAGTAACCGGATCAGATTCGGCTCCGGCGTGTACGGCGAAAGTGCCAAATCCGTACTCGTTAGTAAAGCTATCAGCAGTCATGTTTGTATTCTAGAGAGCAAGAAGACGGTGTCACCCAAAATTTTTGTCCAAACAAGAATGCAGAAATTATCAACTGGTCTCTTATTCTGCGTGAGCGCGCAATACGGGTATTAAATATCTTCATTATTGTGTCATGTCACGTGATATATATTGGGACGATTTGCCCAATATGGTAATTATATTAATAAGCAGCGATGAGGTGGGAGTTTTTCCGAGGGTCCATTGATAGTATTCATCATAAGGGCGCTTAAAAAAATGACTGATTGGCGTGTGTTGCGGTCAATGTCATCATAAGCCATCATTACTTTCTTAAACGTTGTCTCTTAATCCTTTGGCGTTCTTCCTCGCGCTTCTCCTCTTCAAGGTCTTCCAATTGCGCGTACTTGGAACTGCGCAGTTCCTCTTCGAGCACTTGACTGCCTGAAGCTTCCATGTCGTCGTCCAAATCCTCGTCCAATTCGAGGAAATCTTCTCTAGAGCGACCACGTCCAAGTATCTTCCATATTTCTTTTCGATAGTCATTAGTATCGGACTGCTCTTCTTCTTCGTTGCCACTGTCTTCTATGAAATCATCCAAATCTTCATCGTAGTCTTCTTCATATCTGTCACGGATACGTTCGATTCGTTTTCTCTTGCTTAATTTAGCTTGGAGTTCTTTGCTTGGTTTGGCATAAGATGAGCTTTCGTTTATGGAGGCAGAAGTTTCTGCATTAGTCCGAATCTGAGGCTCTGCACTTACTGATCTAGATTTTGAGGCGAGCCTCTCTTCTCTTGCTTTTTTCCTTTCGAGCGCACGCTTTTCCGCTGGTGTCAGTGACCTCGAAGATTTGATGTCTATTTTCAGTTTCTTGTTCTCTGAAGAGCGGGCTTTCTGCATTAACTCACGGAAACTGAGCCTCGGTTTAGGTGGCTCTTCGATCGGCTTTGGGCCTGCAAACCCAATAGGAACCGGTTTGGCTGCAGCTTTAGCTTTCTGGAGCTTCTGCGTACGCTTAACATTCTTTACTGTTTCTTCCTTTTGTCTCTTCTCTGTGGCCCTTGCTTCTTTCAGTCTCTTGACTTTCTCTTGTTGTAACAAACGATCTTTTTCAGATAGAGCACGAACGGCTGGCTGCTGAGTACGAATCACCTTTACGGTTTTCTCAGGATTCTTTTGCAGCTTCACGCCTTCAGTTTCTGGTAGTGGACTAACAGATTTGTAAGTGCTAGACTTTCCTGTTTTTACTTGTGATAATAAATTACTGAACATGTGAAGATCAAAGGAAAAAGGAGAGTCACAATGAATGAATGCTGGATGGTATTGTAGGAAAGTGGGGAGGTATTGGGCGAAAGAAGGGTCCGAAAACCCAAGTCCACCATCCGTCAGATTGCCAGCAATTGCGCGGGAGTCCAAAAACCTCTACTATGGAGTTGGTCATGCTAATACGAGCTACAATATTATACGACATGAAAAGTTTTATAGGGAAATTCTGATCGTATCACACATAAAACACTTAGTCAAACAGACCAAAGCCCATGTCGTCATCAGACTCTTCCTTCTCTTCCTCCTTGGTCTCTTCGGCGGCAGCTTCAGCAGCACCACCAGCAGCGGCAGCACCACCAGCAGCAGGAGCAGCGGCTCCTCCAGAGGGAACAGTAGCAAGCTTCTCAGAACCTTCAGCAATGAGTTCGTCGACGCTCTTGCCAGAGACTTCCTTGAGGAGAGTCTCAATACGAGCCTGATCGACTTCAGCACCAACAGATCCGAGGACAGCAGAGATGTCATCGGCAGTAGGCTCCTTGCCAGCAGAAGTGAGCAACAAATAAGCAGCGATGTATTTCATTTTTTATAAAGAGAAGAATAATCAAATTAAGCGGTTAAAGAATTCGCAGACTATCCTTTCGAATATGACAATTAGCGTGAAAGTTCGCTGAGTGATGTGTCGGGAGTATGCGTGCAGCGGAGATTTTAGCAGTCACAAACCCTAACTAAGGGTATACTTGTGACATTTACCTTGCACTGCTTACCCTAACGAAGCAGTCACGTTCCCCCTGAAGCAGCCCTTTCACAACAGCAAACACCCAAGTACTCTAAGTTCACACCTAACTCACCTAGTCTTTTATCCTACAGTATTCAACATGGCTGACGATCACGAAACAGTCGAGCAAATGGAAGCCCGCAAGCGCCGATCATTCCGAAAATTCTCATACCGTGGTGTTGACCTCGAAGACCTCGTCCAAATGGAACGTGGAGACTTCGCCAAACTCGCCCATGCTAGAGTCCGCAGACGTCTTAGCCGTGGTCTCCCTGCCAAATACGATAACCTTTTGAAGAAATTGTTAAAGTCCAAGGAAGAATGCTTGCCCAATGAGAAGCCTGCTGTTGTTAAGACTCACCTCCGTAACATGATTGTTCTCCCTGAAATGATCGGCTCAGTCGTTGGTATCTACAACGGTAAGGTCTTCAACCAGGTTGAAATCAGACCCGAAATGGTTGGCCACTACCTCGCTGAATTTTCTATCTCATATACTCCTACTCGTCACGGTCGTCCTGGTATTGGAGCTACTCATTCTTCGCGCTTCATCCCTCTTAAGTGATCTACGTCTTGAATTTCATGTCCTTTATACTCAACACTAAAGAGATTAATGTATCAGTCGTAATACGATGTAATGAACTATATAATTGCCATCCCAATCAAATCCGATTCGACTTCCTCTCCAGAACTAATTTCCGGTGCTGCAGGAAATCCCACATGTCGTTCCATTCCTGCCAGCAGGGAAACTTCGGCTGAATATGATAGTCTTTGTCGAACTTGTATGCTCTTGCTTTCCGGAACTTTGTATGCAAAATCTGGTACAATTATGTCAAGAGCTCTTCGCTCTCTCGTAATTTTGTACCATTTAGATGTCGCTTCTAAGAGCATTCGCTCTCTGAAATCAGACCTAAGTCTTTTGAATTGCTGATGAATAGACAATCTACCTGATCGGGTTTGCTCATTGATGGACTCTGTCCTTAGCTTAATGTGCGCGTCAATCAGAGCCAAACGGCTATCCTTCTCTTCATCTAACTTCGCTATAATTTTTGCCAGATCTGGGTGTGTGTCGTCTTCGCAAAGTTGGATCTCAGCGTCAATACGCGCCAGCTGGTTCAAATGTATCGTGTCTCGTAACTTTGCGAATTCAATTTCAATTTCTGTAAGACCTTCTAGAGCTTGCTTTCTCATTTCAGCAAATTCATCTTCATCACCAGACATTCTGTCCTCTTCTTCTTTAGTCTCATTCTCTGCTTCGGACACTTCCTTCGATTTTGCGGCGTCCTCTTCTGCTGGTGCGTCAGCATTTTCCTCCACATCAGCATCTTCCTCCTGTTGCTGATTTAAGTCTTCATTTTGAGCCGAATCATCTTGCTTACTACCTTCGTTTTCATCACTTACACCTTCATCGTTGGTTCCTTGAGACTTTCCTTCAAGTTCTTCCTTCACCTCACCCAGTTCTGCATCGGTGATAGACCCCGGCAGAGGTTGCGCCTCCACTTCAAGATTTGATTCCACTTCAGCGTTTGATTCCACGTCAATTTCCGGTACATCATTTGCCTTCTGTGCTGTTTCTAGTTTTGATCCTAGGTCTAGTTTTATCTCCGCGTCAGGAGTCTTTTCTGGAGGTGCAACGGTTCCGGCATTCTCATCCTCGGCCTCTTTACTTGCGGCTATCACCTCGTCGGCATCAATTTTTTCTTCAGAAATGTACTCTTGAGCTTCAGAATTAGCCTTCGCTCGTTTTCTTGATCCGGAAGACCCAGTAGAACCGGTAGAACCGCGGTGCGTTCGTTTTCTAGTGCCATTCAAAGAATCAGATGCAAGCTGGTCATTTTCAGCAGGTCTATCATTGGATGCGGATTCGATCTCCTCGACTCTTTCCGTCTCTGCTTCAGAGTCAGCGATGTCACTAAGTTCGGAGGAATCAGAATCCATAACTCCAGCCATTGTAAAGCAAAATCAATAAATGTATAAGAAAGAAGAGCAGGGGCTATGAATGACTATGTGTAGAATGGGCGCTGACAGTTAAATCACTTTAGCCCAGCGACGTTACCCGGCTTGTAATAAATTAGAGAATTTGTTTGTATGGAATCGCGATATTTGACGACATGGCTATTTTCGAGAAACCTATAGATGTCAACGAGTCTGTTGATAATCTTTTTAAAAGTAGTGAAGGTCCAGTCAGTAAGATACCGATAAGGACCAAGAGTGACGAACCAGCATCTGATTCTGATTCTGACTCCGACCGGGGTACAGAAGAAAACTATTCGATCAAAGAGCAGTTAGAAAAGGGACCATTACCTGATCAAAATGAAGAAAAGAAGAATAAGAAAAGAAAGAAAGATACATTTGCCGCTGAAGACGCTTACATGAGTGGTCTGATAGATGAAGCTCCCTCTCGCAAAAAGTCTAGAAGTAAAGATGCTAATGATGCCAAAGATGTCAAACTCCCGAAACCTGTTGAGCAAGAGCTCGAAAAAGCACCTAAAACGATATTCGTAGGAAACATTCCTTCGAGCGTGATATTGGATAAAGCTGTATATAAGCGGTTTAAGAAACTATTTCGAAACATCGGATCTGTAGATTCTATCAGATTCAGATCGATTGGTTTCAAGGAAATCCTACCGCGGAAAACAGCATTTTTGGCCGGTAAGATCAACGAAAATTCCACTGTTAATGCGTACGTTGTGTTTACTGATGATAAAGATGCTAAAAAATCATTAAACTTGAATGGCACAGTATTTGAGAACCATCATTTGCGGATTGATTCCATTATGCACCCGCGACCGCAAGATCCAAGACGGTCTGTTTTCATTGGCAACTTGGAATTTGAGACTATCGACGAAGATGTCTACAAACATTTTCAAAAATGTGGCAATATTGAGTATGTCCGCCTCATTCGCGATTCGACTACTAACCTCGGAAAAGGATTCGGATACGTTCAATTTGTCGATTCAGTGGCTGTTGAAAAAGCGTTACTTCTCAATGGAAAGCCTATGAAAAACAGGGATGGAAAGTCTAGGAACTTGAGGGTTTCACAGGCCAAACGGATCTTAATGAACAAACGAAAAACAGAGCTTCAGGTTAAGAAGATCAAGAAATCGAAAAAATCCCTTAACGATCTTGATGCCGATTCGAAATCCGCGTTAGGAAGATACGCCAAGATTGTAAACAAGCATAACAGATCCAATAAAAAGGCAAGAGTGACTAAAAGAAGCACTGAATTCAAGAAAAAGGCAAGAGAATTAAAGAAGAAATGAAATGCGATCTAAACTGAGAGTGATCTATAAGCTTTCACTTCTTGATTCAGTTCCTCGTGATTGACGCGTGCGACCGTTCGTTTTTTCATTTGCCTTATCTTTATTTAATGTCCTATAATGCAATCTCATGTTGACGGTTCGATTAACCCTTTAGATTGTAAATATACCAGTTGGTTTATTAGCTCTGCACACTCTTTGTGTATATCATTCTGAACTAGTTTGCTGAATAGAGTAGTAGGTTTACTAACCTCAGATATGTGAACGAATCGACAGGATTTGCCGTTCTTGCAACTGCCATTCGACGCATAGAACTTGCACAACTTGTACTGATTTCGAGATCTCTTATAGTTTTCTTTTCCTGTATCTTTATTGGACGCTATTGATGTCTCTTCTTCCTCTTCTTTTTGCCGAATACGCTTATTAGAGGGCCAATGCTTTTTACGCTCAGCGATCCATTTGTCTACATCTTCTTGTGTGCTGAGAACAATGGAAGTTCCAGGTATCGAGATATCGCCGTTTTTTGCACTCTCTTCTTCGTCAAGATCACTCACTTCAGGATCTTGACGTAATGATTCTGGAGGCGGTGGCGGCGGTCCGAATATGTACTCCATCATGGAATCGAAACTCAAAAGACTATTTCTGAGAACGAAGAAGAACTAACAAATGGCTTACAATTGGTTTGATCCGCCCGAAAAACTATCCCATATGTTTCTGAAATTATTTTAACCCTTTAAATTGCATTTTAAGAAATTCTTTCACATAATTTTTGAGCACTTATACACTTTTTCCGGCGCAAATCAGACACATAACGAGCCGTGGATCTGTCTATTACCTTCCATGCGGCGCCCATCCCCAACTTCGCCTTCGAACCACCATGTCGCAAAGAAAGAACCTCGCGCTAGGAATTGTCGACTTTTTGCAGAAATCTATTGACGACGGAACTGTCAATAGTGACGATAAGGAATCTATTGAAGTCGCTATTCAATGTATTTCTGACGTGTTTGGTGTAGATGTATCTCAAAAGGAATCCGTCTATGGCAATCGAGACCTGCTGGACATATACACCGCGTTTGAGAAAGTAAAAGAGAAATCTGCTGCCCCAAAAGCTCCAAAGACATCCGACGCTGATGCCGATAAATTGAAACAAGAAGGTAACGCAAAGCTATTAGCTAAAGACTACGAAGGCGCTGTCGAATGCTACACTAAGGCTTTAGATATATCGCCTGAAAATGTAGTTTATCTCTCGAACCGTGCGGCTGCCTATTCAAACATGAGAAAGCACGAACTGGCTGCTGCTGATGCCCAAAAGGCTATAGATATAGATCCATCATACTCTAAGGCCTATTCTCGTCTTGGCCTTGCTAAGTTCGCGCTAGGATCCTACCACGAGGCAGTAGACGCTTACCAACGCGGAATTGACGTGGAGGGAAATGGTGGCTCAGATGCAATGAGGAAAGGCCTGGAAACAGCTAAAGCCAAAGCTAACGAATTGGACGAGCTTGCCGCTCCTTCGTCCACCGCTGACTCCTCTTCTTCGGCTGGTGCTGGTGCAGGCGCAAGTGGTATGCCTGACCTCTCGTCATTGGCCTCTATGTTTGGAGGTGCAGGTGGCTCAGGAGGCGGTGGTTTCGACTTTGCTTCTATGATGAACAATCCCCAAATAATGCAAATGGCTCAACAGATGATGTCTAATCCGAATGTCGCTTCTCTGATGAACAACCCACAGATTAAAAGCATGGCTGAAAACCTCCAGAACAATCCCGATGGCTTACAGGGCTTGCTGAACAACCCCGATATTGCCAACCTTGCGAAATCATTTATGGGTGGCGGCTCTGGTGGAAATTCTGGCTCCGGATCCGGTACTAGCTCTTAATTTGCTTTATTCGTCATAAATGTCATTGGCTAAATAATTGTAAACCCGTCATATTCCTCCCCTGATCATATCCATAGTCATGATGTAGCTATCCAACTTCTCGCGAGCTTCAAGCAGAGAATCTTTAACATAGCGCCTGATAGCATATCTCATTTCATTTTCGTGATCAATGTTAAACGCAGCTAGTTCCTCTGCTGATCCCCTTTGCGCTTCCATAAAATCACTTTTCAGCCTTGTCAACGTTCTATCCGTAACATCAATCTTTTGCGCATCACTTCGAGATTTCTTTTCATTGAGTTTTCCAATAAAAGCACCAGTCCATTTGTTCGGAGAAATATGAGCTTGCTTGCTTAACTCTTCCTTACCTTGAAGGGTTTCTTCAATTTGTTCGCCAATGTCAAGGATCTGATTCAACTTATGCACAACAGAATGCAGACAAGTGTATCTGAAGGTTAATCTCGTAGAGAACTCAAAAGAAGCTCTAGTGTAGAGTCTCATATATTTTAAAACTCCAAGTAACTGTTTCGGAGAGTTGAATAGCTTCAGCTTCGGATCACAAGTAGCAATCGCACTTTCAAGGCATCTGTGCGCTTCTTCGAGGTCGAATATTCTGTTACAAACATGAACGCACGTTATATGAACCTTCCTGTACTTAGAACGAGTAACGTCGAAGGCCTTTCTCGAAAAGTCAAGAAATTCATACATACCAGGAAGTTCTTTCTCATCCAAAGAGTATGCTTCAATGGCTTTCTTTCGCTTCGGAGATGCTCCATTACAGTTTGAGTCTCTAGGTATATCTGTCGTAGGATTAAACACAAACTCATGCAGGAGAGATAACTTCGAAAAGTGCGGATGCCGTAAAACAGTTTGCAAAAACATGTCAAGTCTTAAACTCATATCATCAATGATAGAATAGCACACTCTAGACCCAATACTAAATGGATCGCGCATAAGTTTAAAAGGAGGTATCCATGAATAAGGCTTCTCTTGCACAAGATAGGTATGTAGATTCGAAAATTCGGTAAATGTTCTAGAGTGTATAAGCTCCGAGTTCTCAACAACTTCTGAGCCAGATTCAACCAGAAAAAATACCGCATAATCGGGTACAGCTGTGCCCTTAACTGCAACATGGACCTTTATATCCTGGTTAACTGGATTCGTGTCATAAAGCTGATGCTTTTCGAGCAAAATTCTCAATCTGATATCTTTAGCTAAATCAGCAGCAGTATAGTTCCTTATTCTGCGATTGATATCAACTCGTTTATCAGCGCACATTATATCAATCATCTCGATCATACTTCCCCGTGCATACAGCATTAGCGGAGTCAATGCTTTCTGATTACAGGAATTTGGATTGATCTGGGAATTTTCAAGTAAGTACTTCAGAGAAAGTGGGCTGTCGCGGATGACATGCAACAGAGTGTTACCCTTTGCATCCACATGGCTAAGAGCCTTCAGTTTTTCGCTGTTTTCAGCCGACTTTGCAGTTCTTAATCCCTTCAGGACAAGTAGATCGTAATTTGCGTGGTCATAAGAGCGGCAAAGAGCCATAAGAGCTGTTTGCCCTTTGGCATCTTTATAGTTCCAATCGACAAAGATTCCTAACTTATCAATTAAAGCTGGTATCGCAAAAAAATAATGAGCAGGTGTTCTGCCCCATTTATCTGAAATTCTTAAATATTCTATGACCGAGGAACTATCCAGAGTAAGTAGGTAATCCGATATATGAAACGCAACAGCATGATTTTCAGATTTTACTGCAAGTGATAACAGAGTAGCACCGTTAACATCAGTATCATTAAGAACATAATCAGAAGACAATTTGCATAAATGATCAAAAAGTTGAACGAACTCTGCATTGCGTGAATCTGCGAGGTATTTCACTAATGCAGTTTCATCATTGGCATCTTTGCTTAAAAGTATAGACAACCAACTTTCATCTGACGTCACGTTAAGGCTTAGTTTTTCGTTAAATTGCACCCTGCTCTGAAATAATGTTAAATCAAAATTGGTTGAGCAGTAGTTCCAGAAGACTTCGTTAGCATGTGATATTTCAAGTAATGTGTCATGTGCAGCCTGAGCGTACATAAGGACGGCCTCAAAAGTGGCTAATGCATAGCCTGCATGGCCAGAAGATACATCTGTAGTATTGAGCTCTTTCATCATGAATAAGTAGGAAGCGTAGTGTTTCATGTTAGCTTTCACAACCGTGATAAGCATGAGCGAAACCAGGGAATCCGCATCTATACGGTATGTTTCCGCACGAAATAATACTTTCTCACTTAAAACATTTAGGGCGTTTACTATGCGTTCAACCATAAGGCGCGGGCTCTTACAAGTTTCAAGAGAGCGTAACAATGATACTGCTGAACTGACACGAGCAGAGAGGCATCTCTCTAAGGCATAACTAAAGTCTGGCAATGATATCTGGGATACGTTCAAGTTCTCAATGCTTTGAAAAATTTGGTATAGTGTCGCATCTTCATCCGCTTTCAAGGCAGAAATAGTAGGCCAAATGTTCTCAAAAAGACATTGATAAGCGTAGTCTTCTAGGACGAGCGAGAATGACGGTTGGAACTCGATTGCAGAGTCGAATTGAAAAGAGCCAGCTTTGGATTCGGCTTGTGCAATAATTTTGAGGATTTCTGAAGATAGTTCTTCCCCGCTGAGGTTATCACAGGAAAAAGAATTGATTATTGGATCAATTTGAGAGCTGATTGAAACATGCCCATAAGGATAAGCAAGGAAATACTGATCCATTGAGTGGAAAGCTACAACAGGAAGCTTTTTCAATGAACTTGAATCTTCTGGTAAAGGTATCAATGCATTAGATATACACAGGACGAGGAGATGAGCGTCGTCAGTATAAGACGGTGATTCGATCCCGTAGAACATATCTTTAGTGATCCGAGAAGAAATAAGGGACGCAAACCCGTCACTTGTAAAAATAGAGCTGTTCTTTATTCGAATTCTTCTGTCGTTTATAGTACAGTATACTTTTTCAGACGAGTTTTGCAAGCCTGAATCAAAGAGTTTGGAAGTAGCATTGAGGTCTATGATGTGAGAGGCTATAAAGTCTTCATTGCTCGTGACCTGTTGTTCGTCTTTGAGGAACGTAAAAGCAGGCGGCAAAAGGATGACATAATGATGAGGAGATCGTGCAAGTCTTTTCAGGTATTTTGTTTTAGGGCTGATATTGTATATTGCCTTCAGGATGGGGTTGAAAGGCTCCATCTATGAAGGCATTTAGATGGATGGTTGGTAGGGAGGGGTCTAGAAAGGTTTAAGATTAGAAATAGTGAACCAATATATATATATCAAGACAATACAGTATGTATAGCATCAGTAATAGATAAATATAAAACCAGAGCTATTTCAAATAAAAAACTCCTCTTCGTCAATAATGCCAAAAAGATATTGAACCTCTTGTGTCATCTTCAATATGCAATCGTGGATTGTCATAGTCACCAAAGAGTACATGTAAAAAAGCACAAACCCATCCTCGCTCAGATGTCCTTTAGACCGTTGTTCATCCCGGAACGCATTTATCTTCATCAGTAGTCGATCACGAGCATGTGATACAGATGGTAATCGCTCTGGTAACGGCATTGCCATAGAAAGTGCAGATCCGAGAACATAGAAATGCAAGAATATCCTCGAACTTAGCTCCCTCCGTTCTTCCAGCGTTCTATCAAGCAATTCTGCCTCAAGCCTGGACGCAATTGGCTCGCGAGAAATATCAACACTAATACTGCTATAAGAATCAATAATCTGACGGGTCCATGCAAGCAGTTTGCGATAGCTGTCCGTCGGAAATGGGCCTTTCAGCCTTGGCTCTTTAGGCGCAAATTTCAGGTAGCTTTCCAACAAAGTAACCATATTTTGAAGGTTAGATTCCGAGTTGGCCGAAATGTACTGTTTAGGCACTTGATCTCCTCTTGCCAATGAATTTAATGGGTCCGCTCTCCATCGCAGCCCAAGCAAAATCCATAGTTTGCTCAGCCCATTCTTGAGGCTGGCTCGAGCACTTAACGGCATGACATAGATAGTGATCACAATGCCCCAAAGAATACCAATAACAACAGATAAACAACGATGAATAGCAATTTCCGTAATTATTGGACCATCTATTTCACCAGGCTCTCCAATTACACCGCCTTTGCCAAGAGTGTACGAATACAAACATGACAAATTGAATGTCAACAGCACAAATCGACCAAACGCTGGAACATCTTTCCAGGTCAAAACAATGTAGAAGCAAGGCAAAGAGAGCAACCAGCCGGCTATGGCAAGGGCATAAGGATTCTCTGGGAATAGAAACCAAGCTGCCATAGCAGCTACAGCTCCGATAGTAGTTCCTATTGCTCTGGGTAGCGCTGTTAGCGCTGTGCCACCTATTGACATATTCATCATGATAGAATAAGTGACTACTGCCCATTCGAGATGCCAATGCTGGTATACCTCCCTCGTGCTAGGGATAACTGCGGGAGCTCCGAGAATAATTGCTCCAAGTCCGACTTTAAGGCCAAATTTTACATCATTATGTCGAAAATATCTGAGTCCCTTCCAAACCACAAAGCCAAATCGACTGTGACGAGTGCTATCATAAGCATTATTGTGGAAGCTCATACGAACTGCACCGTCCGCAGCCAGATCATACACTCCGTCATTCCTGTGAAAAAAATGAGCCATAGATGAGAGCGTTCTACTGGCACTGTCGACGTTCAAACTTCTCCAAAACTTCGCCCATTGCCAGGTTCGAGGTCTTCTCTGATTGAGATAGCCTCTGTAATCTTCCATGACTGACAAAAACGTCAGAAGTTCCGAAGCCAAGTTCTCAAGGCTGTAGGCAAAACTTCCACAGCTTGCTGCAATTTCTTCCTGATCAGCAGCAATATCAGGAGTTTTAGATCCTGACGTGTCAGAGGTGTATAAACTAGCAATTGATTGCACTCTAATCGCAGAGTATTGATCTAAGCAAGTTTTCAGGCTAGCGCTGTAGCGAGAAGTGTCGCGCAGATAGAACTCTGGGGCAGCATCGAAAGGCATATCCGCCAGAATGTTACTCATTATATCTGAAATGTTGCGAATAGGCGGTCCCAAGTGGTAAACAAAATTAAGAAAGCTCTCACCGTGTACAACGTTCTGAAACATAGAAGAGCTGCGAGCATGCGATGGAGTAAATATGCTTCCATAGCCTCCTGGTGGAACGTTTGAGTCGGAATGACTATGCATAGGTGTTTGAGCTTGCACCGTGATATTCGGTACAGGACTTTTTGGTGGTTCGGTAACCTCACGCTGCAGTCTGTTAGAGATATCTGTAGGGCTCAAAGGGTTGTTATCTATTGACATAATAGACATTCTATGCTGCAAAGGCATCTGGCTATGCTGAATAAACAAAGACCATTGAGTGCGGGCACAACTTGTGAGAGCATTCAAATTAAAGACCAGTTCTTTATATGAGTTAGATATTCTTAGTAGGTGCTGGTACTCTTCTTCTTTTCCGGCAAAAAGTAGCTCGAAGTGGGCCTCAGATAAGGATTCTTTTACTTTGGCAGAATCTGACCTGTGCTTTTGGTAGAGATCATTAAAATATGGGGAATCAACATCTCCACCAGACATAAAAGCGTGAATGGTTGATGTTAAAATTTCCGAGAATGAGCCCATAGCATTAATCAGGTTCTGTTTATATTCCAATGTCCCGTAAGTAGGCCAAAGCAACAAGCAGACAAAGATAGTATCCAGCACACCCATAGTTATTATGTTAAATATCTGACCTAGTCTAGTAAGGTTGAACTCGCCTTTGTAGATAGAATCGTCTTTGATTAGCATAGCAATGATGGATATAGATGCCAAAGAGCAAGCGGTGTTAAATGTGGGTTTGCCGATCGATATGCGGAAATATGCTAGAGAGGATAAAGCAATACCAAAACCGACCAGAAGTACGATAACTTGTCCAAGTGGCCAGTAGCCTAGACGAGTAAGGAGAAAAGAGATGCAAAGACAGGTGAAGTTAATTAAAAGACTAGCGAACAGGGCCATTAGGGCGAAAAGGGTTGCTTGAATCATTGATCCAACTGTTCTGGCTGGATGAAAATACACCGCAACAGTGGCCGTTAAATGTTTGCTATTACTAGGGCCCAAAAATTTAGATATGAAAGGCACATATACCGCTAGAGAAGCTAAGAAATATGCGAAGGAGCATTTGAGGGTACGTTTAGCGAGAGAAGAAGAGTAGATGTGTGAGAGCGCTTTTGACAGGGCATGCCGATGGAAAACAATCGAGGCTAGTTGACTCGCTTTGGTGTACCTTGTATAGTTGTCATCGCTAGACTCAGAATTGCTGAGCAAGCCTGTCCTCGCTGAGAAGCTTTCGTATGTATTATCGAAGGAGTCTACTGAGCGATCCCTGAAGAGTGATTTGCGAGGAGAAACAGGAAAAGGATCGTGATAAGACATTTAAGGGCAGGAAGAGACCTTTAAATTTTAGCACATAAATTGATTAAAGTAAAGGAATACGATTCACAACTAATTAATGATAAATTAATATAGAACAATCCCGCTAATAGGAAAGTGTAGACAATCTATTGCTAGGGAAGAAGGTTGGCGGTTTGGGAAGTTTCAGAGGCGGGAGAGATGAAGTAAAATAGAAGATCGTAATGGTGGTGGGAGGCCCGAATCAATCTCCAAGGCGAGATCAAAGGAAAAAAAGGAACCAAAAGACAAATCTAATTGTGTAATAGAAGGTCAGAAAAGTTGGAAAACTTTTCTGAGTCATCATAGAGATAAACCATGCTGTTTCTCAGACTTATCTGCAAGCTTGCAGGGTCGAGTTCGTATATGACCATTACGATGGCCCAGCTCAAGGCAGCGAATGCAGGATAGACATAGCTGGACAGCTTGCCATTGAAAGAAGGTATAAGACCGTTCCGAATTGAGTATTTAGCCATTCCCATTACGGCTCTCGAGAAGACATAAAGGACCACTTGCTGGCTTACGGGACTTTGGTTTCCGCGACCAAACATCAAATAACCAGCTAATACTCCAGCTACGAAGGTATGGGAAAGGCTATGCTTGCCTTGAAGTTTCCGGAGTGCAATCGAAGCAATTTTATACATAGCGACATATTTGGCAAGCCGCGTTGAGTGATCCAATGATGCTTTTGTGACCCCTCGAAACCGAGATTTGTATGATCCCTTTTTGAATAACAGCGCCATCACGATCGAATGGGTGACTCGCACTTTAAATCCGTAAACAAATCCGTTTCTTGCTCCTTTCAGAACCGACAGGATATCATGATTCTTGGGATCAGCAATAAATTCGTCCAACTTAGCAATTAAACTGTCCATTATTCACCAGTGTGTAATGCTTGTCTATTGCAAAGTAACGTACAAGTTGGCCCTGTATTGTCATTTTCCCGAGGTTCCCCCTCCTATCTAGGTTAGCCCGGCACCGAAATTAGACTTTAAAGCTGATGCGGAGTGTCCAATCAGAGGCAATCGTTTTTTATGTGTATCCTAATTAGGCAGTTAGCTGATAACAATTGGGACTTCTTCATTTAGTGCCTAATAGGCGACTCATATTTAACGCAGATCTATAACGCGCATATAACCACTACCGTGCACTCACCTAGTCTCATAACCATGACTGTGAGCGGCGAAGTACTTCATATTAGCATTGGTCAGGCTGGTGCACAGATTACGTCTGCACTGTGGGACCTGTACACTAAGGAACACGGCATTGGTTATGATGGTAAAGCTGTAGGTGATCTCAATGGGAATTATAGCACCATCTTTCAGGAGACTCAGAAAGGATCCTTTGTCCCTAGATCTCTTTTCTTTGATTCTGACTCAGCCGCTCTAGACATTCTACGGTCTGATAAAGCAAAGGGTCTATTCCGCCCTGATTGGATATCATCTACTATTGAAGGCAGTGCTTCCACTTATGCGCGCGGCCGCTACGTGCTCGGCCCTGACAAAATAGAGGAGGCTGTAAACAGTATTCGCAAGGTCACAGAGTGCTGTGGAGAGCTTAAGGGTATAGTGATTGTTCGAGGCATGGGCGGAGGAACCGGATCTGGTCTAGGGTCTGGCATTATTGAGGAGCTAGCAAATGAATTCAAAAAACCAACCAAGCTCGAATATGCCATTTACCCTTCTCCAGGTCTAGCTACTGGTGTAGTTGAACCATATAACTCGGCACTAGCTGCGAATGCGTCTAACGGACACGTTGATTGCTCCTTCATTGTCGATAATCAGGCACTTTATAGAATGGCAGATCGCAAGCTCGATATACCCGAAGCCAAGTTTGACGTTCTTAACAATATTGTCACGCAAGGCATCTCTGGATTGTCTGCATCTATGAGGTTTCCCGGAAAACTCAACATGGACATGAACGACTTTCATACCAATTTAATACCATTTCCCCGTCTACAATACCCTATTATATCGCTGGCACCGCTCAGCAAATCCATCTCTCACAGCATGCACAATTCCTATTCCATTACCAAAGAAGCATACAGCGGATCAAATAGTCTACTTACATGCGATACCACTCAAGGCGACTATATGGCTTCTGCGTTGGTTTACAGGGGATCGTTTTCCCTACAAGAGGTCAATGCTGCCATCGCGCGTTGCAAAGATTCTAAAGTCGTCACATTGCTAGACTGGTGTCCTACTGGATTCAAAGTGGCTCTTAGTCCCGAGCATATCCATACAGTTGCTGGATCTCCTTTCAAATCGGTGGACCAGTTCGCATGTGTATATTCCAACCATACCGCGATTCGTCAGTCGTGGTCGTCCTTGAAGCGCAAATACGATCTAATGTTCAGACGTCGTGCGTTTGTCCATTGGTTCGTTGGCCAAGGGATGGAAGAAGGTGAACTATTAGAAGCCCGAGAGTCATTAGACGACCTGGAAGAGCAGTACGAAGAAGTAAGTAAATCTAATGCGGTGGAGTACTGAAACTGTGCTTTGCATATCATTTCTTTCCATATTTTTTCTTTTAGTTCAGAAGAGAATTAAGAAACAACATAAATAGATGTTGTTTCTCTTACTTCTTTGTTTATCATAGAAAGAATATTATCGATTATCGCTGTTTACAAGATTGCCTTATGCTATATAGATTCATTTTGATTGGCTGGGGAGTGTGCCTGCTTTCTCTTCTTCACGTAACTTCTCAAGAGTAGATTCGTCAATGGGCGGAATTGGAATATCGCCAAAATCATCAGGCGATACTTTCGAATATGCGTACATGTAAATCGCACCCATTCCGAAAACGATTCCACTGCCTAGCAGCACGTTCTTCCAAAAAAACGGCGCTCGGGCTCTCAGCATAGCTGGTGACATTTTCCAGCTTCTTGAGTCTGTGTATTTCCCTATCGGTACAAAATTTTGCGTGCGTGCCATACCTTCTTTCTCTTTTTGTCTCCTTGGTTTGAATGAATATTGAAGTGGTGAGGTTCACAAGGGTCTATACCCTTTTGGGAGCCTAATATAACCACCCCCACACACACACCTCAAGCACTGTCCTCCCCCATACGATCTGGTCTCTACAGCATTCAGTACAAGATAACTGACCTTTTTCTCATCGAAGGCTGACTACATGTATCAATGAGTGATTCGACGACTCTATTGTTCAGCAATGATGAAGCTGAACCTCCTACTTCTCCATCTGAAATCTGGGGGTGGCTCTCATTCGCCTGGGCCTCTGAGCCTTTCATAGTTTGTGGAATGGGTTCGTTCATCCCTATCCTCTTAGAACAGTATGCCGCCGAAAACGCAGTTTATGAAAACGACCCCACAAAACACTGTCAGCCTAACTTAAAGCTGCCGATGCCTCCTAGCTCAGGCACCAACGATATTGACTTAGGTCGTTGTTTGGTCCCTATACTTGACAGGTATGTCACATCTTCTGGCTTTGCCCTCTACGCCTTTGCTTTCTCGGTCTTTATCCAAGCTATCTGCGTTATTAGTTTTTCTGGTTCTGCTGACAAAGCAAATAACCGTAAAAAATTACTAGTGTCATTTGCAGCCTTAGGCGGCATCTCTGTCATCATGCTCTCCGGCGTCTCCCCAGATCAGTTCTATTTGTTACCATGTTTGGTTGCAATGGCTAACACTGCATTCGGCATGACTTCAGTTTGCGGTAATTCATTTTTGCCTTTACTTTCTCGCAACGACCCAGACGTGAAAGCTTGTACAGACGAAAGTGTTGCTTCAATACACGCATTGTCATTTTCTGAACTGGACTCGGACCTGCGTCGTGAAATAGACGACACTATGTCCAATGTTGCCGCTAAACTTAGCAGTAAAGGTCTTGCATTAGGGTATCTGGCCGCCTTCCTTGTTCAGATTTGTGGGCTGGTTATCTTAAGCTTGTTTAACTCATCTACTAACGGCCTTCGCTGTGCTCTTTTACTTATCGGCATCTGGTGGCTCGTCTTTGATATACCTTCAATGTATCTCATAAGATCGCGTCCAATATACTCAATTACATCAGAATCTAATACATCTCTACTCAAGGAAGTTGTTTATGGGTGGCAGACATTGTTTAAAACTGTCCGCGAAGCGAGAAAACTGCGTGATATCACAACGTTCCTAGTTGGATGGTTCTTTTTGTCTGATTCCATCACAACGATTAGCAGCTCTGCCATTTTGTTTGCTAAAACGGAACTGCATATGAAATCAGCCGGCCTGGCTACTATCAGCATAGTTGTAATGGCTGCAGCCATACTTGGTGCTCTTTCTTTAGACAAAGTGCTCCATAAACACGCTTCTCTATCTTCACTACAATCTCTTATCATATACGTTGCCATTGCGTGCATTGTTCCACTTTATGGAGTGGCTGGATTTTTTACCAACAGAATTGGCTTTCATTATCCTGGAGAAATGTATATTGCTGCGGTTGTCTACGGCCTAGCTCTAGGTGGTGTTGGCGCCTCAAGCCGCGCCGTGTACTCGCAGATGATTCCTCCAGGTCGTGAGAACATTTATTTCTCACTTTACTCTGTCACTGATAAAGGATCTAGCATTGTGGGCCCTTTTATGACTGGTGTGATCACAGACAGGACGCTAAATATTAGGTATTCGTTTTACCTTCTTCTAGGGATGTTGCTTATCAGTATCCCCTTGTTTTTCTCCGTCAAAGTTCAGAGAGGCGAACAGGCTGCGAAAACCTTTATTGCTGAGAATGATATTTGACTAATTACCTGAATATCTATATGGCTTGTGCGGCTAATAAGAATAACAATAATTTGCATTACATAATTCCTTTTTAATAATGCTAGCTACACGTAAGGCTCGCGTACACACCCCCTCCCAGCAGACTTCTTTACCTCGATTACCCAAGTTCCCTATTTCATACACCACCAATACACGCGAGTTCTGTGTATGTCCACTATAACATTGTAAATAATGGTGGAAGAGGAACAAATTGACGAAGTTTCTGCATTGATGCTGAATGGCAAAGTTGATGAGGATTCAGACGCTAACAGATTGTCTGATTTGGGCTCTATGTTGAGCTCTGGACTCGGATTCCAAGTGCCTGACATCGGTGGCTCGGACGCCATCCAGCACGCAGATAATGCTGTGGATTTTGAAGATGAAGATGAACTTGCCGACGAAGAAGACATTATGACTGATAATAAATCAAATGATGCATTTTCTACCTCGGATAATCCCACTGGATCTGACATAGTTATGACAGATGATCTCAAGGATTTCGATGATGATGCTACCGCCACCACAAACTCAGATCTCCTCTTCGATCCTGCGGCAATAGAAAATGCCAAATTGGAGAAGGTCAAAGAAGTCTTTCCTGAATTCAGGCCTCATAGGATTCTGAAACTGACTGCAATGTTCTCGTCTAAACCTCTAGAGCCAACTCTGCGTCCATTAAAACCCCCGAAACCATGTATTCCGTCTAAAGTCTCATTGGATGTCGATCTCGAGCAATCATTGATATATTCGACAGGCAATAATGTTCGTTTGAGCAAAAGAAAACCAGTTCGCAAAATTAACCAAATTGAATCGCAGCTTGGCACAGAAGGAGCTAGTTCCAAGAAACAAAAAGTCGAAGAACGTGAATTGTGGTCCAGAGATTACGAGACCTTGGCTCTGGCCACTGCAGAATGGAAAGACGAAAACATACTTAACCCACAAAATAATCCGGACCCAAAAGCTCCTTTGAAGCAACAGCTTGCTATGGTAGAGAACCAGAAGTTTGAATTTGTGGACTGGGATGAACCTGATTCTGCCATTCTTACAGGTGACCTTTCAGAACTGGCCTCAAATGTTTACTTGGACCTTAATGACCCGAAAATGCTGCTCCAATCTGAATCAGATATATCAACTACTAAAAATCCGGCTACACACGACTTCGCAGCTGGCACTAACTTGAATTCCGTTTTAAAACACCGCTACAACTTCTCTAATGATGAGGCTTATGATTTGTTGAAGGAAAATTACCAATCAAAAGTTCGCTCAGTTATTGGAAATCTCACTATCGATCATTCTCTTCCTGCAAAACGTTTGCAAAGCCCGTATTATAAAGTGAGATTATCCAAAGCTCAAGCTCGTTCTTATCACCGCCCTAACTTTAATGTGAAGCCGCGGTCTGTTATTACATTTAACAAACTGAAGCAGAGGAAGAAAAAACGAGATAGGGGTAAGAACATAAACGAGTTGTTCGCTTCAACTAAAGATTTATCTGCTAATGACACTGCTCAAATCTTTCTCACTGAATATTCTGAAGAGTTTCCTATGGTGTTGTCGAATTTTGGAATGGGGAGCAAAATAATTAATTACTATAGGAAAACTTCGGAGACGGATGAGAATAGACCAAAATTAAGCACGGGAGAAACATATGTCCTCGGAGTGCAAGATCGCAGTCCTTTTTGGAATTTTGGTTATGTCGATCCTGGAAAACTTGTTCCAACGTTGTACAATAACATGATCAGAGCTCCGATTTTTGCTCACAAACCTCAAGATACTGACTTTTTGCTTTCGCGGTCGACTACTGCTAAAGAAGGTCAAAAATATTACTTAAGGCCACTCAAGAATCTTTGGACAGTTGGACAGACGTTTCCAGTCACTGAAATACCTGGCCCTCATTCTAGACGCGTTACAACTGCCTCTAAAAATCGCTTAAAGATGATAGTATACCGCATTTTACACACTAAAGAGCGAGAAAGGCTTGTGGTCAAGGATATTGCTGAGCATCTTCCTGGTCAGACCGATATGCAAACCCGTCAACGACTGAAGGAATTCATGGAGTATCAACGTACAGGTGAAGATCAAGGCTTTTGGAAGCTGCGTAACGGTGACCCTCTTCCGGAAGAAAATGAAATCAAAGAGCTCATAACTCCTGAAGAAATTACAATGCTCGAAGTTATGCAGGTTGGAATGCAGCGCTTGGAAGATGCTGGTTATGGTAAGACTGTTGATGATGACAACCAACAAGATGGCATGAGTGTTGAAGAGCAATTGGCTCCTTGGATGACTTCTAGGAATTTTATAAATGCTACTCAAGGAAAGGCGATGCTGAAACTTCATGGCGAGGGTGAGCCCACTGGCCGTGGGGAAGCTTTTAACTTGATACGAACGTCGATGAAAGGTGGTTTTAAGGCTCAAGGAGAATCGGTCGGTGACAAGTTAGACAAATCCAAATTTGGTGGGCATGCATATAATGTCGCTCTTCAGCAAAAAGCGTACGAAGAAGAAATTGCAAAAATCTGGGACAGGCAAAACAAATCTCTGTCCGTTACAAACATTGATGACATACCATGGCAGATGGACTTAGAAGAAGATAAGAGGAACGAAATGAATGAATTGGATAATTTGTTTGGCGATACCAGCAATTTTGACAAGCAAGATGACGACGATGGTATTTCTCAGTCTCAATTTTCGCATGCTAGTGGGAAAAGTTCATTTAACCGAGTTCTCAGAATTACTAGACAAGTTAAAAACAGCGATGGGACTATGGATACTAAAACTGAGTATATTCATGATCCAAACGTCATCCATGCATATGTTAGGAGACGTCAAGAGATCGAAGACATGGCAATTCCGGAAGACGAGATCACGATTACTGATAACCCGGATGTGAATGCTCGAAATCGCAAGCGCTTAGAAAAGGTTTTAGCAAGATTAAAGCGAAATCGCGAGCGGCGTGAAGCCCGAAAAGCGCAACGAGGAGAGTATACCACCGAAGAAGGTGGTGGGGAAGGAGACGAAGATGGCGATAAGGGCAAGATGAATAGGCCTACTACCCGAAAGTGTGCCACGTGTGGACAGATCGGGCACATTCGTACAAATCGCGCTTGCCCGATGTACAATGAAAGGCTTGGACCTGGAGGAGAAACTCCAGCTGAGGCCAGATACTAATTAGTTAAAAAGAATCGAAGCCAAGGTTTTTGTATGACTTTCCCTTTACGTTTGTTGGTTTCAGTTTTGCATAGTTATCACACTCTTGTAGAGTTTATCACACCAATTCGCCATAGTATACGGCGAGAGCTTTACAGCCCTTTCCGCAGTAAAGATACTCCAAAGATATTGACAATCGACGTTTTGCTACTTCAATGTAAGAATGCGCGTAAGGATCGTACATTGTCAATTCATTCGTATCCATTGTTCTGGGAAGATAAAATGCAAGATTAGAAGTTATTTTCGAGCAGAGTTTGAACAGCTCTTTGAAGGGCAGAGGCAATAGTTGATCGCCAGAAAAGACTGAAGTGCGAATATACGAAGGACCACCCCATGGAGGTGATAAGAACAGGAAATCAGGTTTAAAAGAAGTGATTATTTCGGATGCTTGCAGAAAATCACAGCAACGAAACTCTATCTGATTTCTCACGTTGTATATTTGTGCATTATGGCTAGCGGCTTCTATTTCCTCTGCACTTATGTCCAGAGCAAGGATTTCGCAGTTTGAGCCCAATTCCAACGCAAATTGTATGACATTACCACCTACTCCACAAAACGGATCACATACTCTGAGGGGTCTATCTCTATGCAATTTAGATTTTATTCTTCGAGCAATTCTTTTTGCCACCGGTTCGGGAGTGACAGAATAATAGCTTTGTTCTGTGAGCCTTATCCCTTCGTCATACTTAGAGAAAAAGAAGTGCGTGCTATGGCGATATTTGTCCAATTCAACCATGCTCGATTCAGAAATCTTCTAGCTCGATTCTTTAGTATATATAGATAAATATCAATCAGTAGCCTATATGATGCGTAACCTTATTGATTATAAAATACAGCTATTTCAGCAATTGGCTTTTCGACTGCAGTATATTGCGTACTTGTCGAAGGCGATTTTGCCTAAGGTTGGTGGTGATCCAGGTATAAAGCTTAATCAAACTGCCAATTATTTTAGCAGTCACGTACGCAGCATTCACAGCAATCGCATAGACCTACAGGCCTAGAACAAGTAAATCTGCAAACCTCATAGTAAGAGCATTTTTTAGTTTGATATCTAGATACTTATTACATATATCTTACCACAAAGGGGTTAAGCTAAGTAGTTACAAAGCTCATCCTCGATACCAGCGATCAATCCTGAAAACAACTAACTAATTCAGCGATTGCGGCTCAAAAGTATAATTACCCATTAGGTTTTACCCCCTCCATGACACTCGCTTGGAACTCGCCTTTACACGCACTCACGCACCCAAGCAAAAACCCACCCACCTACTCATTCTCGAATTTCTTTCCTATATTTTTTGCTTCTAGTGTCTAAACAGGTTTAACTTTTTCATTTAATTAGCTAAGACCTGTTTTTATTTGTCTAAGAATATAAGCGACCTTATAAGTACATCGCATTCTTAAAATAAAGAGCTAGACAGGAATCCCTTTTCTAGTCGCGCAGAAGAGAGACAAAATTTACTACTTATACTCTCGGTCACCAATTCTTCCCCCTTATTATTTCTTTCCAAAGCACCAAATCTGCTTCATACAAGAAATAAATTTGAATAGTATTGAATCGTCTGATACAGCCTGACCTTGAACCATCCCTCAGTTCTACGCGCATCCTTACCCCAATCCAAGTAAAGAAAAGAGAAATACTTGAATCTTTACTTCAAAGGTAGTCACCCGGCATCACTAGAATAACACAGCCTCGGTCTATCATCCTGTTATTCTCTCCGAATACTTTCCTACGTATTGATTACAAGTCCCTACTTGTGTTTTTTTTCTGCTTCTTTCGAGCCTGTTTATAACCAATAGGCCTCAGCTAAACCCAGCACCTTTTACCCTGTGTTTTTTGTGTCGCTATTCTACCACCTGTGTGACCTTTTATAGACCGCTGATCATTTCTACTCAATCTAAAAGGAACTTAGGGAACACCGTTAACAATATTTCTTAGGTTTCTTTCAAATACTAAGTGAAAGGATTTGTGCGAACTGAAACTCTCGGCTTTCCTTGCCATCTCACTGACCTCTAACGAATCTCCTGTCTCTAACTGCACCACATTTGCAGCACCATTGACTCCTTCTCGTCAAACTCAAAAGACCCGGAATATATATATTCAGGACCAACATTACTTCTGTGAAAGTCAATTATACTTTCAGAGAGTTTCTGACTAGAAAAAAAAAAATCAATTATGAGTAATACAGACACGCATTCTCCAACAGCGTCAGCTTCTAAGACAGACCAAAGTTTGACTGATCTCTCTAAAGATCTTGCAAGCATCTCTTTAACGAAGACACATCCATCGAGTTCTACTTCTCTTGCCCCTGCTCCGCCACCAGCGGTAAACGCCTGGAAAGTGCAAACCCCTGCTAGCGTCGCCGAGATTTCCGACGAGTCTGTCCTTGCGCTTGCTTCTACTCCTCTTGAATCCAATGAACAACCGTCGTCTGAACTATCGCAGAACGTGAAACCTAAGCGTTCTGCTGGAAAAAATAAATGGGTTAAGTTACCGCAAGACTTTATTGAGCCCTCTGCCTCTCTATCCTCTGCCCCAGTCAGTGGGGCATCTCCTGGTGCACCTTCATCTGCTAACTCGGCTGCTAATGTTAACGGGATTACATCACAGCCAGATTCCTCCAAACCTGAAAAGCGCAATAGTGGTCAGAAGAAAACCAACCGCAATCGACAGAATCACAACAATACTGTACCCTCCAATGGTTACAAGAACAACCAGTCTTTGAATATGCAGTATTACCGATCGGACGATGCCAAAAGCTCTTCTGCGAACAAACAATCTTCTTCGAGCATTGACGCTAAGCATCACCGCTCAGGAAACAACGGTAATAATTTTAAGTTCAACCGCACTGCTGGATTGAACTCGGATCATTCTTCTTCTGACCTAAATGATTCCCCTTCCAACGGTAACACATCTGGTGCATCAAGCTCCAACTGGCACCGGGACTATCAAAATAATGACAAAGCTCGTCATAAGTCATTTCCATCTAATTCTTACTCTCAAGAGTTCCAAGGCGGAAACCGCAGACAACGTGCTAGTGCTCCATTCATTGCAGGCCCAAGTATGCCAGGTTCTTCTCCTCACATGCCGCCTCCAATGTTTTTGCAGCCTGGATCAATGGGCTTCATGCCACCTCCTTATACTGCTGTGCCATTTCGTGCACCCAATGGTCTTATGTATCCCATGCCAATGCCTATGATGCCCCCTAATATGCCGAGCTCAGCCCTTGAGATAGGCCAAACTGCTCCACGCAATCCTGATGCTTCTTCAGCTAGTCCTAATAACCAGGCATCTCAGACTTCCGTACCTTCAGAAGATTTACCTGCAAGAGCCGAGCCTCAAATTGCAGATCAGATGCCCTCTGGTTATCCACAAGTGCCTGGATCATTCCCGATGGTTGTTCCACCTGAATTCATGTACATGCCACAGATGGTACCTCCTATGCCCCAAGGTTTGATGCCTCCGGCCCCACTTATTCCCATAATTGGGCAACTTCGATACTACTTCTCTGTTGATAACTTGATCAAAGATATTTACTTGAGAGGCAACATGAATTCACATGGTTTGATACCTCTCTCTGTAATCTTGGCATTCCAGAGGATAAAGAAATTTACTGGAAATGACATGGCGATGCTTAAGGATGCAGTTAAGTATGTTCCTGAGATTGAGCTGTTTGGCGATCATATTCGCCTGAGATTTGATTGGGAAAAGTGGATCATGCCTATGGAGTCACGTACCGATGCCGGAAAAGACGATTCTGTTGTTGCTAAACCTTCTATTGCGAGGAACATCACGCCGGAAACTATATATATCATTGATCAAACGACTGGCGGCGACAAGGAAAGTACTGAGCAATTTTACGAACCATCTGTTCCAAATTCTCCCGTTCCGCGTCTTGCAACTTGCGACCAGCCTGTTGGATGGACAATCTATGATGAAGCGCCTGAGAATGCTGAAGGCCTCTCTTATGCGCAATACTCAAAGAGACTGGCGGATAGTGAAGTTGATAAAGGTGCATTAATTAGATTTTGGCGTTATTTCCTTGAGTTTAACTGGAATGAAGATATTTTCAGTGATTTCGAAACATATCTACAGCAAAACGAAGATATATATGCCAGAGAGTCTCTTTATCGCTTAGCTATTGCATTGCAAGCAAAGAATGGCTTTATTCCTCCTAGAATATGGGAGAATGCACTTCAATATGCTTCATTTGACCGACAAGCTAATCGTTTTTATGGTATCCATAAATTTGGCTTTCCTGCATGAGAATAACGACTGTCCTACTCCTTTATGGACTAGACGTTAGATTCCTGAGGAAGTACGATAATAAATAGAGCATGCAACGGCCTTTTTGGAAGTTCGTCCTTACATGTACTCTGCATGGGTTTTTTTTTCCGAAAGCAGCATCGATAATTTCTGTGTGGATAAAGATTGTCACTGCATGTAATACGCAAAATGCGTGTTTTTATCATTTAGTTGGATGCGATGTTATCATTTTCCATGTGCACTTTGCGTATCTTCTGACTGATTAAATGGACAGAATTTTACATGTCTTAAAACGTGAATTGAAAGCTGTTTGAAACTTTCTTCTGAAGGAGCGTTGGTAAGACGTCCGATTGAAAATAAATAAAAGCGGACAATGGTGGGGAATGTTTAATTCAGCCTCATCGTCCTATCTGCATGCGATGCAACCGTGTATTTTCACCTTTCTTTCTGGCATCAATGTCTGACTTATTGGAAGTTATTGTTAATAAACTGTTATTCTTTTGTTACCTCGCTTACCGTTTATAACGACTCTGAAGCTAGGAGATCGAATCACTAGCATCTTTAACATTCCTCTTTGGTTTCAGCCTAGGCCAGCGTTCATATTGGCGGCATGATATGCATTCTTGTGGTACGAATCTCAGCTGTGAATATAAAAAGAGCAATGTGAATATGTCAAGCTTACATAGTTCTATACTATTATACATACACGAAAATTAAAGCAAAATATATCTTATTCATATTTTTAGCTACATTTTAACCCTAACCCTTGTGTCTGGATTTGCTGGTGAATCACTCTAATTTTCTCGGTAACCAGTATCACTTCACCATTTTCCTTTACCTATACAGCTGACAATATTCCTGTCTTTTCAGGCTTCTGTTTATTCAGCAGGAAATCTGAGGTGCTCTGTTAATTTATATCTATTGACTTATGGCACAAGAGACTAATGGCGCCGCCGTAAAGCCTGTGGTGCTTTCCCCTAAAGATGCGGCTACTTTTCGCTCAATGGTGAAGCTTTATGAATCTAAGAGCTACAAAAAGGCCCTGAAATCTGCAGAAGGACTATTAAAAAAATACCCTACCCATGGTGAATCGTTGTCTATGAAAGGCTTGATTCTGTCGTTCCTCAGCAGGAAAAACGAAACTCCGGAGTACCTCGACAAAGGAGTCCAGTATGACCCCACCAGCTACTTATGTTGGTACGTGAGGGGACTTTTTTACAAGAGCGAGATGGACTACGATGAAGCATTAAGGTCTGTGACTAATGCAGTTAAATTTGGTCCTTCAAATACCAACGCAGTCAAAGAGCTAGCTAACCTACAAATCCACAAGCGATTGTATAAAGCTTATGTTATAACCCGAAGCAATTTACTTCAAGCGCAGCCCACGTTGATCTCTAGTTGGACCTCTTACGCCATTGCTAAAGAGCTTAATGGTGATGTTAAAGGAGCAATTGATGTTATAAACTCGTTTGTTGACTCTTTAAGAGTAGTTCCCGAACCTCGAACTGACCCTGCTTTTGCTGAAGCTATAACTTACCGAAATTCGCTCTATTTCACTTTAAAAGATTACGAATCTGCTCAAAAAGATTTGGAAATGGTCCAAAAACATGGTTTAGATAATCTCTATCTATTAGAAGCGAAGCTAAAGCTTGCTTTGTGGGAAATGAAGAGTTCTAATGGTTCCGATGCATCTGCAGAAAAAGCCGTCATGGCTGCGATGAATGCTATTCAGTTTAACCCGGACGATGGTCGATACTTCGCATACCTCGAGGATGCTTTAGGCTATGATCGTTCGAAACTCTCAGAGAGGAATGAGGATGCCATGCGAGAGTATACTGTTCTTTATGACAATCTCATTGAGCAGTTTCCAAAAAGCTTAACGGCTAGAACAATCCCTTTGGAAATATTCCCCGAAGGTAAAGAATTTGAAAGGTTTGCGAAATCTTACATCTCATCAATGGTTGAAAGAGGTGCGCCTTCGTTATTCGTTAGTCTGAAATTCATATACACTGATGAACTAAAGGTTTCCTGTGTTGAAAGAATTGTAAACGAGATTTATGAAAAATCGCTGATAGATCCAAATGCTTTGCCTACAACAACAGTTTGGACTTTGCATTTTTTGGCTAAGCATTACGATGCTGTTAACCAACCTGAATTAGCGCTGGAAAAAGTCAATGAAGGACTGGATCACAGTCCAACATTAATAGAATTGTTTTTGAGTAAAGCAAGAATATTAAAGCATCTTGGACGCTATAAAGATGCCAGTGCAGTTTTAACTGAGGCGCGAGAACTCGATCTTCAAGATAGATTTGTCAATTCTAAAGCAGCAAAATACAATCTTAGAGCAAATCAAATAGATGAAACTCGAGCAGCTATTGCATTGTTTACAAAGAATGACAAAGAAGGAGATGGTGTAGGAGATTTGAAAGATATGCAGGCAATCTGGTTTGTTCGAGAAATGGCAGCTGCCTATAAACGTTTAGGTATACTATCTCTAGCGGTCAAGAGATACCGAAATGCCATCGATATATATAAAGAATGGTATACTGATCAGCACGACTTTCATGCTTACGCTGCCCATAAGGGCATTATTAGGGCTTATACAGATTTGATTCGCTGGGAAGATCATCTTTATGAAGACCAAGTCTTTGGAGATATCTGCTCCGAGCTGATAGGTATCTATTTGGAGGTTTATGACAAGTTCAAAGACAAAGATGAAGAACAGAAAAAGCATTTTGTTTCGGTTCCCCCTGAATTTAAAGTTAGTGCGACTGGCTGGGCTACGGAGGATGTTGATCGTGACGGTGAACAATTTTTGCTGGATTCAGATTTGTTAGATGAAGCCTCCAAGTTGGTTACTATTCTAGTCAAAGAGCAATCAAAATCTCAGAGCAGCTGGAAATGTTCTTTTGAGGTTCATTTACGCATGAAGAAGTTCATGCTGGCGTTACAGGCTATCAAACGCAGTCTGACCCTTCCCGATAAAGGTGGTGATTGGTGGCTTGCTTCCGCAATTGCGCGACTAAGAATTGCAGTTGCGCAGGAAACTGATCCGAAAGTCCTTCCGGAAGCTATCAAGGACGTTATTGAAAAGTCACTGCCAAATGAATTTCATAATATTTCCACTAAGGACCCAGTCAGGTTTCTAACCGAGATTGGAAGCAGTTCTGAGAGTGACGATCGAGAAAAATGGAGCGTCATCGAAGCTTTACTTGGAATGAACTGTACTGCAATTGCTTTGAAATCTTTAAACACACTGAACCTTGACAATATAAAGCTCTGCGAGAGTGGATTAGCTATCCTTCAAAGCTATGAGAGTAATGAGCTGATCGAGGTATTGAAGAAAAGATGTTCTGAAGATTACAAAGATGCTGATTTCTGTCAGTACTAGTATATATATTGATTGAAGCTACCTCTTGCTCACCAATGGCCAAATTAACTTTCAAAAAGATCGATTAAGGTGTATCGAAAGTTGATATGAAGTAGAAACAATCTCTAGGCTTTCGAGGCAAAAATGCTAATTAAAAGCAACACTAGAGACTTAATAAGGGAGTGCAATTGGGTGGATATTTTGCGGCAGTATCTAAAACATATTAGCCACATGACGAGCTCCTAGACGTGATATCAATGTAAGACCCTGAGATCCCATAGGGACATAGGAAACGACGTAGTATAATGAAGCTATTATTTGACCAACTGCTGCTAATAGAGTTAATAAAGTAGATTTCAAGCCTATAGCGAAATACAACGTTAGGACGATTGAACCTAAATAGGCCGCTGAGAAGAAGCGTCTCTGAGGAGAGATAAGGTGTGAGAAGAAGTATGAGAAGCCCTGTAGGAATGCAAATGCAGCAATGAATAGAATAGAGCCGATCGACCATAATAAAGCAAACTTTCGAGGTTTTAGAGCGAGAACGGGGAACATGAAAAACCCGAACACAAAACATACGGCCGTTCCTGCAAGGCAAGCTGCGCATATGAGAATTCTATCCCACCTCGACAAACCGAGCATGTCGTCAAACGATGACGCGATACTGCTCTGAGTTTGCGGGTTAGATTCAAGGTTTTGAGAATCAGAACCAGGTATACGCACGAATTCTTGAATGTAATTTACAGGCGCACTGTTAGTTATCGAGCCCCAAAAGCCTATAGAGGAAGATCCATCATGACTCTCCTCAGATCTGAAGTCTGCTAGTGCAGATCTGAAACGATCAGACATTGTAATATATTAAGCAAAAGATTACTAAGGCGTCTATGCGTGCGAAGTATGGTGGCTAAACTCAAGCCTAGATAATAATTGCCAAGTGGTGAAGTAGTGGGGTGGGTGAAACTTAAAAGAGCGCGAAGGGGAGGAAGTGAAGAACGACAACAGTAAAGATCTTTCGCAAATCATTTAGTCAAATCGCAGTAATTACAATTTACATCAATTGCACTTCTGAAACAGATCATTGGAAGTAAAATCTATTTATTATTCTTGCGTTTCAGCTGGTCTGAAGCTCGGCATTAAGTAAAGGGCAAGCTGGCGCAAGGGACTTGGCAGTAGAGCAGTGAATGAGCAAAGAAGATGCCCAAAAAAAAAACATGCTGACTCTCAAAATTCTCAAACTCGGTGATTAAACTGCATAACGCATTGAACTAACAATTAAGATTTTTCGCTCCTCTGCCGAATAAGGTTCCGAGTGGTAATACTGAGGGGCTATTGCACGCAATCAATATTCATGGTGTCAAAGGTGTAAGAAGTTATGAGAGTAGCCTCACAATTCTATACACCATTAGACACATGATAATCAAGTCAATATTTCAAGAATAAAGACAAAACCATACATCCTTATCTAATTCTGATCTGCAGAGCGGAACATGAATGAGCACAGATTAAGGGCCCAATAAGGGTCCAATCGTAGATATCTCTAGATATGTAACGTTCGCTGCAAATTGGAAAAAAAAATAACATCCTGAAATCCCGCAGATCGAAAGACTTTAAATAAAAAAGAATCCTGCTCTTTGCACATCCCTTACTCTATGCGAACCACACTTTAACGACTGATTGCAGCTACAGTATCCAAGCACAGCACTTTGTAAAATGAACCGTGTTCAGAACGTATTTTTAGCCGAAAATAACCATGGAGATACTATCTCCGTAGTCGGCAAGCCAGAATCACTGAAAAACAAAGAAGCCAATAGTGCTTCTTTTAAGTCAAACGGTTCTGGATCTGAAAGCGACATACCGGAAAACACCGAACAAAGAAGAGCATCAATTGGCGAAAAGCATTCGCAAGCCACAGGGCGCAAGAACAATTCCGTTAACCTAATTGAATTCTCCAATCCTTTTCCGATTCGGGGAACAAATCTCGGAAATGGCAGCTATGCCATGAAGAAAGAGTACAAAGAGGAGTGGAATATTGAGTATGAGCTAGAACAGCAAAATAAAGAAAATGGTTTCACTATGTGGGGATCACCTATGGAATATCAAGACACGCGTATTAGTCCATTTGATAACATGTCGCGCACCTCGGTGGTGAGTGAGGTAACGTCTCAGTTATCATCTGACTCAATTACGCCACTGAATAGCCCAAGATCCAGTCAATCTAATGCGGCAGGTGGATGCCTCTCGATGAATAACATTTACAATATTGACTCGAACAGTTTCTCTACCGCGGCAGCTATAACTTCAACTAGTGCGGTCACGGAAAATGTTAGTATGAGAGAAAGGTCGCTGAGTGTGGATTATACACATATCAAAAATATGCAAAAGCAAAAAACACGACGTGAGTCTCATAATGCAGTGGAAAGAAGGAGAAGAGATATCATAAACGGAAAAATTGAAGAACTGGGTAGTCTCTTGTCTGGCAACTATCGCATAGTTCCCGACATTAAGGGAGTGTCTAAGCAGAAGATTTCCAGTATTAACAGCCAGAGGCGTGAAGGTAAGCTTAACAAAGGCACTATATTATGTCATGCTGTTGAATACTTGAAAGATTTGACACGCACCATTGAGTATCAACGGGTGAAAATGAAACTATTGGAAAAGGAGAACCTTGAGCTGAAAAATGCTTTAGATAACAGAAAAAGGTAATGCATTAAGACATTAAGGAAGACGACTGATTAGTAGGAGCAAAGCAATTATTCTGCCTCAGCGGCAGCCTCTTCTTTAGCTAACCCTTGTTGGAATATGGCTTTTCCAGTTAGCTTCGTAGAGTTAGTATTTCTAGGGAATTCACTCTCAAATCTTATTCGCCATTCAGTATATGATTCTTTAGTAACAGGTGTTCCGAAGAATTTTGCTTGCTCTACCTTTTCTTGTTCTTCGAGTTCTTTTTCCCTTTGACGTTCGATCGCGATAAGTTGTTCCCTTAAAGCTTCTTCGACTTTGTCTTTCAATGTAGTTGCAAGACTAAACACCGACGGCATTCCGATATTAGCCTGGGCTTCAATTTCCAGATCTGATTTAACGTGGTCGAGTTCAGATTGACTCAAACTTGAACACTTTACGTCTAGCATAGGTATTTCCGTCTCAGGATACCCAGAGACGAAGGTTACCGACAACGTAACGGTTTCGTTGTCGTCCAATTCCAGGGGTAGTGTAATTTCAAGGTGTGTGTCATCATATACAGTTAGTTCGCCAGGGTAAATTGATCGCAGGATTTCAATTTCCTGTTCCTGTTCCTCTTTATTGTTCATGTCTTTAGACGGGTAAAAAGGTGTAGTAAACGATGAATTACTTGGGAGGAAGAGAGTCCTTTCGTGAAGTGGGAAAGCCAGAAAATGACTGCACGAGTATGGATAGGCATTGGATCATTCGCGATCGGCGCCTCGATTGTTGCTTATGATCGGAATTTAGCTAAGAGATTTCCTGCTCAAACGCCACCCCTTGGAATGCAATGCAATATGATTGCGATAAGGCCACCAAAAGAAAGCACGTACATTGACGAACTAATATGCTTTTCCGAAGAGCTAGGTTCTCCTTCAATGGATTTAGTTCTTGACGCGTTCAAAAGATCAACATATTACAAGTTTGAGAAGTTTATTGGCGCCAAATTACTGAGAATGTCGCCGAGCTCGCAGGCTCCAGTAGACTTTTACAACTACTCAGTCACCTCAGACCAACCTCTGGAACCTGATGCAATATACTCGATCAAGCGACAACTACCTAATTCCGTTCTGCTCAGGTGGGAGCTGCCTTATACACTTACTCGTATGTCCGAAATAGGTGCTAACCGTCTAATGTGCCCATGGAGACTAATGAACGGTGGCTGGCTGGAATTTAATCGGGTCGGCGAAACTCTCCTTATGGTCTTCGGCTTCGAATACAATCTATCTGGCGGCGACAGCAAACGCATCCCTGACTTCTTGCGCCCAGTCCGCCTGTTTTTTGCAAGGTTCTTATTCGCTTCTCTCTTGGCTCAATTGCGTGCTATACCTTCGCATCCTTCCATGAATGACCTTCCTTCCCTGAATTTGCCCACTCCGTCATCCGGTGAATAGTTTCGTCTCTCCCAAACCTTCTCCAAATGGCCTCCACCTGCACACACACCACTTTAAGTTCTCAACATTCGATCGATATAACGCCGCTCGCAATGCATTACGGTAACACTGCAGCTAAGAGGATCATTCCCCCGCTGAAGAAATCATTCCATAAAGGCCAAGCCGGTAGAATAGCAGTCTTCGGAGGGTCCAAGGACTACACAGGCGCCCCATACTTTTCCGCTATGGCCGCGACCTTACTGGGCGCCGATCTCTCGCACGTTATATGTTCTCCAGAAGCAGCACCGGTTATAAAAACCTACTCTCCTGACCTTATGGTGCATCCCTCTATAACCGACTTTGACTCCGTACTCGACAGAATTCACGTGTTAGTAGTTGGCCCAGGACTGGGTCGGGATCCAGAAATGCAAAATGCCGCAGCTCAATGTATCGCCGCAGCTAAATCAAGAAATCTGCCCTTAGTAGTAGACGCAGACGGACTTTGGCTTATTCAAAACCAACCTGAAATTATTAAAGGGTATTCTCGTGCCGTTCTGACGCCTAATGTAATGGAGTTTCAGCGTCTGCTTGATGCAAGTGGAATCTATAAGAATGGCAACACTGATCTACAGGTTCTTTCGAACCATCTTGGTGTGACGATTGTGCAAAAAGGGGAATGTGATCTGATCGCATACCCCGGGTTTGCAGAAACGGTAGAAGTTACTACAAGAGGTTCACCTAGACGTGCAGGTGGACAAGGCGATATTTTATCTGGATGCATAGCTACAATGCTGGCATGGCGAGAGGCATACCATAACAATTTGTGGGAACATAAAAACGACTTATCGGATATGGATACAGAATTACTTGCTTTGTACGGCGCCTGTTCGATTGTTCGTCGTGCTTCCTCTTTGGCATTCGAAACTCGTTTCAGAGCAATGCAAGCTTCTGATGTGTTAGCTAAAATAGGTGAATCGTATAATTCGATTTTTGGAGCACCTAGGCTGTGATATTGCCATATTCCTTTAACTGATCGGGTCCAAATGAGTGTGGTAACAGCTCCTTTAAAGTCATCTTAAAGCATTTATCCCCGTTTGACGAGAACATGTATATGGGCAACTCTGGTGCAAACTCCCGTAGTACCTGCCTGCAGATTCCACAAGGACTTGCTGGCTCTTTAAGGTCGGTGCAAACTCCTAAGGCTTTGAATCTTTTATATCCTGAGGTTATTGATTTGGTTACGGCGACTTGCTCAGCGCAAATGCATGCCCCATAGCTGGCGTTCTCTACATTAGCACCAAGCACGTATTCTCCATCCTCCATGAGTATAGCAGCACCTACTGCAAATTTAGAGTACGGTGAATATGATAATTGTTGCGCTTCTGTGGATTTTAGTCTCAGTTTCTCAATTGCTTTTGCATCAAGATCGGTCATCTCAGAATGTTGTTATCTGGTCGAATGATCGGAAACGACGGTCTAGCTTATAACTCTATTTCCAAACAGCTGCTTCGTTCCCCGCGTTTAATTCGATCTACAGTCTTCAACAAGCGTTTGATACCTGTTCTTCATTATAGCCTGTTCGAGATAGTACCTGTAACACTTTCTGATGTTTATTATATGATGTTTATCGGATATAACGATAGGTATGATAAAGCTGCCCTGTATAAGAGAAAAGAACTGTGTTAGCTTTCGATATACAACGCCTTGTTAGCATTATGTCATTAACTGCAACCTTTAAAGCAGGCAGATATTCGAATATCTATTTTGGTAGTACTCCGTGAGATATTTTGCAACTCTTTAGAACTTTTGGGGTACTTGTCTATTCAAGAGCTATCAATTGGTTGAACTCCTTCCTGAGCCTTCTAGTTTCTCAAAGTTGCGCCTTCCTTATATATCATTTGATATGTGCTAATTTAGCCGCCATGAGTATCCTATCATATTTACATGGTTTATTGTAACTTTTGAAACTTTGCAATGATTCTCTCTCTAGCTTTGGGCTTGCTTATTCTTAATGCCAAAATCACGCTTGTGTTTCATTGACGAGCAGCTAAGTTATGCTGCAATCTTTATAAAGCTGATTTGTTCGTCTCTAGATAATCTTTTTTCTAAATCATCTTATGGGTCTCCTTCAAATACATACAATATAATAAAGTGATGTGTATGTTATAGGTAAGACTCATCTTTATGAATGAGATGACAAATTTCTAGCTCCCGCAATACGGCCGTATTCTGTGCCCGCGTGAAACAATATAGGTTTAATTGAATATTCTGATGATAGTCGATCTAATCTATGTCAAAAGAACGTTCATTTGCGGCGCCAGATAACAAATTACAAAATTGTCGATATGACTCAAAATTTCAATTGTGAAAAATGATCATCCATCCGCGTCTGGAATCACGTCACGGCCCTAGTAGCTTCTCCGCTAGACAAGACAGCATTCCAATAGGAGAAAGCGGCCCGCATTCCTAGTGCTGTAACTTCCAATGAGATGCCAGACACAAAAGGTGTGAGAAACCTGAGAGAAAGCAAGGTGATCAACAGGTATCTATGCCTATTACATATATTACGCAAGCAGTTGCCTTTAGTGATTCACATAACAACTCCAGGTTTCGAAATCGCAATAAATTCTATTCACACAACATGCATTTTTTGTTACTTTTTCCTGGATTGAATAAGATCAAACACTTCAAATAAAAGTTAATCGCGTCATTGATATGTATATCAATTTTTATGGTTTGTTTGTACCCTTTATCACGCTTATCGCTGTCTAGGCCGTAAAATCAATAGATCTATTACCCGACCTTAGAATGGACCAAAGTGGGTAGAAGTTCGTCTAAATCCACCTATGCCATACAAATAATTGCTCTTTAATTTCTAATAATAATTGTTTAGTGACTTATTTAGATAGATTCATCTGGCTGTGCATATTTTTTGTTTTGGGATATCTGTGACGGAGCTTCGAGTCTACGAAGCATTCACTCTCCATACTTATCAGATCAAGTATGGACTTTCTAGAACTGTCTTACGGGACACATGAACTACAAACGGTACATTATGTGAAAACAGACTCTAGCCTTCCGTGGATATTGTTCATTCATGGAGGTGCTTGGAGAGACCCATCAAATACCTGGAAAGATGGTCTACATTGCCTATCTACACTTCACTCGAGGTACGGTGTTTCTATCGCATCTGTTGACTATCGCCTTGCTCCAGAATCTCAAAAAGACGACTTTCCTAAAGACATAGCATCGGCTATTGTCCAATTGAGAAAGATGGGAATGGTAGATTATGTTATCATAGGTCACTCTGCTGGGGCGTTCATCGCACTCCAACTTCCTCAGTTCACTAAATTTTTACCTTCAAATGTATTCGGTCTTGACGGTATATATGATCTACGCAGTTTGGTCCTTGAATATCCCTCTTATAATGAGTTTGTTGAATTTGCATTTGGGTCGGACTCAGAAAACTGGCCCGATATCCTAACCTCGTCTGATAGATACTCTGGCAACCTTGCTCTAATACAATCTGCCGAGGATGAGCTGTTGTCAATGGCGCAAACTACTCGTGCCTCGCTGTTTTTCCCTAACGCTCCTGTCCATATAATTAGCGGTCTTCATGAAGACGTATATAAGGGACCTGAAATCATAACCATAATGTCAAGTTTCCTTGATTCTGTTGGCAAAGCTACTGAACCTACGACTACTTTGCGAATCGTTGACATCAGCAGCTAGGAATTCAATCATATTGTCACGTGAGTATATACACAATATTAACCAATTCTACTCGTCACCCTCATCTAGAAAGTGATCCTCATTTCCACCTTCATCCTCGTTCATCCCCAATAACTCTCCTTCTTCGGTATCCACTGGAGTATAGGCACTGCGGCTTCTAGCAAACTGTCTTCTCGAAGTGTATGATGGTCGTCCGCCCGTAACTTTGCTTCTCAGATAATCATACACACGCAAGGTTAACGTTGGTATAGTCGCAATTACGGCGACAAGTGCAGAGATAGCAATAACCGGATACTTGATTAACGGTGAATCGGCTGACAGAATATGCGAGCTTGTCTCTTCTCCAAGACGAATTTGACCGAGCTTTCCATAGTAATGATACCACACGGCGTACATGACTGTACCAGTAAATACAATAGGCAACAGAATAACAACAAAGAGCCCGAATCCATGGAGCCCTTTCTTTCGCTGGTTGTACTTGTTCTCTTGTCCGGGACATGGGTGTGATGTAACCTTGTCGAACTCTTGTCCACCCTCACAAGTAGATATAGGTATACGTCTATATCCAGTAGGCTCCCAATATTCAACGGTTCCAGGCATCTCCTTGCATATCAAGGAATGGTCTGGGGGGTTAAAACCAGGAACCAGAACACAGGTTCCATCTTGCGATCGAACATAATTGTAATCGCATTCGAAATCTTGTCTTGTACAAGTGCAGTTTTTTAGAATCTTGTGAGGCTGAGGAACTATGTCACCGATATAACACTCTCGCCCGGTAATTTTTCTGTTGTATTGCGCGACGTGGCCGAATAAGCATCCATCGCCGTTCAACGGATGACTAGGTGTCCACAATTCAAAGTCGTCATTGTCAGAATCATCAACGTCGAGAACGCATTTTCGACTATAGATATTAGTAAAGTCGATCTGTGTCACGATAAACCTATCTCCTTTGTTGGTGGGCATTCGTCCAATCACAAGGAACTTGCGGCTGTTGTCTGAGGGAACAGTAATCAGATCATACACAACAACTGGCACATCTGAGAACTGATATTCGACCCACGTCTCTCCTTCGTCTAAGGTGTACTTCAACGTGTCTGTAGGGTCTCGATCATTGACAATGACAATAATAGATCCTTGATCACCGTACTCCCACATGTATGCACCTTTTGTTACTTCAGTCCATGTTAATCCACCATCGCGCGTGATGAAAGTATCGCTTTCACTAAAGGGTACCAAGTTCGGGCCTACGTTTCCAACACCCAACATCAATCCAACAGCAGATTGAGAAGAGTATGTGTCAGAAGGATCCCGCCGCTCTGTGTAACCGTGAAGATTAAGAGAGCATTTGTTCAAATCTCCGGAGCAAGAAAAGCGCTTTCCATTTGAGTCAGAATGTGGTGGCTTGATATAATCCCATTCACCTCCGTCGTTGAAAGTGATTTTTGTTTTCAGGCTCTTGGTGGCACCGTTTTTTGCATCGTTCAAATTAGCAACAACATTGGCCACGGCGACTCCTTCAAGGCCGTACATCTTTTCAAAATCAGCAAATCCAGCTTCATTTCTATTCACGCCATCTAGAGATGCGACGTAAAATGTACCGTTTGAGTTAGATTTCATGACAGTACCATATTCAGATCCCAAACGATTATTCACCGTGACATGAAGGAATATCGATTGAGTTGCAGTATCCAAGATGGTGTAAGACTGTTCTCTGTCAATATGAAAGTTTGGAGGAAATTGGACAGCGGCAAACGATTTACCGTCCAGCGAGACATATGCTTTAAGTGACTTGCCGTCTTCTGATGTAGCCGCGACAAGAAAGGGAGTAGACTTGGCATATGCCATAACATCTTTAATGGCCACTTCTGAAGTTGAAAAGAAATCAGAGCTGACAAGTAGGTTAAGATTTCCCTGGCGGAAAGCTTCGCATACTATATTTTTTTTATCTGATTCGGTGGAATGTGCTAAATCGCCGACGAACGAACACTTCCGGCAATTTGAAACCATCTGTGTCCATCTAGAACCGCCATTCACAGTTATATAAGAGTTGAGATGACAATCAGGAGAAAATGCGTCATCGCAACCTTCCTCACCTATCCAAATGAGCCAATTGGGTTCTGTAGGGTGGAAAGACATAATATCATTTGCATTAAACCCTCCTTGAGACGGCTTACTTGGTCTTCGGAACGAGGACCAATTCGCGCCACGATCAGACGTATAATATATGTCTTCTGTTGATGTCAAGAGATAAGCATAGTCATGGAAATAAGGATTGGTATAAATGGCAGTGAATGTAACACCAGGTTTCACTTCAGCCCAATCTGCACCATTGTTGTGCGAGATAAATATTTGGTTGCGGTTGTTCATCAGTAATACTGTTTCGTCTTCTCCCGAAGAAGCTTTCGAGCGTTCAAGGTAACGGAAGGTCAGATATGAGCCTTCAAATTCTTGGGTACTGTGCTTAACTTTACCAAGAGCATCGGTACCGATTGTACCAGAAGACTGTTTCATAGAATCTGGAGTAACCACGTCACTAGCATGGCATGGGATGTCAGCGTTGGAGTCCGGTTTATATCCTCCTTGACAAGTATTACCTGGTATTAGACGATAGCCATTGCGACCTGAATAATTCGAAGCGCCATTCTCGCAATCCACGTCCATTTTAGCTCTCTGGGAATCCTTTGGCAAGCATATTCCTCCGCTTTCAATGTAGTCAGCGTCGCATTCATAGTCTTCAGGAGTACAAGGGCAGTTTTCTGTCAGAATTTCCATTTCACTTGAAGAGGCAATGTCCACAAAGCAGTCCGCATTCGGTTTTCTACGGTAAACGTATTGCTTATGGCCCAAGATACAGTTGGCACTGCCAGACTGGTCCATGCGCAAATATTGCAATTCAAAGTCCGAGCTAGGCGCCTTTTGACATTTGCGAGAGAGAACAGAAGAAAGATCAATAGCAAAGGATACAAATTCTTTGGAACTATTCGATTTCGGCTTTCCGATGATGACAAATATAGCAGAAGAAGATCCATCAGTCCTTAACAACTGTGGTTGTACCAGCTCGTAAGGTAGGTCCGCGGTAGTCCAAGATTTCCCAAAATCAGTTGAGTACTTATAAGAAGAGATGTAATTAGAGGCGAGACTGTAGGCAAATATGATAGAGCCATGCTTCGCCACAGCATATTCGTGAGGACCTTCGAGTATTTTAGCCCATGAGTATCCAGAATCATAGGAGAGGTATACATTAGAAGAGTCGATAGGGAGAAGAGATTCGCCAACATTTCCTGTAGCAATCAACAAACCTGGGACGCTAGGAACGAATATCCTTCCGACATCTTGATATTCAGTGGCTCCGTGGATATGAAGCTGCTGGGTAGAACCTTCCAGAGTGAGAGGGAACCAGGTTTTCCCATCATCATGCGTGATACGAGAAACAACTGCAGTACCACTCGATAGTGATGACGATTGAACGTTGACAGTTAGAATACCATTCACGTTATCTGGAAACTCTACGTCCACAAATCCGTACTCGTCGCTTACGGTACCATCTATAAGCTTGCGGAACTGGGTACCATGTGAGTTAGACGCATATAAAGAGCCCCTGCGTCTTCCATTGGATAATTTGTACGAGAACTCGATCCTTATGCTGTTACCAGTAGGGGCATTAACAATAGTAAACACGTCGTGATCGATTTCATCCGGGAATTTGGCCTGGGTCCACGATCTAGAATCCTTCGAGGTGTAGATGGAAAGTACACCGTCAATTTTCTCTTGCACAGCGACTAAGAATCCGTTGGAAGATGTGAGATGCTGTAAGTTCTCTATTGGGGCGCCGTCCTCGGTTAAAGCTTGTTTTGAAGATTTGAACCAGTTGTCGGAATGGATGAGGTTGCCATTGTGAATGCAGAGAACATCGTTCACGGCGACGTCGCTAATCTCCTTGTCGTTTAAACCAAACATGCATTCGGCAGCGGTATTCATTAGCTTTATAGTGGAAAGTCCGTCATAGGAATACTCGTACGTGTGCTCTTCACTATTTGTTTTGCAGGAAGGCCGGAACCTTGTGCTGTCAGCGCACGTTAGCTCTTTTATTAGGATAGATTCGGGCATTTGGGCATTGAAGCGCAATGATTCCTCGGCAGCTTCTACCGGATAGCGAGTCTGAAAAGTGTTCCAAGTTGAGCCTCTATCCCTGGTGTAATAGTGTGTTAAGCCACCAGAAAGGACATAAGCCTTCGAAGCGTCAAAGGGATGGAATATAAGGGCCTGAGCAGCGCCATCGGGAATAGATGTTTCCTTATTGAAATGAGCGCCGTCATCTTTCGAAATGTAAAGATTACCTAAGATAGGGTCATGGGCCAAATAGACAAGACTCTTTTGGAACCTAGCGAAATAGCCAATAGATTGAGGGAAATCGGAAGTCGATATCAAAGGATCGGCAAATACCCGGAAAAGTAGTAACAAAACCACTAAATAATGCATTGCTCCCTAAAATTGCGCTGTTTGCGAAGATTTATACTTTATTCGGAGCAACAATTAGCAAATTTACGGCAATTTTTGGCTGGCAATGGTAAAGAAAAAGGAGCAATCTCGAATAAGCCAAGGTATGTACGATATGGTTAAGGAGAGATAGCAGGCAAGTAGGCACAGTGCTAAGCAAAAACTCTATTAGAAGTTATCACGTGACAACGCAAGTGTGCCTCCTTTCTTAAAATAAGACCTAATAAATAGAGCCGACCGAGGACTGATTATTCTACAGTAGAACGGTAGTGAAGATCGAAGAGTAAAGAAAAAGAATTTTTTTAAGTTACAAATATGTGTTGGAGTGTTCGGAATCTTGCCAAGCCAAGCCGAGTATATCCGGTGAGCTGGCTGGTAGGCAATAAGGGATACAGCAGCGGTATAACCCTTATACGCATTCAACCAAAGCCTATTGGACGCTTTATGGTGGTTAAGAGAAAGCCTAAACAGTGCGAATATTATTCAGGTTCTTCTTTTAAGTGTTTTTGAACATGGGAAAATATAGTGTGGTTAATCCTGTCTTGCGGCAAGCACTTGCGTAAGCTGGCAAGCGCACGCAAATGTGCGCTACTTTTCTATAGTCACTTTCATGCGATTGCTAAACGTATATGGCTCTTTGGTACTGCACACACCGGAATATATAAAAAAAAAAGGAGTATGCTTGTTTAACTTTGAACTACTTTAAGAGTTTCTTCGGAAATCGAAAAGAGTATCAGTGATTCGATCAATCTGATAAATATAACCTTAACTTAATCTCCTATATCTGATCGCAGTGGTCCGAATAAGGCTGCCGGAGCAAATTTTTAAAATAACTTTACGCTAACAGCTTTTGTCTGTTCAATAGCTAAAATGCATCGTTTTATATTAATATTTTGAATGCTCTTAGACATGTGGTGCCTGTAGCTTCTTACTCTATAGGAAACCTGCAGCTGGTAATTTACCCAGGTTGTCCGTGCTCAATTACATCAGCATGCGATTGTCTTGGGTGAATATCGACTCATCTGGTCATCGTTGGAGAGGGTCGAATCGAACGTAAGATATATATCTGATAAATTATAGGACAAAAAAATAGATTGCCACAGAAACGAATAGGGTGACTGAACTTGAAATAACTATCCACTTTCGAGAATTGGAAGCGAACCTGGCATCGCTGGTTTTAGCTTCTTTTTCTTTCGCTGAGATCCAATTTGACATATCGTCCAGTTTCTTTTTTGCTTGAGTAGCTCTCTTTTCTATATCGTTCAGCTTATCTTGGATGTCATTAACTACTGAAATCTGCGATATCGATTTGTCAACACGAACCAGCCGTTTGCTGAGTTCGCTTCTTTGCTTTTCATCACAGCTACTAAGCTCCCGTACGTATTGTAACGCCTCGTCTTTTAGTCGCTTTAGTCGCTGTATAGCTTGTTCTAGATCTGATAAATGCATTTTCAAGTCTTGGACGATTGATTCGTACTGTAGCGAGACTTCGTTCTCATTGGTGTTATATAGGTCGTCAAGCAGCTTCACAAACGCTTCTCCAGTGTCCAAGTTACCAGATATAGATGGGTGTGAATCACCCAACTGATTCGATTCCTTGCGATTTATAACAATATTGAACAAATTCGGGTTGTTGGTGGTGACATGGTTGTTCATGGCTCACAGTCTATCGTAGTGAAGGTGTATAGGCCAAGTCCCAATAGTGCCTATTGTCTGTGCGTATCTAGCCACGACGCCTACCGTATGATTGCACTAATAATATAAATACAGCATCATATAATAGTCATAAAGAATCATACACACATAAATTATCTAATTGTCATAGGCATAGGTCTGAATAATTACTTAACCTTCTGATGTGAATAGATCAAAGGTAAGCAATGTTACTCAGTTCAACATCGCAAATTTCGATCGCAAAGAACTCTACCTTTCTTTCAGCAGTTTGTTCCGTTTCTCTTTCTTCCTCATTCTCTCAACCTTCTTCTTGTGTAGTTTGTTCATGAGCTCTTGCTGGTATTCTTTCTCTTTCTTAGCCTCTCTTCTCTCTTTTATTCTGGCTGTATGTTCGTCGCGGATTCTTTGCTTCGCTTCCAGAAGATTTTTCTCATGCAACTTCGCCATTTCCCTTGCCTGCTCAATCCTTTTCCGTTCTTCCCATTTCGTCCCCGTGTTTTTTCCTTTGAACGGCTTCTTTGGTTCTTTCCAGTTCTTGCCGTTCTTCCTTAACAGCTTCATCTCTTTGAGGAATTAATGTAGTGTTTGAGACGAAAGTTCTGCACAGTTTTGGATCCTACCTTTTTTGTGATTTAAAGTTTCCTTCCTTCAATTACATCTTCACCGGAAACTACGAACTTGCACCTCTCATTATTAGCCAGCTCCTGTCACGTTTAGCCCGTATGTTATCATGAACTTATCGGTGCTAAATGTCGATGTGTTAGTCAAAATATTGCGCAGACTTCCGGCCACTCTGGTGATGAAAATAGCAGACAGCGACGATTCATCAAGTGTTGCCGAAGCTGCGAGGTCAAACGAGGTTTGGTGGGCTCTCGCTTCCCTTTATAATACCTGGGAATCTCCCTCGATGCTGCTGGCCGCTAAAAATTCTGGAATCGGTATACACTATGGCCGTGTAGACGAACCTGATGGAATAGAGCCCTTTTACCTCGACACGCTCATGCTTTACCAAGACCATCAGTCTATTAGCGAGTACAAGGCACGCCTGGGATCCGATATCAGATCGATAGTCTGCAAACGAATAAAGCTCGAAATTCAGTTGGTATACATTGTTTGCCTCTTGGAGAGTGAGTATTCTACGGGTGACTGCAAAAGTTTCTTAAATGCCTACAGTGAACGCTATCTCAGAATTGATGTACTATCCGCTTTACCTAATAAACCCTGCCAAATATCTGAGTGTCTCTATCGCATGACTATATCTCGTTATGCTAAATGCCATTCGCATGTTGTACGAAAGCTCTACCCATCGAGGTATCTATCTCTCGGCTATATTGCATCTACGATTCGGGATATGATTGCCCGTAACTGTTATGAGTCTGTTGTATATAACATTGCGACAGAAAAGTCTTCCCTCTATATACCAATAGACTTTCTGCTGATAGAAACGCATAAAATAATGGATCCAACTGCATATATAGATGCAGAAACATGGACTCATTATGGGGGAGCACTCTTGCTGAACTCAATCCTAGAAACTGGTCGTTACAAACCTGGACTTTTTCTGCATTATCGTCAGAGTTTAATAGCCAAACTGGCGCAAATGGTGGTCAGTCATTGTCAAAGTCTCGACCTGGTCCGTGATGGCAGATTGGGCTCCTTCGGCATAGCAATGTATGTTCTGACCTTGTTGCGGCAGTGTGGCATAATTGGCACATTATTGATTGCTCATGCCGATAATGACACCACGATTTTTGCTGTGGGGATCTATCAACCACTTTCAAATGTCTGCAGCAGCATTTTCACCGCTGCACTAGAGCCAGATCTATCTCGGCTCGCTGCTTACATCTCGATTACCAGTAATGGTGTGCTTGTATTGGACCCGATAAAAGACAGCGCAAACATACCGCGGCTTTCTTTATTTTGCCGCTTTCGGTCATATTCTGCCTATGCGACCTCTGCCCTCTACTATCTCAAAAAATACACTACACAGTTCCATGTGCACAGACCTGATTCCACGATTCATTCTTTTAATCCATTCTTCTCTGACTACTTTCAAGTCTCTGATTGCCGTTTATACGAGTCCTACCATTGTTGTTGCTATGCTTGTACAGAATCATTTGCTCGGGAGACTTCTGTGGCCACCTCGGGCTATGTTTGGCCTGAAACGCTTACGATACGCACCCCTCCGATGAAAGCTGTCCATGAGACAGCTATATATAAACCCATGGCTATCCCTGAGAGAGTTTTCTGTGGAATAATAGAGCCGGTGTCTAGTGATGTCATGTGCGGTACTATTTCGAAAAACACTCATGTCGGCGCGGGTATGGAAGAGCGGTATTTTGTTACTCTCGGAGTTCTACCTGATCGAAGCTCTTGGGAGAGTACTAGAACATATGGGGTATTGATAGGTAGACAAGGAACCCTGTGTGTGGTAGATGAGAACATGCTGGTACTTGTAAAGGAAAGAGATGTACTATATGATTTGCATAATCTGGAACATCGCAATATGCTTGGGCTGTTCTTCCGATGCTATGATCCAGTCCTTGGGTACGTGCTGCATCAGGGTGGTGAGGTAATCCTAGGGATAGTAGACTACCAGGGATATAAACTAAAGTAATATGACATTTTATGATACTCCATATATATTAATTGATTTCTTCGCCTGCTTCTTTTCTCTATGAGTGGTAGGAAAAGCCAGTAGTTTCCGAGTAAGTGATAATGTGCCTTTTTGTTTAGTTTTCTTCGAATCTCCAGGTTAGGCTCATATTGAGATCCACTAGTCTACGCTATAATCTGAAAAACTTATATTCACTAAGCCCCGATACTCGTGTCATATAAAAACTGAATCTAACACATTCACATATGGATATTCTAGCCCGTATATTAATTTTCATCGCCTATACTGGCTGATATTGTTGCTGATGGCTCAACATGGTGGGCACTAGCTGCTGCAAGTGTCATTGATCTATGATAGGCATCCGTCGCTTTTTCTTAAAACATGGGACTCATATTTTATGTTAGTTGCTGTGAAATATAGCGCTGTACATCCCCGTAGTCTCAGATACAATACCGATACTCTATCGCTATAAACGTTGAGATTATTCGTTGACAGAGGGTACAAAACTGAGTCAAGGGCCGGCTTGCTGAGAATATCGCGATAATTCGAAGCAGTGTATCCTCAACATAGGCAGTTTTTTTGGAAGAGGTTCCTTAACCGTGGCGTTTGGTCGGAGAATTGGTTGTTCAAAATACTGATTAAGCGTTTCGAGCATTTCGATAGGTTTGTCACCAAGTTCGGCTAAGAAGTTTAGTTTGAGGTATCTTTTTAGATATTCGGTCTCAGTCGTAAGCAATTCCTTGGCAAAGCCATTACTCGACGAACTTTCAGTAGCGATCAAGTTACTGAGTATAGCATTTCTCATATGAAACCTTTTTAAGATCGTACTTGCGAATCTCTGGTCCGATACTGCCCTTGTACTTGCGTATTTAAACCGGGTCCTAATATGAGTATAAGCTCTACTTATATATCCCCATTGATTATCCATTGTTTAAAAGGGTTTATCACTTCTCCGGCAGGTACTCCGTCATTGTCGTTACGTGGACTGACAATGATGGAATGCTGGAGTACACAGCACAACAGATCACAGATGCTACCCGCTCTTAAAATTTGCTCACATGACTCACAATATAAATTTTGAAGGTACAGGAGGATTGTAACTCACTTAATGAACAATCACTTTTGACTATTATTGCTGCTCACCTGCTAACAACACTCAGATGATGTGGTTATAATTGGTACCCTCCTGATCAGGCACCCGAAAACTAGATAATAGTTACAATGTGCACCCTCGCCCGAATAGACTTGAAGACGTGTTTATCGCAGCGACCTCATCATGACCAATATTCTAGCTTATATAGCTGTCAACAAGAAATCCGGATTGACAGCTGTAGGAGCTGAACTACAAAAGCTATGGCCTGCTGTTAAAGACAAGTTTTGCAGAGAATCACCAGGGATAGCGGCAAATGGAGGCGCTGAATCTAATACTATAAGGGTTATGACTCTGCCAATAAGAGCCCTCTTCATATTAGTTATGATCGATCCTATAACGTACAAAGAATCCGGGGTGCGCTGGAAAGGTGGTCTCTCCAACATAGAAAGAGACATTGTACTCGGCATTTATTTCAGGACATATTATATGCAAAAATGTGATTTGCATACATCTGGAATACGTATCCTTGGCCTGTCTTAAACGGAAGGAGTGGTACAAAGTCCTCAATTCTGCTAAATAATGCTATGAATAGTCCTACGATAGCGCACATTAACAACTATAGTACGACGAATAGTACGAACAGAGTGAATCTTAATGTAAAAATCATGTATATAATTAAATCATCATACATTAATAGTAACAGACTACCCGAGTACATCTTTTAGCGTGAAACTAGTGCTTTGAGTACTTTGCAGCTAGATTCTTCAAATCATCCGTAGAGCTCGATGCAATCGATTTTTGCGTTTCACGCTGTGCAAATCCAGCAGAAGTAGCGGCAACCGCTGAAGACTTGGCTACATTGGGGCTGGAGCTTCTGTGCTTAATAGAGCTCCAATAAAGCCTTCCCGATGACGGCTTACTGGCTGGTGCCACATCAGATTGGCGACGAAGGGGAGCATTAGTAGTGGAGAATCCAGGCTTGGAAGCGGATTTGAATTTCGTGTCAATTATCGCTTTGCTCTCACCAACATGAGCATCATCTTCCGCAGTAGACCCGCTACTGTTACGCCGCCGGGAAGCAAAGTGTAGCATCAAATGTCCACTGTCATTCCCATCGTCATCTCCATCCGCGCTGTCCGAATCATCTTCATCTTCGTCATCATCCATGAATTCCTTGCCAATGTAATTGTGATACTCAAGAGCAGCTGGGCTTGGAGGGCCCAAAGCTGCATAAGCAGCTGCGGCAGCACGAACACTTGCATTTTCTTCAAGCGCGCTGCTCATAGACTTAGTACCTTCCAATGCAGGATCGGCATTACCGTCGTCATCATCAGATTCATCACTCCAAGTATGCGAATAAAATCTAGACCTGCCATCGGGTAAAGCCTTGCCCATACCTTCCCTTATGGTATCATTTTCGCCAGAGTCATAAGTCACCCCTTCTTCATTCATTTCATCATTATCATCATCATCATCATCATCATCATCATAATAGCGATCAGAGCTATATACAACGCCTTCAACAATATCGTCATCGTCATACTCATCACTTGATGACATACTTTTGTATTCATCCTTTAGTGTTGTGGAAGGAAGCATGTGGATAGTCAGGCCTTCTCGAGTCGTAGGAGAAGAGTGCCTAGTAGATAAAGAAGACTCACTGCGAGAATAATTAGTGCTTTCATCTTCATCATCAGAATAGTATCCATCTTCCTGACGGTCTTCGCAGGTGATTGCTATGCACTGCTCAACCATATCATTAAAATGAATATGGCGATTGCGATCAGCTCTGTCCATACTAGAGTCGTTATCGCTTGAAAGGCTGTGATCCCATTTACGGGTCAAAGGGCCAACATATGATATTGATTTGACATTTGTAAAAGGGTGAATCTCATCATGAGGAGACACAGACGAGCTTCTATTATTGTGCATATGGTTAGATCTTATGTCGAGCATCGAGGACCCAGAAAGCATCATTTCAGATATCGTTCGTCGTTTTAGGATTGGCTTCGTTGCAGCAGCAGCATGTGATGCATTAATTGTAGAAATAGCTTGGGAAGCTTTTAGAAGCTCGTCTTTCGTTTCGCTCATAGACTGTTCAGCAGCGTTTCCTTGAATTCTGGCAGGTGACACAGAATTGGTACGCTTATGCTTAGGGGCAGAATAATCAACGTCGCCCACATGAGCGGCTGATGCAGGGAGTATTGGACCATAGAGCCATGTTACATCATAGTCCTTTAACCAATTGACTGACTCCGGCGAAACTGTCCGGAGGTTGTATTTAGCTTTCATCCATGTCCTCCAAGATGCGTTTTCCAAACGGGCAGAGTTGGCCACGTTTTTTCTCTGTAAAACAACATAGCGCCAAGATGAGGATACATCAGACTCTTTCCAGTTATGAGATAAGTAGTCGACGTGATGCGAGGGAGCATATTGTATTTTGGTATCATCGTTAGCTATTATCGGAGATTCTGCATCAGATAGAGGAGTTATAACTGAAGTGTCAGAGTCAGCTTCATTCCCATGTTTATTAGAAGGTGAAGTAGTGACAGACAAATCGCGAGCATCTGTTACTGTATTGCCATCGTCAGAATATCCGACTGCGCGGAACGAGTTAGCATAATCCATGGCGTGGGTGTAACAGTCGAAAGAGTTATGGTTTTTATCTGCTGAGAAAGAATCGAGAGAAGTAGTGCGCTTTAGGGAAAAATTTCCTATATTGTCATCATCCTCGACATTACCCTTGTGAGCGTCGACATTATTGTTGTCATCTATGCTCTGGTTTTGATTGGTAATAGTTATGTCTTGCGAGGAAGCCTTCAATCCCACAGGAAGAGAAGCGGCCGTCGAGTTTCTCTGATCGGAGGATGATACATCCGAAGAAGTAGGCCTGCGCGATCTGCCACGGGCATCTTCATCATCGCTGCTTGAGTCGGAATCAAGTATTAGTTGGCTGCGTGGCTTAACTTGACTCATGATTACTTCTGCCAGTAGTGTGCGAGTATGTTGTATATGTGTACTAGAGAAGCGACGAAACTAAACAATTGAAGTGCTGAAGAAAGGAAGAACGAGAGACGTAATGTGTAAAAATGGTTCGCAGAGACCAGGTATTCTCCAGTATGTAACAAAAAAGCAAGTGCAAAGTTGGTGCGAGATATGATATTAATCTTGCCTATAAATCGGCAATACGCTAGGTTCACGAGGGATTACGCAACTTTCGAAAGCTCTAGGAGCGGAAGAAACAGAACCGAGTAAGCGAGAAGCTTGAATGCAAGCAAAAGATGTCCGTGTACGATTAAATAAAGACAAAATCACGCTCCTTTGAAGACCACAGGACCAAATAATTAAAAAAAGGGCAACTGAAAAAAGCTCCTAGGGACAGAGCGGTTGAAACTTGGAGAATTTCAGAGCTAGAGCGCCTGACTTGAAGTACTGTGAAAGTCTAGGTCGATAGAAAACGGAGGGTCAATAATACAAGGGACGGAGCAAAGGAGGACTATTGTATACACCTCCAAAAAGGGACAAGAGAATAATAGTTATATGCAAAAACCAAGCAGTTATAAAAAGAGCCAGCTGTGGATCCAAGGTAAAATAAAGCGGATGAGGTAAATCTTCGTCAAATATGTGTGGAAGAAGAAAGGAGGAGATTGTGGGCAAAAAGTATCGGGCAAGTAAAGGAGGATACAGGGTGGGGTTCTTGGGGAGGGCTTTAACCTTTTGCACGCCAGTGGCTGGGAAAGATGCACCAAGGGTTCGGGAATTTACGACTTGACGGGCTCTAATTTCGAAATAAGCTTTTAGTTATTCAGTCGCACTAGCGATAATTGAGTTAGTATATAAATATTCGGAAACGTGATTGTAAAGTGCTTTCTGGTGGTACAAAATCTATACCAGTCTTAATGTCTCCGGTGCGCAGTATAGACAGTATTGCTAAGAGACAGATCGTTTATGCCTATTGGCCGCTGCTGTTTAACTTTATCCGATACACAGCTTAGGTTGCTGGCGAACGTTTACGGAATCACATACAGCTGAGTCAGAGAACAGCTCAGTGAAGCTAGGACCAACAGTGACTACAATACGCATAGACAGACATCTATTCTCAATTCAGAAAAATATCAATATCTTGCTGCGCGAATTCTACAAGCGAGCTGATCCTAGGTGGAGAAAAGAAGGTCATGTTTCAGGTATGTATGGTGTGCGATCCTTTGACATTACTCCCACGCTCCCACGGGCTGTCAACAGGTCGGCAAATACGTCTGGAACCGAAACTGCTCGTCGTCAGCTGATATACAGCCGTCCAAGACTTGATCGCACAGCCAATTGATCCCATGCGAACTCGTATACTCTTTCAAGACAACCGTCAATGTCTTCTAAGACGATCAATCCCAGTGATCGGGAGACCTCGAGTTGTTGCCTCCACAACACCTGCCAGTGCTAAGCAAGAAAGGGGTTGCAGGACTTCGCTTCGTTGCGGTTCGCATTAACTGGCTTTTCCCAGAGTAGGTCAGATGTGACGTGTTGCGTTTTTGGGACGGTTTCGGCCGTCCCGTGGTCTTCAAATGATCCTACGGGTGAAACTGCTTAATGAGACCGATCAGCGGCTAAAGAACCTGCTGCACCTTCTGGCAATGGTAAATCACCTGAAGCTGAAAACGTCGGCGACAGTTACCATATAGACACCGAATAATTCGCGAATTTCGCCGTAGACCCTGTGAAATCCGCGAATTGGTGTCTTGTGCCGCACTGGAATTACTGCAAATTTCATCCAGTGCATTGTGCGCGAGGGGGCATGTCATTTTTTTTCCTTGAGTCACGTGACCTCGGCCATTCTCCAAATGCGCTGCAACACCAGCACTAGCACTCCTATGGCCTTGAAACCTTCGTCAATCGATTTGTAGCCCGCCTGCGATGACGAGGAAGTATTTGGGAACGCGCTAAACGCAAAACTGGCAAATTTAGCGCCAAAACAAGGGGAACCCCGTGACCTTTGTTTTTCTGAGTTGCGCTTTGAAACGGCTCCTGCCGCTCCACCAGTGCCGCAATTCTGTAAACAAATACACCTCATACAATATAAGAGCCGTATGTTTCTGCGAAACGTGTTTATTACGCCGAATAATCCGAATTGGCTGCACAGTGGGTCCAGAAAGATTTGGCTGCAAATCCCAAATCGACCGCGTCAAATGTAAAAGTCGCTTCCACGCGCGTCAATAGCCTATACGACCATTAAAACGCCACTAAACAATCTAATAACCCTCCACTAATCATAGCACGGTTTTACAGCATGTTTCTACGGCATTTTGCGCGGCTGGTGGCTGCTGACGAGCGGAATCGTGAAAATCGTGTGCAAATGGTCAAATGGCGAAAAACACTAAGGGTATATAGCCTTGATAAATTTTCGGATTTCGCGAAAATCTTGACTTTTCAGAAGTAAGCTCTGATAGCCTCTAAAACGCCGCCAAATACTCAAATATCGTTCCATAATGCATAAAATATCTTTAAGGACTGTTTCTGCGGCATTTCAAACTACTTGTGGCAGTTTGCCAAGATGAATGTGAAAATCGTGAAAATCGTGGAAATCGTGGAAATCGCAAAAAACACCAAGGCTATATAGCCTTGGTAAATATTCAGATTTCGCGAAAATCTTAATATTTTAGAAGTGGCTTTTATAGCCTCTAAAATGCCACGAAACACTCAAATAACCTCTCAATAGGCATAGAATACCTTCAGAGCCTCTTCTAGCGCATTTCGCGCGGCAAAGGGTGGTTTGCCAATAAAACCGTGCTAACAGTGATACTGGCGGAAACCACCAACGCTACTTGCATCAACTCTGTGGAACAAGCCATCGATCAACAGGTTAGATCGTTGTAGATCATAGCACCTATTTTCTCTGTGTTATGATTATCTGTATTGCCCTGAACGCAAACATCTTCACTTCGGCTTCCGTGCTTCATCGGCGGATCGCGAGTATAAGAGATTTGGGCTTTCGCAGGATCTAGGCGCAAAGAAACTAGGCTTCTCTTTAGTCTTGAATACAACTGAGGCACCACTTCGCAGCTCTTGCAGCAATTCCTCTACTATTCAAATGCTGGGTCTAGTCAGTCGGCTTTCTGATGTTTCTCGCAGGTCCTGAGTGGATCGTGCGGAAGCATTGGCGCACCTGGGTACGCGTTTGAAGCCATGAGGTCAAAAACTGGTAACCTGAAAGCCTAGGGTATTGGTTGGTTGTTCCTGAAAGCTATTATCCTACACTTGAGCGCATTCCTGTGTGAGTTGCTTGCTTGATTGGTGAAGGTATATGGTCGTCGAATGGTGAATAAGGCCTGGTGTGGGACTGCAAACAACACCTCCTATTGGCTATGAAAGTCACGTGCATACCCTTGACCCTACAATTAAACCTTATTATTGGTCAAACCCCGTTTTTAACCCTGGACCCTACCCAAACGGAGGTGCAACCCTAACCTGATTTTCGTGGCCTGTGATTGGTCAATCGCGATAGTAAACCTTAATTGTCATTTGTGCGCTGTGATTGGTCAATAACTTGGTAAACCTTATTTTGCAATAACGCCTTTTGATTGGTCAATACTGGAACTTTAACCTTATTATGGATAGTGCCCTGTTATTGGTCTATCTAAAAAG